>VZRF01013627.1:1258175-1429627 GCA_013396875.1 Vireo altiloquus
GCCCGGTGGGCGCCGCGGGGGCTGCGCGGGGCCCGCGGGTCCCTGCGTGGGCAGGGCCGGCGCGGCGCTCGCCGGCCGTGCGCTCCCTCCCTTCCCGGTGTTGTAATCTCGGGCCCAGTGCCCAGCGGCCCCAGCCGGAGCGAGCGGCAGCGCCCGTCGTCGTGGGAAGGGTGCGCGGAATAAGGTGCTTCGCCTTCCTTTTGTGCGAGCCTTGAACAAAGCTGGACGCCGGCTTTCCAAATTGGTTTTTGCCGTTCAGCGACGTCAAACAAAAAAAGTCTGAAGAAATAATAACCGCGAATAATCGCCCGTTCCTTAGTAGTGAAAGATTGTGCTGTTGAGGACCGATTACGTACGCGGTTTTCATAACTGATTCCAAAATCTATTGAACACGGTTCAAAAGCATAAATGGCTTTTTACCACCTTTCAATCAACCACCCTCTGATGTTGTTTTGGTAAAATTAAGAGTGAATTCAGCAGCAGAGAATGCTAGTTAGTTGTGGTATTTCCTTTCAGCAGTTGCCTGTTAACTTTGTGTCAAGTTGTATGACGATTTTTCCCAGTGTAAATTGATGGCCGACCGAATTTACATATTTTGCTCTCTGCTTAGAGGTAATTATCTTTGAGTTCTTTTATCAAGTTAGCACGCCAGGGATTGTTCAGGCCTGTTACCTGCAGAGATAGAGAAGCTTCTTTTGTAGATGAGGAAGACTCTCCTGAATTGAAAGGCTTGTTTGATTTGCAGTAGAAACGAGTCCCAGAATAAAAAATTAACATAAGAGCAATTTATAGTCAGATAATTTAACTGGTCTACAGCTAGAAATACTGCATGTTGTGGCATTTGTAGTAGCCTGGAGAAAACTCCTGCTGACAATATATTTGTCTTTTGGTCTTGTGCTTTTGTTCTTTTCTAGCCTTTTCTTAGGTTATGCACCTATGCATCTTTCTTTTGAGGATGTGTGTGTGGGGCTTTGTATTTTATATGTATTTATACAGACAGGTACAACCTGGCAGGCTTTCAGATCTGGTTTGAAATTTTATGAAATTCTCATGCACCTGCAAGGTTCAGCTGCCAGCCCGTGGTGTGTCCTGCTGGCTGATCTCTTCCAGGGACAGACAGTATATGTGGCTGGATCTGAATTATTTTCTTCCCTTAATTGTGCAGTAATTTAGTTTTGAAAGGGACCTCTGGATGTTATCTGTTTGAGCCTTTGTTCAAGTTAGAGCAGAAAGCTCTTCTGCAAGCCTGAAATAGCATGTTACTTGGAATTCACTGATCAAATACCCATTTACTGAAACAGTATGTAGCTAGAGCATAGACGTTCCTAAAGCCAGTGTGTGGGACCCCAGATCCTCTTATTTTGGACACTGCTCTGCAAGATCCTCACAGTGATCGTGTGGTTTGTTATGCAAATTAAAAGTACTGAATATGGAGGAGTGCGTAAATGATAAGTGAGCTTTTTCTGGATACTTTCTGGATACAGAGCTGCAGTAACTTCTTTGGTAAATTGCTGAAAAACACAGATGAATGAAAGAGACCAATCAGTACCTGGCAGAGAAACAGTTACAAATGTTTGTCTGTCCTTGCTTTTTTCAAGCATCAGTTGAAGATCTGCCCTTTCTGTCTGGATACTTGGGAAAGGATCAGGTATTTCTTGGTTTCTCAGTAAAAAGAGGGCATGTTTTCAGTGCCTGGGATTTCTTCACTTATCTTACTGTAATCTGTAAATAAATGACAGAAGGAACTCGGTAATTTAAAAGTATATCACGTCAGAGTCATATGTGGGTACAGATGGAGTACTTAGAGCCTTCTTTCCTTGTCTAATATTCCCAAAACGCAGGACTTGGGGGCAGGCACGGAGTGTGCTTGACAAGAAAGTTTTCCTTTCACTGCTGCTGGTTTAGTGGTTCTACTTTTTCTTCTTTTTTTGGACAAGATCTGCAGAAGCTTCTGCAGTTGTCCCACCACAGTCATGCTGATGGTCCCTAGTTGCAGTGGTCTCTTCTGTGCCTTCCAGGATGGTTAGTGCTTTAAAGGGAAAATGGGATTTCTTTCTGCGTTGTTTTCTTGCGATCCCTCAAAAGTTGCTCTGAAATCTGTTGAGGGTTCGCTTATCTCTGGCAGCAAGTAGTTACTCTTTAAAAATGTTTAAAACTGACAGTGAATGTAAAACTTGACCTGCTATATTGTGTCCTTTAAGAATAATATGGAGACTACACTAGGTGATCCTTGGTTAAAGTGTTGAAACAGGCACCTCATTTTTCTTCTTTGTACACAAAACACAGTTTTAGCAATCTGCCCGCTCTTATTGAGAAGATCTGTGGAGTAGCTATTTTGTGAGGAATTCAGTCCAGAAACATCTGCGTAGTACATTGTATTTTGGGTGTGTAAATCTCAAGAGGTTTAGTTTGATAAAACAAATAGCTGGCCCACCACTGACCAGGAAATCAGGGCTCAAGTTACCAACTTGCCAGGATGGTCTTTGTTGTGAATTGTCTTCCCGGCACTTTGCTGGATATATTTATAGAGCATATTAGGTGTATTTCATGTCCATTTGCCCCCAAACCAAAACAAAGCAATTATGCTACTAGTGTGCAATATATATTCAATGTATATTTTGAACTTCACTGTAGCAGGTTTGACATATTGAGAAGACTAAGAACTTCATTCATCTTGTGGTAGTGCACAACCCATGCATGGGTTTCTTCTTATGACCCTGTTGTTGCAGCTGTACACAAATGGTGTGAGAAATACGGTCATTCTGTTTCAGATTTATAATCCAGAGAGGTTTTTTCTTGCCATTATTCTAAATAGTGTCTTGTAGTTGCCCTCCCGTTTCATTTGAGGTTTAGTACTGTTTAATGATGGTCTGGTTAGCAAAATTCAAAACAAGTGCTAGGGTAGGAAAATAAACTCTGGTTCATGACTGTGATAATATTCATAGGTTGTATAAGCAGGAGGAAGGGAGAAGCCACAGGAAAGCCTTATTGAAGGTCAGGTGTGTCACCAGCTCTGAGCTTCTGCAGTGACACCTGTAGTTAGAGTGAAAGTGATTGCCCTGGTGGAGCTGTCCTGCCACCACCGCTGTGTCACCGGTGACTCCTCACTGGGGAGGGGCAAGTGCTCTGAGTATCGTGAAGGTGTGAACTTTAAATGTTTTAAAAGATTGTGATTAGACAAAGATCTGTGTAGTAACAATTCACAGGATGTGTACCTGCAGCATGCAGCTAAATGCTCTCATGCTCATTTTTTCTTCAAAATAAGATTCTCCAAAATACAGAGGAAAATGTAGTGCATTTAAATGTAATTTGACTATGTGATGAGTTACTGTGCATTAAAAGGGGAAAAAAATCAGCTCTGCAGTATTGTAGCTTAATTTTCATCATATATTATAGCAGCAGCAATGATTTTTACAAAAATTTGATATCACTCAAGGTTCTGCAGTGTGGTTTCAGTCAACTTTATTAGCATAAAATGTGGAAGCAACTAGCAATTCTTTGTGACTATATTCCCTCAGCTCACCATCTTAAGGAGAAAACTGTCAGTCTTGCCATGCTTTGGTTGATAAAATACAAGCAGATGTAGCAGGGATAAGTTAGAGAAATATCAAAGTCTCAGAAGATACGTACCAGGATATAGATCTGGTTTGTGAAAGCGATTTCCTTTTCACTGCTGCAGCTGTTATTTCCTTTTCACTGCTGCAGCTGTTGAAATGATTTAAATTTGCTTTTCTTTTCTAGTTAAAAAAAAAATCCCACCTAGAACCATTCGTAGGCCTTTATACTTCCTCTGTGAGAGCCTGATCGCAAACTTGACTGGAAATCAGTGGGCAGAGCTCAAATGACTTTGGAGGACTGAAGTCATCAGAGATTTCATTTATGCAGAGAATCAATACTCTGCTCATGAGATTTGTGCAAATGAGAACATTGTGTGCTCAGAGTCAGAATGTCAGGGATATGGAAGTGGTGAATAAGCTCAGATAAGATTTTCTAAATTAATCATTCTTTTTCCTATTCTGTGTTCACTTGGAAATTCACATTGCAGTGGGCAGGCAGATGCAGAGGAACTGTTCCATGTGTTTTTGCAGGGGTACAGAGGGCTTGAAAAGGAAGCAAAAACAGAAGGGTTGGGAGGAATTGTTCAGCAGCAATAATATACTGGATACTGAAATATGAAAAATTAATCATCCCCTTGTCCCTTTATATTTGGGAATGAAAGAACTTGGGGAGTAGTATGAGAAGAAGAGGGATTTATCGGAAGAAAAGTGAACCTCAGTGACTGGAAATGGGAGTGAGGAGACCACAAAGCTGGGTAAAATGTGCTCTTCCTGGCTGCATGTCCTTCTTTGGGGAAGAGAAATCCATCTTTAACAGAATGCCTTGGAGAAGAGTTTAGAAACCCTTCTGTTTCCCTCTCGGTGCTGTGTGAGGAGCAGGCCTTGCAATTGTCAGGCACTGGCTTGGACAGCTGAGAGTTAATTACAACACAGGCCTGGGACAGGGCACAGGAATGAACTCCAGCTAATGGGGTGCAGCCGTTCTTCTCACTCCACGTTTTGGGCACTCAGTCGATCTTCTCTTTGGGTTATTTAAGGCATTTTAGCAGTAATGAAAAATTCAGGAGTGGTAACAAGTGTTAAGCAGAAATGTCCCTTATGACAGAAGCTATGGGAAGTTTTGCTTTAAAGTTTTTTTTAAAAACTTGGTTTGAATGTCTCCTCTCTTGGAGACAAAGCAAACAATAAATCCCATGGAATAAAAATGTGGGGTTTTTGTTTTAAAGTATAGATGTATTTTTATAATTCTATCTTCTCTATTTACTAGTTCATAATAGTTTTACCTTTTTTTTTTTTAATGAAAATATCCTATAGAAAATTTCCTTTAGAATATTCTGATGTGTATGCCATTCGTTAGGATTGAAGATTGTGCCCTTCCCCACCCAGGCAAATGATTATTCTGAGCCTAAAATTAAATGCAAAATTGGATAGGTTTTATGGCCAATCTGTCACATTTGCCAAACTGAATCAGTGGTTGTACCAGGGATAATTCATCTTTAAAACCTGGAGTGTGGACTGAAGTTTAAGACAGACAATATTCTATGCCCTACCTGGTTTAGATGAATGGAAATTTTTCTAAACAATGCTATCTCAATACTTTTTTTTAATATTGTACTACTTTTGCATTAATATATTTTTACTGAATTGATTTGACAACCACTGATTCTGGTTTACACTAATCTTTATATGTTTTGTAAAGCTCTTTTAGTACATGGCAAGTTAAATTTTTTTTACGCTTACAATTTTAATTATAACTCTAAATAAAGAATCAAAACCTGGAGTGTTGTTTTACTCAGAAGTTTGTGGCAGAGGGCTCTGGCAAAGTGTAGAAACATTCCCATATAGCTGATATTCTTCAGTTTCCTGCTCTTAAAATTTCATGGAAGGAATGCAGTTAGAGACTTGCCAATTTGGGTTAGACCAGGAACTGCAAAATCAAGCCCGACCCAGACAGGACAGTTTTTATTCAAACCCAAGCCTCTGTTGAACTGTCTGTTTTTCCTCTGCCCCTGGCCCTGTTTCACTCTCCCACCTCTCTTTAAATTCACAAGTTTTTAAATGTAGACATGTTTCTAATTTAGAAAATTATTTTGGTGTAATGAACTAAAACAGAGAAGAGTGGACTAAGCTGAGGGAGGTCAAAAACCAGATGGAAATAGAAAATCTGAAAACATGGAGTAAAGAAAAAAATCCCCCTTGAAATAATGGAATCTAAATGCTGAAATTATACATCTGCTCAGCAGCTGTGCATTCCTTAGCTAGAGGTTCCGTTGCAGAAATGGCATTACTCAAGTTTTTCTCAAAGCTTCAAATGCTGTTGTATAATATTTACATCTCTCTAATACTGTCAGTAATAGTCTTAGGAGCCTGGAGAATAGAGGTGGAGGGAAGAGCTGAACTAAGAATTTCCTTATTTGTGCTTAAGCATCTGTAGTATGTATAGTTGTTTGCTGCAATGAAATTCTGAGATTTTCTTGCTTGGTTGTTCTTCATAAATATCTTTTCATTTCTGATGACTTAATTTCAGAGGAGAAGTTGGTTACAGGAAGAACAACCAACTAAAACTATATGGACGGAGGGTACACTAGTGAGAAAAGAATGTTGCAAACGCCTTAAGTGTTTTGCTCCCAACAATGGCCAGCAGTATTGCTCCAGAGGAACACATAAGACAGTCTTGCAGACAGCTGTGGAATTACACCACTCTGTGGAAGCTTCTTCCTACATCCCAATAACCAGGAGCTAGCTGAGACAGTAAGGCACATTAAATCCATTTCAGTATATATCCACAGCACATGAAACAATTTTAGTTAGAAAAGGTCTCTCTAAGCTACTAAGCAGGTTATAAAAATTTTACATTTTCTTTTGTGGTTTTTTTCTTTGTACTTTTTGACAATGTTGGTGTTCATCAGAGTTACCTGTTAGTACTGAGATTTACATATGGTAGAGCTGGTCTTTGAGAAAGCATTGGTTTGAGCGCTGATGTAAAGGGTGATTTAGTTAATGTAAGACCCTAAGATGGTTTTTTGCTTTGTACAAAAATGACTCTCGCTTCAAAGAATTTTTACCAAAATTTGAAAGTTTGAGGTTATGTAGGAGAAATGTCAGCGTTTTTAGCAATTTTGAATCTTGATTTCAGACTGTTCCTGCTTTTGGAAGAAGTAATTGTTTACTGGAAGGTTTTTTTTACTCTGTATACTCGGAACAACTGAAGGTAAAAGAAATCTCATTCAGGGTACTTTCATTGAGAAGAGAAGCTGTGGGTGTGCTGTAAATACATATCCCAGGGTCTCCTGAGCACTTGAAAGAGCAGGAGTGGGACTTTGGGTTCAGGTAACAGGGAGTGGGCAGAAGAGCAGTGGTGCGGTGAGAAAGGCTTGCTGGGTTTGAGCCCTGGAGAGGAGCCCAGAGTGCTTTTCTAACAGGGTTTCTTACCTGGGATAGGAGTGACAGAACTTTTCATCTCCTTGCTCTGAATATAACTGCAAAGCACCTCTTGCCATATTTACCTATCTATACATTATTACTCCACTGTCACTGTCGATATTTCTCTCCAGCATCTTAACTTTGTCATAGTGTGAAATGAGGTTTCAGGCTATTAAAGTGTAGCCAGTATGAAGTTTCTAAAACTTAACCAACTTAAGTTGATTATTTTATTTGGATTTCACTGTTGTCCATATGTTGTGGAAAAGTCTGTTGTACAGACTCCTGTACAAACAGGAGAAATTGGAGGTCTGTGTGCAGTTGCATCTTGTTTTGGTCAGAGACAGTGGGACAGCTGACATGGCTGGAGTGCTGCAAGGGCTGGTTCTGGGCTCTCCAGGAAGGACAGGCTGAGATGGAGAGGGGATTTTTGTTGTGAGAGTACCAGGGGGATTCCTGAAGCTCTTCCTTTTGGGTGAATGAGGAGTCAGTTGAGAGCTGTGGGTCAGGCCTAGCAGCAGGTCAGCATGGGCTATGCTGGTAGGTGCCTGCAGGAGCCTCTCAGTGAATGAGTGGGGAGCGGTGGATATTGTTTATCTTGAATTCCTTAGGGTGGTGGCAGTGTCACTTGTGTAACATCCTCCTCAACAAAGTGGTGGAAGTGCAGACTGGACAAATGGACAGCGAGATAGACTGAAAACTGCATGAGCTACCAGGTTCAAAGCAGCACAAAGTTCAGCTGGGGACCAGTCACTAGCAGTGTGACCCAGGGGTTGAGCTGGATTTCCAGTACAGTGCAACCAAATGAACATTCATGGATGATGAGACAGAGCACACCCTCAGAAGTTTGTAGGCAGTACAGAACAGGGAGGAGTGTTTGGTGAGCCAGGTAGTCGTGCAGCCCCTCTCAGGGACCTGGGTGGACTGAAGAAGTGAGCAGAGAGGAACGTCGTGAAGCTCCACAAAGAGAAGTGCGAAGCCCTGCATGGGGAGTGCTTCCTGGGCTGTCCAAGGGCAAGTGTTGGGGCAGGTTTGGGGAGGGGATGATGCCCTTCAGCTCTGCACTGGTGAGACACATCTGGAAGCTCCTGGCCGGTTCTGGGCTCCCAGGAAGAACTGGGCCGGTACCCCTGTGGCAGAGAGGTGCAAACAGCCTCACTGGAAGCAAGTGATGAGGGCTGTTTTATTCTGTGCCTTTGGAAGTAGTGTGGATGGGAGAGGGGATGGTGACGTGGTGAAATTTGTAGCTGTACTGTAAACTGGCTTGAGCAGTATTGAATGCCTGGATGATAATATACTGGATGAGGTAGAGTAAGTGCAATGTAATTTAATTCAAACAGAGGAAAAACTGTAATAGGCTCTAAATGAGGTATTAACACTTGGAGAGATCTTTGTTTTCAAGCTCCTGCTTCAGATTGAACCTATCTGCTTATGGTGTTGAATTTTTTTTTCCTCTCTTCTTTTTTTGTGTTTCCACTGTCACTTTTTGTACTTGTGGTCACGTAAAAGGTTGGATATGTTTGCTAATTTAACTGAAAACTAAGTGTGTAAAAAAAACCCTGGTTTTCAGTATTTCCAGCTCAGTATGGTACCTTATGAGGAGTAAGAGGAGAGGAGGGCCAGCACTTCCCTTCTTACAGTCAGCACAGACTTAAATGAATTTAAGCCAATTTTGAAGCAGTATTCTATATAGTAAGTTTTTAAAAAATGTGATTACAAAGCTGTACACGTTCATTCTATATGGACATGCAGGTTATGTCCTTCTGGTAACACAATTTCAATAGTCCCATTAAAATGAGAGGGTAATCTTTTTTGTTCTGGTTTGATTTTTCCTTTTTCCAGCAGTATAAGATGCAGTATGAAATAGACTTGGGCCTCTTCAGTTAGGAAAGGAGAAACAGTGGAGAGAGAGATGGTGATGGTAATCTATCAAACCTTAAATGAAATTAAGAAACTGATGAATAGTGTTTCACTATTTTTTTTCTCCCTGGTGTAAGGGAATGGCAGGTTTACAAGGACGGTAAAATGGGGCGTTTCTTTCCTTCCTCACAGCAAATATTTCGGTTGAAAAGGCACTGCCAGAATACATGGCTGGGGATGAAAGTGCTGTGCAGATTTGCAGTCACACGGATTTGGTGACGGATGTGTGCGCTGATGGCAATAGCGCAGTCACTCGTGCCTGGTTGTAGGTCAGGAACTCAACAGGTTTCTGGATGAAGCAAGGGAGGACTCTGTTCTCCCTTCGTTCCCGACCAGTCTGATAGCAGGCGGTGTCACAGGCAGAATGCTGGGCTAGACATCTGCCACAGAGCAGGCGGCAAATTGGGAGGCCTTTTATCACACCCACACGCAGCCAGGCACGTCAGCTCCTCTGCTGTTGCACTTAGTAGTGTCTGTAACGCCTACAGCTTTTTTTTATGTTGCACTGGCACCCATCTGCCTTCGTTGACACATTTGTTAGGTTTGCTTTAACGAAACTGCCATCCAACGTGAAGTAACATGTTTTTTTGTATCTGCCTTATCTGAAACATTTTCTGTTCAGGTACTTTATTTTGCTGAGTGTGGAAAGATTGATACTCTAATTTCCTAAGGACTGGAGCATTGTAGCCAGGTAGACTTCCATTGATGTCTGCTGGATGAATAATTAACTGCCAGATGGAGAGGGCAGTTCTGTGCTGCAGATAAGCAGCCGGGTGCACTCGAAGGGCCAGTTCTACTCCTTGTTCACGCCACCCTGGTGCGTCCTTCCCTTTTCCTTTGCAGCAGCACTGGCTGGCACTGCTCTGATGCTGTAGGAATCTAAACTGGCTGAGAGCCCATTACCCTTTTTTGCCTTCTTTTTAGAAATTTTTTTCAGTAGGCTTCACTTCTTGCCAGTCTAGCTGCGGTTGTGGGGGCAGACGGAGTGTCACCATTGGCATAGAGAACAAGATGGTTCAGTTTAGTTGTAGCGAATTGTGTTTGTGGGTAAAGCTGCTGTTTGGGAATGTTACCCAGTTTGGAGTGCCCTTTTTGTTTGTTTCTTTAATTAGCTTGAATGCTGGTGATCCCGTGTAACTTCTTAGTGTATATTGACTATATCCCCACTCCACAAAGTGAAAATGGGTTGGTCAGAATCTTTACTTTCCCATCCCCACATTCCTCTTTGCTCTTTTGTAGTTGAGTCCTTTGTTTTGTAGTTCTGATAAATTTTTCCTGTCTCTGATGTAGTCTGCAAAGTTTTGGAGTTTGGCATATTCTTACTACCTGAAACTTCAAAGACAAACTTCATGTATCAGCAGGCTTGAAGATTAGATGTCTAGTCAGATTATGGAGTGGATGTCACACTGTTTCTGTTTCAAAGGTCTTGAGCTGTGTTAATGTCCCCAGAGGAGAGGGATGTTACCATCAGAAGTGTTCAGTGAAGTTGTTCTGCCTGATAAGAGGGAGGTCAATACGCACATACTGTCCAGCCAGCAAGCCGTTGTTTGGCACCAGAGGATGTGGGAGGCAAGGGAGAGAGAACTGTGGTTAGAAGAATTTGCATGTGAGTGGGGAAATGGATCTATTGCTAAGGGACAGGGAAATCATACAGGATATATAGTGAGCTGGAGCAATTACACTGGGAAAAGATATAGACCGAAATGGAACAAATGTGTAGAAAACCAGGCCTTCCTATGTCTGTTGCTCATAATGCAATTTGTTTGATGTATGATGACTTTTTTTCCCCTGAACGAAGAGAAAAATCTGAGATGAAAGAATCACTTGAGTTTTAAGAACTAGAAATACCATAGGTGTGTGTTTGGCATCACTGCCAGGGCAGAAGAGATCAATTCAGCCAAATTTTTTCTTCTGTTCTCCTCATTAACCTAAGCTTTATTAGAACAGAGAGAAAGCACAATAAAATCTTTATATAGCAGGCTCAGATATAACAGCAGGTGTGCTATTCCCAAATGCAAGAATTTTTACAGAGTTGGTCAAAAGGAGCATGAAGTGATACAGCATCTAGAAAGTAAAATGTGGGTGCTGTTTTCTGTATTAGACTAAGCTTGCTCATAGACTAAGCTTTCCCTTAGTCTATTTATTAGACTAAGGGAAATATATTTGAGAATTAAGTACAGTCTCTAAAAATGTATTTTTTCAAAGAAGTGCTGCAGTTGAAGCAGAAGATTAGCTTTTTGACAATGAACATAATGGAATTAAATGCCACTGTAACAGTGCAGTTGGTATGAGGGAATAATCTAAAAATACAGTGTTGAAATGTCTGACAAGCTCATCAGGAGTACTGATGCAGCCACATGTTTATATATTAGTGTGTCTGCAGTCCACACTCCTCCACCTACGGAACCCATTACACTGTAATAAAAAACAGATTCTGCTTAAAGTACTTGTTGCAAATTCACTTGTTTTTTGAAAATGCTGGATTTGACAAATGCTGTTCTTCTGCACTGAGTTTTCTCTTCAGCAGGAAGTAGTACCATCCAGAATTTGTGCTTTTGGAAGGTGTACTAGGAAGTGTTTTAGTCTCGTGCAAAGAAATTTGCCAACACTGTTGAGTTTTTAATTTTAATTTAGAATGCAAGTTTCTAAAAGTATACTTTTAAGATAACTTTATTGAAACCATTAATTTGGATCCATCTTTCAGAAGATTCTCTTCCCCTGGAAGCAGTGACTGGCACAGCTTCCTTTGGCCAGGCACACAGCATCCAGTTACAGCTCAGTGGGACTGCTTGTCCATGGTATGTTAGGGATCGGTGAATAAACTGGCACTTGCTAGAGCAGTTAGTAATGTTCACAGTCACATTTCTCACAGGAAATTAAGTGTGTTCCAAAGGACATTTTGTTTAGAATGACACCTGTCAGCCTCTGTGTTACTCATGCACCCAAGAGAAGTACAAAAAGAAATTAAAGGACATTTTCCATTTCCAAAGTGCTTTCTAACAGTACTTTCTGTAAGCTGTTTTGTGTCCCTTCTTCATCACCATTTTGCCATGTATATATATTTTTGTGATATGTGGTCTGTATTTTTCAAAGAAGTTTGTGACTGTGGAAATAGTAAAATTTACAAGCAGGTGTATTTCCTGACACTGCTTTTCATTTGTTAAAATTCATTTGCAGTGACAGTGTCAGTTTGGATTTTTGGTTAGTTTTGTTTTGTTGGGTTTTTTTCTTGGTTCCATCTCCCTCCCACAGTGACTGCTTCTAATTTTTGCTGGCATGAAACTTTTGCTGAAATACTTAAAGGTATTTGTGAATGTCCTTGTAAAACATTGCAGTGGTGTTTTCTATCTGCTCTTCTGGAAAACAGAATCCTTGGTAAAATATGTATACATCTTGTTATTTTTAGCACAGTGGGTTTAACCCTTGCTGAAACCTTTAGGATTACTTTGTAGTTTTAGGACTGGCTTAATTTTCTTTATATGCAGTTGTTGTGTGAAATATCTCAATAATAGGTCTTGAGACCAAAACACGACCTGTGGGAGTGACGGGGAAAGTTTATGTTAAAAAAAGACACAACAAAGTAAAACTACAGGGAGGATGCTAAGGGTGGAACTGTTATATTGGCCTTCTGAAAGAGAATCAACACTAATAATTTCTTGCAGGGCATTTAATAGCTGTCAGGTAATCATGTTATGGTGTTTTGAGCTTCAGTTCTAATGTGTAAACATACTTGCTCTTCCACTGCTAACCAACAATTTGAATAAATTTTATTCCAATGAGTAAGCATTATTAAATATATTTTAAAAGAAAAATAGCTGTTTATTTGTTATGTATATGACATTTTCTGTTACCTTAGGTTAATAGAGAAATTCTGGATAAAATAGAAAATACTTCTAATTTTGGTTATCTGATAGAAAATACAAATTGGAAATAAAATTCTGTCAAATGCAAACAGATAGGAGAGGTTCCTTTGGGGAAAAATTTAAAAGTCTGAGTTTTATGTAATCTGAGAGACAAAATGCTGTCACGTATGGTACACAGAAGCAAAATCAGTGTATTTTGCTTTCTGTAAATGAGGTCTTGCAAATATAAGTCTATTTGTAGTAAACAAAAAAAATGTTTAAAGTGCTCATATTCTGTAAAAAAGGCACCTGAGTAGGGTTTTTGTTCTCATACATAACAAAAAAATAAACAATTCTATGCTTACGTTGCCTAGAATTATAGACGTAGCCAGTTGTTAGTGCTTCTGATCCTTGACCTGCAATAGCATTCACTGATTGTGGGGATTTTTTGTAAGTGTATTAGTGTATCGATAAGGATGATTATTTTCATCATCCTGCCTACTTCAGTTATTTTTTTTCAGGTGTAAAGTCTCTTGAAAGCTCCCATCATAGTGGTATTTGACATTCCTCACTAGATTCTAGGGTTTTACCATGAAGACAGTGATTTAGTTCAGCATCTCTTAGCATTTTGAATTCTTTCCTATTTTTTTCCTAGTTGTGAACTCATAGCAGGGAAACTGTGTGAGTAAAAGAATCCTGTGTAAAGGTCATTGAGCTCTGAATTTCTGGTTTTGACTTAAGATCCAGGCCTAAAACTTTGTAACAGCAGAGAGTTTCTGGCAGCCTATTGTGTGTGAGATTTTTTTTTTTTACATGAACAGAGGGAATCTACCTATCCAGTGCACAGTGGTCAAAGATCTCTTCTTGGCAGAGTTCCAGAATTACCATCCTTAGCAGTGTTCTGCAGTGTCAGATTTAGTTAAGCCAACGAAAGTACAAAGCACCTCCTATGGCAGTCATAGCAGAGAGAGTCAGTGTGAGCTCCTGGTTGCACACTGATGGCCAAAAGACTTGCAACCTCCTGAGATACCTGGAGGGCTTTTTTCCTCAGTTCCTGATAGAACAACATTTGTTAGTGTGCTTAATGAGTAAAATTACTATTGCTAGAAAAATGTTTTTCAGGTTATTCTCTTTCTCCTCTTACATGTGCTGTCACTGGACTGATTATTTTTTTCCAAGTCTCTGGTATCTGGTAGCATAATGGCATCTTAGTAATTTCAGTATGATCAGAAGGGTAAAATTCTTGTTCGTTTTGTTTACAGCAAAATACTTACTCCAAGTTGCAACAGCCTTTTTTCATGGTACAACACTACTCACTTTTAGAAAAGATAGATGGAGACTGTTTATCTGTAAGATCATCTCACACTTCCTTTGAGGGGTAACTTGCTAATTTCTGTGCTTGTACATAATTGACCTGAAACTTAACACATCGTAGTGTTGTTGTATCCTAAATAAACTATGTGCTTATAGTTTGAAAAGTTAAGTGAATCATAACAAAATCTTCCCTTTCATTTGAGAAAGGAACAATTCACATCATTCTAGAAATCTGTCATTGGATCTGCATGAATGCATTGGTTTTGAGAAGCGAGGCCTTTACTATGGACGAGCTGTTCTTACCAGTTCCTTGCTTCTGAGTAAGACGGGTTCGTGTCTAAGGGTAGCGCAGTTCGGGTGAGTTTTGAGTCAGCGCAGAGGTGGCCCGAAGGAGAGAGACCTGCGTGGCAGGGCAGCGGTGCTTCCCGGAGCCGGGCACTGGTTCCCGTTGGCTGGCGGAGCCAGGGGACGCGGCCGGGCACGCGGCGCTCCGTGTCCGCGGGGAAACGCCGGACACCGAGAAAACCCTTCTGCCTATTTCAGGAGAGGCCGGCGCAGCCCGGTTCCAGGGGAGGCCGTGCCGGGATGCCATTTTGAGGTTAGATGTGTGCGAGCGCGGCGGTGCGGGAGGAGGGGCGGCGCGGCTCGGGTTACGGGCTCCGCATTCCAGCGCCGCCGCCGCGCCCGCGCCGGGAGGGGCTCGCCCGGGGGCCGCGCGGGGCCTGCCCCCGCCGCCGGGGTCTCTCACTGCGGCAGCTCTTCGGGCCTTTGCCTTGCCTCCGAGAAAGCATAAGAACTTACTAGGAAAGAACTTGGTTTTGAACTATTTTTAGAGACCAGAAACCCTCGTGGCGCTGTTTAATTTTGCTTAGCTGTAGCAGTGGTTCTAAGGACTTTCTGGAAGCAGACTATTGTGCTTCAGATATTTCCTTGAGAGCTCGAAGGTTAATTATCTGTCGCGTTTATTGCCTTTTCGTTTTTCAAGGTGTTACCTGTATTTATAGTATTATGTAAATTCTAGGTAAATATTTGCTTTTTTTGGTGGAGGTGTAGATTTTTGTGTTTTGCTTGTTTTTCCTTCTCTTCCCATGGATACAAAATAGCGATTTGAAGTAATGTGTTTTAAAGATCGTGTTATTTCCATTTCATGTTTACACTGCAGCAGTACTCAGTTGTTCTTTGGCAGAACAATGGTGGGTACTTAGTGCACACTTGTTAAAGCTTTCACCATTAAAAAAAAACAATCTGCAGGAGAATATCATTAAAGCTTTTTGTAATAGAACTGTGTTTGTATTTAAAGTTGACTTCGGAACAGAATGTTTTGTGGAATATTTATTGTAGTTGTTACAGCAACATCAGCTGGTACCTGCTGTTCCTGCGGGGTCATTAGCGTGTCTTGTGTACTTCTTTGGGGCTGCATAAATCTTTTCAGGTAAAAGAAACTGAGCATGTTGTGTTGTGCTGTTTGGGGTGTTGTGTTCTTCCCCCTGCTTTTAATTCAGGTTGTAAATCATTCTACCAATCAGGTGTCCAAAACTGTTAAATTTTTTTACCCCTACCTTCAGTATATTATCACAAACATGAGATAAATAACGACTTAAGATTTAGTTCAAGAGCTAAGTACAGCTTTGTTCATGGGAAGGCTCAGCAAGGGCACGAGACACCACATTCATCAGAGATTACATGATGAATACTGTGTATCAAATGCTGCAAAATGTACAAAGCCAATCAGCTGCAAAAATACGTTCTCTGGCAACTGGATGGAGTCATATTATTTGTAAAATAACTTGAAGCTGTTGGATCATGGGATTTTTCTTCATGGCATGTAATCTCTTTGTAGCTAAAGAAGTAAAATGATCCTGGTTGTGGTTTGCAGTGCAGCTCTCTAGTCAAAGGAATTCCTTTTATTCCTCTCCCTCCTCCCACAAATAAAAGCCATCACACACTGAAATGGGGAGTCCTCTGCAGTTGTTTTAGTTAGAATTAAACACTCGAGGAAAGTATCTTGTTCTGATGAAAATTCTTTCTGAGTGTTGCTGCTGCTGCATCCCTGAGCTCCCCAGAACTGAAGGGATCCAACTGATGCTCTCTGTTTCACTGCAGGGAGTCTTTTGTGTCTCTGCCAGCAGAAGTGTCTCTGGTACAGCTTGGAGAATTTTTCTTCACCTCAGCCTGAACATGTGAAATCTCGTCCTGTCTGGTTAAAATCTGTACATAAACTTAATGGCAAGATTGAGTTTACCCTAAAATCAATAAAATCTGGTGATAATAGCAAAAATGAAACATTGACATTGAATCTCGTTTTCTTATTAAGACTACATATAGTAAAAATAAATGACTTGATTACCTCATGTACTCTTAAGACAAATTCTTCTCAGTGTTTTCTCAACTTCATGCTCCTTGTGCTATGATTTAAAATGTGCGTGTTGTTAGTTTTAAAAAAAAGTTGATTCACACAAAGTATACAGTGGACACAGCTGCTGTTGTGAATATATAAAGGTAATTGATGTAAAAAACCACCACCCCATTTTTGTTTCTGTTCCAGTCTGTGCCTCTGTAATGGGTTTCAGTGCAGTTCAAATGGTTTCATCAGTTTCATACTGAGATCAGTGTGTATATTGACTAGAAATGAGGGAAGAACTATAAATGCACATATAATGTGTTTTACTTAGGTACTTCTGCCAGTTTGGAAGCTGCCAGTAGGCTGTGGTGGTGAAGCCCCTGTGCTGAGATCCAGGGCAAATTAATAAATGCACAGCTCTGGGTAAAAGTTTATCACCAACACCCAGTTTCTTGCCTTAGCTGAAAAAGAGCACAGCTGCTGGAGTCACAGTAAGGTAGCAACACACATATCTGAGTTATGCTGCTTCCGCCCACACATGCTTACCTTGCAGAATGTTTGCATAGATCTTCATAAAAACACTTCCCTTAATCTGCCGTGGCAAGCAACAAAATTATTTTGGCACTAAATTAACATGGTATTGGAGCTGAGAGCCTAGGAAATGGAGGATATGCTTCATGTCTGCTGTTCCTTTTGCTGTGAAGCTGTTATTTGTTCACCTGTCTGATAGGACAGTGAGATAATGGGTGGATCCTGTGCCTTTCACCTTTATTATATTCCATGTAACCTGTTAAGTAATTTCATTGTCCTGATCTCAGAAATCCGACCTATCAAAACCCAAAACAAACAAAAAAACTCCAATCAACAACATGAAACCCATCATATCAGTTATTTGAAGAACTTTATGCTTAAGTTACACGGGGTACTAGCTGTGGTCTGCAGTTGGGGGGATAACAGTGGGATGAAGCCCAAGCCTTTTGAGTTTGGCTCAGTGTTCTGCTGGATTGGAACAGAAATCACAGCCAGCAGACTGCAGGCTTGGTCTTCCAGGTCTGGGTTCCCCAGTACAAGAGGGAGACTGATGCAATGGTGTGGCCTGTAGGAGAGGGGCTGCCAAGCACCAGGTGTGTTTGCTCAGCCTGCAGAAGGCTGTGAGGAATGATGTTTGTTGTCTTCAGAGAAGGTGGAGCTAAAGTCTTCCCAGGAGAGCATGTTGAAAGGATGGTAAATTAGTAGTTGCAAGTTACAGCAAGGTAATTTCTTAGTGGATTAAAAAAAATAATTAGAATGGTGAGGTACTTGGGACGTGTTGCTGTGAGAGACTGCAGAACTGCTGTTCTTGGACATGTGCAGGGTTTTCCTTGTCGAAGTCCTGAGCATCCTAACTGAACATTGAATTTGTATTGGGCACGGGGGTTGGACTGAGCAACTTCTGGAGGTCTCTTCCAACCTGTGAGAGTTGATGGTTGCAACCTGCATCTGTGGGGCCGACAGTTCATATGAAGAGGTCACCTTGTTTTTCTCTGGAGCTCTCACAGATTGCATTGCACCTGATTTCTACCCCAGCCTGATAGGGTCAGAGTTAGTGAATGGAGGATTGGGGTGAAAACTGCTTGACCTTGTGTAACACCAACTGTGTTGGTTTATCTGGCTTCAGTGGTTAAATTTTCATTTGTATTGTGTATTGGGGTGAAAATGAAAATTGGAACTTCAGTGTGTAATCATCGTTCTGCATCACAGGAGGGAAGAACTCAGCTAATAGATGTGGCTCTGAGTTCTGGCCCTTTTTATAGGGTCAGATTTGTGGGCTTTTTCTAGTAGATCTTTTAGAAGGAGATTTTAACAATTTACTTTTTTCATTCACTTCTAAAAGTAATTACTTGTAAGTAAGGTTTGTGTATTTCGGATGGTCTATGTTCTGGCTTTCTGAAGATCTAGGTTGGGGAATAAAAACTGTGTAGACTGTTTTTTCTGTTTATCCCTCATTTGTGGTAGTGTTCTGTTCCCTGATTTAAATCTGACTTTATACAGAGAGCTGAGCCAATAGAGCTGCCAAATAGTTTAGTGCTACAGGCTATCTGAAAATCTCTATCTGAATATTTTGTCAGTGGGAGCTATTGGGTGGATGCCTAGCATTTTATTTTTAAAAATTTTTTTAGTCTGACAACTTGATTGTCTAAATAGATTTGGGCTCCTATTTTATTTTAAATCTTAGCATTTGTATTAGCAGAAATAACTGTACATAGTCTTGTGCTGCAGCAGTTACTACTTAAGTTTTTTTAAATTATGGGTGTTTGTGACCTGGGAAAGATAACATAATGCAAAGGATGTTAAATGCTGTTTACTTCGAAGAGCATATTTGAAACAATGGAAAGACTTTTAAAAATGTTGAAGTTGTGAAGTGTTTTTTCTGTCAGTGTTAGATTTGGCAGTGGTTTGCAAAAAGGGCAAATAATTTGCCAGGAAAGGAGTAACTCTTAATGTACTTCTCGTGAGTCCCCTGATTTTTCTGCAGATGCTAAAATCCTATTGTAGGGCTTAGAATGAGGGAGTTTATTTCAAAGTGAATTTTTTTTCTTCCTTCTTTTTGTGAGGCAGGATACGAAATGGCTATAGGTAGAACTGGTGCTTGTAAGGAACTATTTTTATATAGATATAACTGAAAACTGACAGTAATTTTTTTTCAGCATAAATTTATATATGTCAGGTTTTCAAACTCAAGAGAGGACAACGGTATCATTTCTGTTATAGTATGTAATGAACTGCGACGGGTTTTGTATGGGTGTTCTGGCCATCTGCAAGTCTTGTACAAGCAAATAATTATGTTATTTTTCCAATTAGATTTTTCTTGGCAGTGTTATCAATTGTGAATGTTACCACTCAACTCCACAGAATCCTTTTTGTGTTAATTTTTTTAAAACAACTTGTTAAATAAACAGTGCTGGAACTTGGTAGAGGACAAGAAGCCTCAAGGCAAATTACTCTACTAGAGAAAATTCCCCAAATACTAAAGGCAAGAATCTTTTTCCCTGGTTCTTTGTATTTTTTTCAGGTACTAACTGTGTGTTGACATTAAGATCTCTTAGCCTGTCTTCTTTTTGCTACTTCTTTCAATTTTGATTGTGTGAAAATGACAATTTCTATACTGCGTATACAGAAATGTATGAAGATAGCTGCAAAGGACTAGCAGCAGCTTGCAAGTCGTGTTTATTCGCAAGGTGGTGACTGTAAGTTAAGCCCAAACCCGCAACATTCATTGAATCACAGAATGGTTTGTGTTGGAAAGGACCTCCAAAGCATCTTGTCCAAACCCCTGCAGTGATCACGAGGTGGGACATCTCCAAGGGAATCTCCAAGTAGATCAGGCTGCTCAGAGCCCTGTCCATCCTGACCTTGAATATCTCCAGGAATGAGGCATCCACCACCTCTCTGGGCCAGTGTTTCAGCATCCTCATGGTAAACAAATCTTCCTTGTATCTAGTCCGAATCTACCACATAGTTTAAAGCCATTATCCCTTGCCCAGTCACAGAGGATCTGTAAAAACATTTGTCCCCATGTTCCTTTATTTGTTTACCTTGTGTATTGGCAGCAGTTCTGCAACTGTTACTTCTTTTCTGGGGCCTATTTTTCCCCCTCCAAACATCATTAGAAGGTGGAAATACGAGCATTTAGTGTCTTTCTTGGCTTTTGTTTAAAACTGCACATTTTATGTTTTCCTTTTTGTTACTGTTTTTAATTAGGATTTATTGCAACATCAACGAGAAATAGAATGTATCTGTGAACTGGAAATCTTTCTCAAATATGGCTGTAGTTTCATCAAAGACTCGAGAAAATATCAAGGGAATACAACTGTGTTTTTTTCACTAGGTATTTTGCTGCTTCTTATTGTTGTGTTGTCTCTTGCATTAACTCAGGCTTTAAAAAGCAGTCAACTTCCTTGGAATTTTGCACTTCCCTCCATGTCTTTTTCTTTGATTCTGTGTGTGTCGATAGGTTTGATCAATTTAAATATCATTATTCTCAGTGGTGATCTTGCAGAGAGTCAGCTAAAGAAAAGAGTGAAATTTGTTCCTCCATTGATATATTCTTTGTAACAGCTCTATTGGAAAAATTTCTTAGGTAAGAAGTGGCTTTTTTGATATTTTACTTTATTTTATTGTAGCAGCATCTGCTGAAGCCTTCCTAAGGAGGATAAAATAAAGTAAGATAAGTGTAATAAAGATAAGGCTAGATTTTAAGGAACTTCCCATTACAGTTGTTGTGTACTGTTTCTCAGTACTGCAGCAGCAGCAATCTAGCACTTCCTAGGTTCTCTGTAATCTATTTTAGTTTCACTTGCTGACAGTGACTTGGAAAGCTTTTTATCTTTTTTTCAGTGGTAACTGTGTATCCTGGTGCTGTATAATTGGTGTTTCACACAATTTTTGTCCTAAAAACAAAACATGAGAACAGTCTAAAGTATTAAATGGGCTGTTCTGTTTGTTCAGGGTTGTATCCTGTCCTGCTTTTAAGGAAAAATAAGCACTTTCAGCTCATCAAAATACAAAATTTAGATATACAATTACAACTTATGCTATGAAAACTTCTAACATTTGCAGTTGACTGAAGAGTTTAAAAATTGTAAAAGTCCAAATTTTTGGGTTTTGGTGCTTTGTTTGTTTTTTTAAATGTAGAAAATACCTTTTTAAAGGATCCGGATGCTGGAAAACCTGTAAAAAAAATGTACTCTCAATGTGCAGTAATGGAAAAGTTGTTTGTCATCACTTCACGTGCAGTAGACACTTTGGTTTTTCATGTGCTCTGTGGAGTCAGTGTGCCTGAAACAGCACGGTAAGGCTGAGGAGCTTTGGGGTGAGTCCTTTCCTTGCTGTTTGGGTAGGCTGAGTTCTGGGGTATTTTAACTTCCGTCTGGAGATGAGCAGTAGCTAAAAAAAGCTGTTCTCTACATCTTTTCCTTACCTGTTTCATTATTTTAAACAATCTCCCTCCTCTTCACCCCAAATATAAAAAGTATAAATATTCGTAGCTATTTAATTTTTGCAAGATTTTCCTATATACATTGCTGATAAATGTTTCTTTGTCATGACCTCTGAAGCTGAGGGAGGGTGAGTTCTTGTTCTTCCTGCTCTTCTTGATATGCTTTTGAAACTCTCATCTGTCAACTCAAACAGAAGGGTATTGCTTCATCCTGCTCCTGTTCTCACTGTATTTGGTGCAACAGATTCTGGATCTTTAACCAGATGCCTTTTTTTTTTTTTTTTTTTTTTTTTTGTAGTAATGTCCTCCCCCTCCCAGAGGCAGATACAGGATTCTGAAGCTGCTTTTCACTTTGTCAGTTCTGGGCTCAGGTTACAAGTAGTGTGATAAGAATTACATATCCAAACTGCTGCTATTTTACAGTATCTAAGAATGTTCCTCTTAAGATAGCTTATAAATATTTCACATCTTTTAACAAAGAGGAACTATGAACAGCTTTCAGCTTATTTAACAGAAGAAAACACCCCCACAGCCAGCCAAGAAGCCCCTCACCTCTGCCAGACCAGTTTGCTGGACTCTGTGCATAGAACTGATACTGTCACTGTACAAATTGCAAAGCATTAGGGTCTGTTGACAAAGAGATAAACCTTACCCTCAAGGGAGCATGTAGACAAGGAAAGCCTGCAAGCTCTTAATTCGTCAGGAGAATTCTGGAACACTTGAACTTTTAAGCTTTTTGAGCTGTGTTTTGAAGAATGCGTGCTGTGTGTTTGCTTCTTCTCCCTCCCTAGTTATCTCAGGAAACACAAAATAACCCAAGGCCATTTGATGCCTTTGCAAGCCTTGGCAGGAGTTAGCAGTGTCCAAGGACACTGTTAGGAGTTTTTGGGTTGGGTCATACATATCCCTGTCCCCTGACATCATTGTTTCTTCCCTATTTTCCCACTCCTTTTTCTGGTTTTAGGAAAGGCCAAGACCCGTATAGTCTGATCTACACAAGATTTTGGCAGTTTTGCAGTCAAAACTCGCTTAATCAAGTCACTGAATTATCATACAATATTCTGGTTTATTAGAGACAGACATCCTGTATTTTAATGAACTTCAGAATTTCTGGGTCTCACCTGATTTCCAGACATACATGCTCAAGCAAAATACACTACATCTTGAGCATCTTGAGCTCACCCTTTCCTGTGTTTCCTGCAACTCCAAACTTTTCTTTTTGTTCTTATCCCAGATATTCTTCTTTCTAAATAAGGAGGAGTTAGGTTATGGAGATGCTTACATTACACTAGTGGCAGGCATCTGCTCTAGTGACTGCCAGAATATGTTTGCATGCTGCTTTGATTTAGTTTCATTGCTTAGATCTTTCAGCTCTGTTTTTGAGCTGTAAGCTTGTTATTGAGTTGTTGTGTGGTTCTGTTTAAATATACTTAAATATTTGTTCTATTTTAGTTTTGAGAATATACTAATGTTAGAAGGAATGTGCAAGAGTACTGCTTCTATTCAGCAGAACTTCTTTTTAAACATACTCATTTATTTCTCCTTACTTAAGTAACTTTTATTGTTTTATCTTGCGACTCTTTTAGAGACAGCAGAACCAAGTCAGACTTTCCAAACTTCCTTGTGTGCTGGAAAGCTGTTTCCTGACTTGAACTCACATGTACTTCAGTAAATCCCTGGAAGTAAATGCAGGGAATACCTGGGGTACATACTTTATTTTAAGTCTTCTACTGTTAAAGCAATCCCAAGAAAGTAACCCATTGTTGGCTCTGGGCTGAGTTGGTACATCATTCGGAAGGCTGTGTGTTTCTGTGGGGCACTGTGAAAAATACTCCTGCCAACAGAGCCAGCTGCTGCAGACTCTGTAATTCTGTCTTAATTTTAGTCATTGTCAAAGCTGCTTATAATAAGGTGGAAGGTCGTTTCATCATTCTGAAGATTCTGTGGTTTATAAGGAAAGGACTACATAAATAAGTTTTTTAATGTTCTTTTACATTTCTAAAAAATAAGAATACTGAACTTGTTCTTCCTTGGCTTTGTAAGGCATGTAATCTTAAAAATTTTGAATTCACAGCCCGTACATTTTTCCTGCAATTGTTTGTTCCAACAATTGCATTTCAGATTTGAACAAGCAGAAGTTGTCATGATAGTGTGTATATATATCTTCCTTTTGCAGTCTTGCTTAATTATATGTTATATATATAGTAGCTTTAATTTGTGTACCTTGCTGTAAAAAAAAACAAGAGGCAAAATGTAAATAACCAATCCATCCTTTATAAAACCCTTCAGGAAAATCTGACTTTTTTTGTTGTTTACTTTCAGTTTGCTCTTGGACAGCCTTTCACCTTTCTTTACCTGAATAAGGACACTGCTGCCCTGAACTGGGATTCTTTTCTATTTCCAGTAAATACTTTTGGAAAGTATCGAGTGTTGAAATCTATCAGCACTTCCAAGTGTCTTGCATTCTTGTCAAACAGGGAATGCTGAAGTTCCAGTAAGTCATTAATGGGCTGAAATTTCTTTCTTCAAGGAGTAAGGAAGCTCAGTAGCTTTGTGGTTCAGTGGAAATTATGTTATGCTGAAAGGACCTACCTGAAGACTGACGCTTCAGCTGCATTGCTGTTAGCTGTTTAAAGGATGAAAATATTCCAAGGAGTGCTCCTGTTAGTGAAGTCTGTAAGTCATATACAAGTTTCTCTTGAGCAAATACCCAGATGTGAGTGAATTCCTTTTGAGCCCAAAAGATGTTTCTCTGCAGTTGGGACCTTGTCTTGCAGAGTCTTTGGGCAGTGGTGTGTATGGTCTGTATAGTAGCGTGTATACAGTAGTAGTGTTACAGGTGAAAACTTTGTGAAAACAAAGAAACCTAAAAAAAAGATAACCAGGCAATCTTACTTGGAAATCTTTGTTGCCTTCCCCTAAATTTCAGTGTTGATTGCTGAATAGGAAAAAGAGGACGCAACTGCTCTGTAGGTAAAAACCTTTTGCTGCAGTTTTGCCTGTATAATTTTATGAAATAGATGTCATGCATCTGAAGGGTTAAATCAGCTGAGATTCATATAGAGCTTTCACATAGCCAAGAAAGAAGCTACCAATGTTAAACATTTTGCTGGTTCTTTCATTTATATGTTAGCCCTGGTTAACATATAAATGGCTTGATGGTTTAATAGAACCCAGATGATTCTCAGTGTAGAGAGGGACAGAGGTTACCCCTTTATTCGAACTCCTTTTCTTATTTTTCCTTGATTAAAATAAGAATTTTATTCGCTTGTTTGAGTAGGAAGTTAAGGGAACATGAAAAGATGCTCTGTTTTCCTTTTTCCCTGAAAGAAGAATGGAATAGCAATTACTTAGGGTAATTAATAATTTAAAGTGTATCTGTACGACTCGTTTTAGCTTATTGTTGAAAGATATACATCACATGGTGTACTAACTTATACATCTGAAATAGCTCTACTAGCATCTTTTTTCAAAGTTGGGTTTTTTTTCTTAAAGTTTAATTATTATTAGCCACAAATGAGACAAAGATGGGAGGATGAAAAATCGTCATATGATGGTCCATGCTCTGTGCAATGGAAATTTGTTTCCTGATTTCAAACTGATCCTGTATAAGGGGAGCTCTGCTTGATTGGGCTGGGCAGTGTGGATGTTGTATTCAGGTTTGAGTACTTCTGTTTGGGACTTTTCTCTGTTCATGGACTTCAGGGCAAAAGGAAACAGCATAACTTCCTAGCTCAGTATGCCATAAGTGGTCTTAAACTGGGCATTTAGAAGTCTTGTCAGAATGGAGAATCCACTGTATCAAGGGTGAATCAGTCTGCAGTCGATAACTCCTTAAAGTTTATTGCCTGTTTGAATTTAGATGAGATTCAAATGTCAGCTGCTGGCTCTTGTGCCTTCAGTAAATAGAAAAAGCTGCTAGAGTTGGAAGGTTTTATTTTTTGTGGGTTTGGGTTTTTTTTGGTTGGTTGGAATTTTTTTGTTAGAAGTCATATTAAAGCAGCAATGTCAAGCATCTCAAGTTTCTTGCAGCAGGACAAGCTTTCCAGAACTAAAATAAACATGAGTTTTTCAAAAACGTAATTGAACAATAACAATCACAAATGCTTGCTCATATTTTTCTGATGGTGTCTCTCAATGTTGATGGAAAAGCTTTCATATTATTTTACATGCCACTCTGGAACTCAGTGAAGTCTAAATTACTTTCTCTACATACCAAGAATAAAATAACTTGTCACTTGGTTTGTATTTTGCTATAAAAAAGGAATTCAAACCGTGGTTGTGTCTCAGGAGTCTTCTCCAACCCCAAGAGTGCTTAATTGACTAAAAATCACATTATGCCTCTTTTAGCCCCTTTTCCCTTTCTTCCACAGACTTTGTGCTCATCTCTGTAAAAAGTGGCATCTTTAGCAGGTGCAGCAGTGATCACTTGTACTCATTAAGTCCCTCTTCAGAACCTGCTGTTCATCCACAACTTGAGGGATGATGCCTTAACTTCCAAAATAATGTATCGAGATATATCTGGAGGAGAGCAGCTGTCAGGTTTGTTAGCTCATGTCAGCATTGTCAGAGCAGCTCGAGGTGTGTGCAGAGTACCAGGTGTGTTCCAGTTCTCAGCAGACTTAAGCAAATGGTAGCACACCTCTGGCAGCTTTAGACCTTTGTTGACAAAAACCTCTCCCTGCTGAAGAAGCCATGGATGTAATTTAGCTATTGTTTTTCAAGTTTTGGGTTTTTTTCAGGATACAGCCTGTCTCTTTCAGGGTTTGTTCGTAGAAGGTGGTGTTGCTATATGAAATGAACCTGTTCCCAGGCAGTTAACCAGAAGAGATCTGTATTGTTCTCTGCAAGTGGCCTGTCACCAGTTTTTACCACAATGGGTTTTTTATTATGGCTTTGCTAAGGGGGAAAAAAAAGCCAGCTTAGTTTTCTTTCAAATCCTTGATGAGGACACCAGTACTTCTGTGCATTTGAAGAAGAGGATTTCAAATGAGATGAATTCTTTACCATTGCTTCCAAACACATAAATCGATAGGAAATGCAAGAGGCCAGATTAGATATTAGATAACTGTACAGTATGTCCAGGAACTTGGTGATGAGTTTTCCTGCCCTGTGTTTGTTTGTGCCCTTCAGGTCTATTCTGGATGCAGTATTTCAGAAATCTGTCATTAGAAATCTTAGGTCAAGTTGAAAGCATCCATAATTTGGTGACCAAAGAACTGCAGGCAGTATAACATTCTAGCATTCAGAATGAATAATTGGTAGACTTAATAGCTGAAATGGCAGAGGATATTTGAGCACCTTAGTGTCTACACTGAATTACCCTTGTTTTTACTTGGTACGTGAGGCAGCATTGCCTTACTCCAACCTTTTCATCTCAGCTGGGGCAGATGTTGAGGCCACGGTGGCCTGAGTTTAGACTTGCAAATCAAGTGCTGTATCATCATGCAAATGGTAAGGATGGAATTTATTTTATGGTCATGTCTTCTAAAATCCTGATGAGTGAAGGATACTTAAGCAATATATCCAGCTTGTTATATTACTTGAGATATTTCTTCTAATTGTGCTTTAGGCACAGCATCACTGACTGGTCGAGGGATGGGACTGTCCCTCTCTGCACTGGTGCAGCCTTGCCTCGAGTCCTGCGTGCAGTTTTGGGCACCACAGTACAAGAAAGATCAAAAGCAATTAGAGAGTGTCCAAAGGAGGCCACAAGGACGGTGATGGGCCTTGAGGGGAAGCTGTATGAGGAGCAGCTGAGAGCAGGAGACTGAGGGAGACTTAGTGTGTTCAGCCTGGAGAGCAGGAGACTGAGAGGAGACTTCACTGCAGTCACAGCTTCCTCGTAAGGGGCAGAGGAGGGGCAGGCACTGATCTCTGCTCTGTGGTGACAGTGACAGGAGCCGAGGGCATGGCCTGAAGCTGTGCTGGAGGAGGTTGAGGTTGGATATCAGAAAAAGGCTCTTCACCCAGAGGGTAGCTGGGCACTGGAACAGGCTCCCAGGGCAGTGGTCACAGCAGCAAGGCTGGCTTGAGTTCAAGAAGCATTTGGACAATGCCCTTGGGCACATGGTGTGACTCTTGGGGTGGTCCTATGCATGAGTTGAACTTCTGTGATTCTTGTGGGTCCCTTCCAACTCAGAGTATTCCATGTTTCTAATTTCCAGGGCTTTTTTTCTGAAATAACAATGTTTGAAGAAATTCAGAGACCAAGTATGCACCAATATGTCCCAAGTTACAAATATCTTACTAAAAGAGTTGATTCCATAATTACAGCTTTCTTGTGTGTAACCACTTTTGCAAAAAAAGATGACTTGTGTTTTCTGGGGATAATATTTAGTTGTCTGAATAATGAATTGGTCTTGCTGTATCAGGAAAAGTTTACAGTACCTGTAAACAGATGAAGGAAAGCTCAGCCTACTTGAGATGAGATACTATCAAAGGCTACCAAGGTAATTTCTTATGGTCATGTGGACTATAAAGCATTCTTTCACTTTATATACAGAAAGGTGGGAATTTTTTTACCACTGAATTATAAAAAGGGGTAAAACATTTAGTTGTGTATCTTCTCTGCCAAAGACTGTTTCTGGAGGTTCAGTTAATTGTGGAAAGCAAGAACATTCTTGTAGATAACCATATGTAACATTGTGCATTAGAAAACTATGGGGTTATAGCTTTCCGAAGTTTTATCCAAAGGAATCCGCAAAAATACCCAAATATCTAAATTTTAGATACTACACTTAGTAGTAAATGAATGCTTACACTTAGTGCAAATGAATGCTGGTTGTCTGAGAATAATTTGGAATATTTTTATATGCCATTCTTTCTGTTTTGCTATGTAGTGTTATATCGTTAGTGATTTAAAGAAAGCAGGAGACTGGATGCAAGGGGGGCTCCAAAGGTTCCACTAGGAGAGTTATTTTACTCTTGAATGTTAGCGTGTAATCCACATACTTTTCTGTAGGAAAACCTATATACTTGATAGGTCTGTTCGTGATGAAGGCCTTTAACCTTATTGTGATGGGGGTGGTGTCTGAGGTGTCTCCTGATTTCCTTGAAGAATCTATCATGCTTCCATGTGTTCAGAGCTGTTGAGGTGATGGCTCTGATTTATTGCTTTGCTGAAGGCAGTAATCTTGTTGGAGAGGTTTTCTCATTCCCAGCTATGTGTTCCTATGACCTGTGTCTCTTGTCAGAAGTTAGCCAGCCTGCAACCTGTGTTTAATATGATTTTGTGTGTCTGTGTGTATTTGGTTTGCATGGAGCGGTTTTTGTTGCAGAGGGGCTACAGGGGCAACTTCTGTGAGAAGCTGCCAGAAGCTTCCCCCATGTCAAATGGAGCCAGTGCCAGCCAGATGTAGGATGGACCCACAGCTGGCCGAGGCACAGCCCATTGCTGACGGTGCAAGTGCCTCTGGGTAACACCTGTAAGTGAGGGAAGAAGCTAATGTGCAGCTGCAACTGCACCTGGAGAGAGGAGTGAGAATATGTCAGAGAAAGAAAAAGAGCTCTGCGCACCTCACGGTCAGTGGAGAAGGAGGGGTAGGAGGTGCTCCAAGTGCCGGAGCAGATTCCCGTGCATCATGGTGATGCAGCTGTGCCTCTGCAGCCTATGGAGGTCCACAGTGGAGCAGAGTTCCACATGGAGCCCATGGAGAACCCCATTCTGGAGCAGGTGTATGCCCAAAGGAGGCTGTGATCCCGTGGAGAGAGGAGCTCATGCTGGAGCAGGTTTCCTGGCAGGACTTGTGATGCTGGGGAAGGAACCTATACTGGAGCAGCCTTCTCCTAAAGGACTGCACCCCATGGAAGGGACCTACACTGGAGCAATTCATGCAGAACTGCAGCCTACAGGATGGAGTCATGTTGGTTAAGTTCATGGAAGAACTGTTTCCTTGGGGAGGAATCCCATGCTGGAGCAGTGGAAGAGTTTGAGGAGTCCTTCCCCTGAGGAGGAAGGATCAGCTGAGACAATGTGTGAGGACCTGATTGCTATCCCCCCATCAGTTTGATTGGTAATACAGTAAACTAATTTCCCAAGTTGAGTCTGTTTTGCTTGTGACTCTAATCAGTGGGTGATCTCCCCCTGTCCTTACCTCAACTCACAAGCCTTTTGTTACATTTCTTCTCCCTGTTTAGCTGAGGAGGGCAGTGACTGTGACTTAGGGCACCTGGCATCCATCCAGTCTGAGTCAACCCATCACAACTATTTAAAAATTTTTAAATTTTTGATGTAAAATTTAAATTTAAGAAAGTAAATATCAGTCCTACACACACAAAGGTATGTGTAAATAAGTTAAGAAAGTAAATATCAGTCCTACACACACAATGGCAATGTGATAGAACCTTAGTGTAGTTCTGAGGTTGTTTGCTCTACAGTATTTTGATAGTGCACAAGACCATGGGATTTTAAAATTGTAACAGAATTTTTTTTTTTAAATCAAAGGGTTCCTGAAAATGTTTCTCACCAAAATGTTTCTCATACTCTGTAAAATAGACAAATAGAAGAAATACTTGACCTTTTGCAGAAATCTTACCAGGAGGGAGAAGAGGATCACCTATCAGAATGTGGTCTAATATGTCCTGTGGGACAGGCAGAAGCTGAATTTCATTGGCTCTTTTGTCAGAGAGAAATTGCAGTCTGGGCAACATTCCCAGGGTCAGTACTATGATAAGAATGTGCACCTCAGAGTCTGTGTGCCAAGTGATCGAATTTAATTGTCGCTTCCATCCACGTGAGGCAACCTATTAGCCAAGTGGCAAGTGTGGCCCAGTGACTGTCTGAAGCCTGCTGGGAAGACTGACTGGGAAGTTTGCCTGATGACTGAACAGCATGGAGCCTGGGTTTGGGTTTTTTTGATAATTTTTTTTGCAGCTCAGGAAGACTTATGAAGTCAGTGGTGTCACAAGCAGCCTTATGTTTTCAGGGATATCAAACATGGCAGAAGACTGTTAATTGATACTCTGTCGTCAGTATCCCAAGAGGAGGTTGAGACTGCAGGTGGAGGAGCTTTGGGCCAGCTGCCTCCAAAGTTGAGCTAAAGCAGTTGAGTTTTACATCTCTTGAAAAGCAAAGGTATTTGTCAGAGAAATTGTTCTGGATACTTGGAGAGCTGTGGGATGTGATGAAAGAAGGAGTTGCTCAAGCAAAGGCTTTTGCCCAGTTACTTGACAAAGCTTGACAAGTCAGATTCTGACTTCACCTCTCTGCACGGAATGAACTGGTGGCTTTGATTTGTCACCAGTTCTGCAGGCTGGTGAGTTTCCTTTTGAGGGTAACTGCTTTTCTTTTAACAGCAACCTGTTGTCAGATTCCTCTTACCTCCAAAGTTTGAAGACTGAGCTGATTTTTCAGCTTCTACTGGCTCGCTGCTGAGTAATATTTAAGAAGGCTGAGAGGAATTCTGAGGCTTCCCTGGGAGCACAGAGCCTGCTCTCACAGCACAGCAGGCTGTGGAGTCCTTCAGATGATGACAGGTGATGTAACTAGGCATGCCAAAATAAAATACTGAATATACTGTCTAAGAAATCAGGAGGCTTAGGCTCTTCTAGTATGGGAAATGACATCTGCCAGGGCAAAGTAAAAACTTGGTGAAATTACCTGGCCCTACTGATGAGGCAGAATGAGCCTTGTGTCTGGATTCTTATGGCCCCAATAATGAATTCTTTGTGTCACTAAATTCTGTGGAGAATATGGTGTATTGTATTTATGCAGATTTGTGTCATTCTGGAAATTGCTTTTTTTTCTGTCTGGTACTGCACAGTCGTGCCTTACTCAGGAATTTATTTGTGCTCTCATACTTCTAGATATGCCCAGGGACAATGATTTTTCAGGAGCTTGATCATGTAGGCCATTTTGTCTTCTATCACAGCAGGCACTGAAAATGATGAGAACAAAAATGTGTAAGAAGGGCAGGGAGAGTGCTTGCTTAGCTGCTGAAGTGTATTGGTCCTTCAGATGCTACCAGTTCTGTGTCTGCTTGCATGGTTGTAAGGCCTCAGAAGAAAGCTCACATTGTTCTAGGGCACAGATTCTCCCCTCCTATGAGAAGGGGACAAATGATGTGAGGAGTCCTTTGATACCTCTTGAGTAGACAAGAGGAGCTGTCTCTGCTCTGCAAAAAAAATTGTTGCTGTGCTAGGCCTAGTCCATTGATTTAACTTCGAGCTAGTCATGTTCATGAAACAAGAATCAGAGTCAGGAAGAAGGAAGTTGTATGGTTCTGATAGAGAACTTCTCCCTCAAAAAAGAGAGTGACCTGACTTAAAGAAAAGCAGTTGTAGGTTTTTAGGGGTTTTTTGAATTGTACAGATTTTTCCTTTATTTTCTGTCCAACTGGAAGTGGAAGATCAATCAAGAGTTGTTTCCATTAATGGCAGCAGCACTCATGCATTACTCTACCTGCCTACACAATCAACCAGCCAGGTTAGATTGGTACCAAAATGGACTAGTTGATGTTTCAATCTATATTATTTCTGTTCTGGGTGATATCTTGTTTCCTTCAAACTGCATCATGGTAGTGTTTCTGAAGTTCTCACAAATTATTAAGAATTCTTTTTGCCATCAAGAGTCCATATGGTAGTCAACAAAACAACAAAATCTGGGCTTTCCAAGAGCAACCTGGAAGTGATGGAAAGTTCAGTGGTATCCTGGATTAATCTGAGTGTTTTGACCAGATATATAGGAAGACCAAACCACTGTAACATAGATGGGAAGAACTCTAAGGCATGAAGTGCTTGAATGTTGTATAATTCCTGGAATTTTTTAATACCTTGCAAGAATAACTTAATGATTGTTATTTAAAACTCAAGAGAATCTAGGTATAAGAATAATTTTAAAAATTAGCTTTCATGGAGGTATATTTTTTCTTAAATTATTTCAAGCAATTTTGAACTACCTTGCCTCAAAGATCAAATAAATGTGCTTGAACCATATCTCAGCATCTTACTTTCCCTCTTGCTACCTGGAAGACTTGGTGTCCGGGGTCAGGAAAATGATGTTTTCGTTCAGCCAATTTATTTTATTTCATGAATTGGTCTCATTGTATTTGGAAGGGCTGTTTGTTCAATGAGATATTCTTGCTCATATACCTTTACTGTTTGACAGACAAAACCAGCATGCCCTAAATTTGCCACAGGTAATACGTTTGCTTTTCCCAGCGTGCTGTGGGGGTTTATTTCACATGTAAATTTGTTGAAAAGGATTTCTTTAATAAATTCCTATCTTCGGACATGAATGGTAGAGTCAAATTTTGTATGGCGTCCTTCCCTTTGCGATTCAACTCATATTTCACAGCAGTAGTAGTCCTGTAAAAGCAATTCCGGCTATATTTTCTCGTGGCAGTCATGAGATTGTTAACTGAAGCATCTTCCAGGCTGCCATATGGGTCTGCAGTGTATTTTCATTGTGCATAGATTTCTAACAAAAAGCCTGTTGTTTAGGAGTACAGTTTACCTGAAAAGGAATAATTCTGCTTCTGAAACCTCTCCCGTCTCTGGTTACCAGAGCCATGGGCTGGCCGTGAACTCTGACACTGCACACAGAGGCACACTGCGAGCACCACATGCTTTTCTCCTTTTCCCCTCTGTTCCTACCCCAAGTCTCAGATGCTGAATGGTATTGCCCTTTCTTTTTCTTCTGACACAACTGTGGGTTTCGTATCACCCAAGCCCATTTCTGTGCCCTGATCTGAATTTACAGAAGCTCCAAAACAAGTTCTGTTTCCTAAATTGAAATGAAGGTATGCTTACCTGAATGGCCACCCTGCAGAAGTGCCATTTGGATGGCTGGAGGAGGTGAAAGGGTAAGAAAAAGGTAACTGGAAACTGGAGTGAATGGTCAAGTATTTAACCCTGTCTGTACCAATGAGTCCATGTATGATCATGTACTTAATTGCACTTTAATTAGTTTAACTCTTACATTACTTTAAATTACTTTACAAACTTATTTTCCTTACGTACACACTGTATTTAAGAAGTAGCAGGCTCCTTCAAGAAGAAAGATAATTTAAGATGAATAAAGTAATTCACCTGAAAACTGGTGAGGCAGTTGGAGCAAAGTGGGAATGAAGAGAGTGCAGGGAAAGTCAAGTGCCAGGAAAGTTTTTGGCATCAAAAGAAGAGACAGGTGAGGGAATGAGTTGGATGTGGCTCTGGAACTGAAGAAATTGGAACTACTGAGAAGGGAAGCCATAACTGGAGATAAGTGGTGAGACAAGAAAAAAGGAATGCACAGGCTGAGTAAGTTTGCTCCTCAGGGCAAGTCAGACTGACTTGAGCTCTGCCACAGCGAGTCCCTGCGCTCTGTCTGTCCTGCTCGTAGCTGCTGCTTCCTGCACTCTGTGCTACCAGGGGAACCACCCCCACTCCTGAATGAAGTTTAAAATCAACTCCATTTAAATATTCTGACTGTTCCCTGGGAACTGCTAGTGGCAGTAAATCTACGTTTTTCTAGGTTGTTAGTGTGTTCATGTAACTCAGATCTTCTTTTCCCTGCTTGACTGCTGTTATTTTTCAGTTAATAGTATATGAAGATCTCAGATAGTGACAAGCACTGTGAGGCTCTATACTTTTGAAGTTGTGCCTCTTATAGTTCCTGTAGTTTAGCAAATTCTAGTAAAGTGAAGGTAGACTTGTGCAAATATTTATTCACTTGTTTTGTTTTGTACTTGATAGCACTTCTCTGAAAGATGCCATCAAGAATGGCACCAAACATTTTGAAAAACTTACATATTAATAATTAAGCAGTTTGGCTAACTATATAAAAATAAATATTTAAGTAAATTGATTTTTATAAAATTGAGTATGTTCTCAAGTAGCATTTCATGGTAATGAAGAAGTGGAAGAAATAGTAACACAGTGAGATCACTCCCATAATTGAATAAGTATCATTAACTTCTGTCCCATCTCTGACAGAGGTTTTGTAGTTTTCCTTTTAAAAATGGGAAGGATGAATCTGGAACTGACACAAAAATTCAGTAAGTCATAAAAGAGTCTGTGTCCACATTACCAGGCACTGTGGTGTAATAAGATCAGATCTGTAAGGTGCTGAGAACCTGGCATCTGTGCTATACAGGTGGTGGGAGTTTTATTTCAAGCTGGTCCTACTCTGATTCTGTGGCTGAATTCCTCTTGGTGGTTGGAGCGTGTACAATGTACACCTGAAGCTCATTCTGTGATCTAATTTTATTCAAAAGAAATCTGGTTCATGTACTTGATGACTGCTTTGCAATGTAAAGCAAAGCAAGGAAAATGGGGTTGTTTGGGAGATGGACTTCAAAAGTGTGGTCCTGATTTGAATGAAATGCTAATATAGACATACCTAGAGTCATGCAGATCAGGAAGTTCTCCAAAATAAAGTTGTTTAGTAAGAGAGTTTGGATATCTGATCTGTGGGATTGGAATCAGGAAGGCAATGAATACTTACAGAATTGAACTGTGACTTCATCAGTTTGGGAGTTTGGAAAAACATTAGGAGGACACATGGTTTTAAAAACAAAACAAAAGAAATCCGTGAGCTGCTTTGTTCAGAAATGTCTTTACTCTTGTAAAGCAACCTCTTTAAATAATACAAAGTGGACTTTATATAAATCAGATACCAGATACAGGGAGATTGGAGGTGGTGTGAAAACAGAAAGCACACCAACTTTTTTTCTGTTCTTCTTTTGTCCAGAGTCCACCAGAAAATGAACTCGAGGTCCTTGGTTAGAGAGAGGAGAAGAGATGGATATATTTTACAGATTCTTTACTTTAAAAAGCAAAAACAATCTCTACAAATACTATTTCATGGCAAGAATGTTTTCTCAGTTTTACCATGGAAGAAATAAGTCAAGTGGCAGCCTGTCTGCTCAGAGGAGACAGTTGTCTTTAAGAACTGGTGCTATCTGATATTCTGGATGGTTTCGGGTTACCATTTAGCACAAATTTATTATTTATTACCAAGACTATTAAACCTCAGTGTGTGAAGAGCAGTGCTTATAAATGGACGTGGAGACAGAAGTATTCTGACCTTCTCGTAATGGTAAAGGTCTTTATGGTGCTTAGGAAGGAAAAGAGGAGAGTGGATGCTGAAACACTGTCTCTGCTGGAAATCATGCAGGGACCTGGCTTCTCCACTTGCACCCCTACTGTTGGCCTTGGTATTCAAAAGTCATTACATCTCTACACTGTAAGAGTGGTTGTATGTATAGCTGGAATGGTGGTGTTTAAACCCTTGTGTGATTTTCAGGGTTGTGATTGCAGTCATAAGGCTGGGACTTCTAAATGATAAAATTCTAGTAGGATCTTCTTAAAAGCTTTAGATGATGGAAACATTCAGTAATTGTGACACTGATAAAATGGGAAAGGTTGGCAATAGGTGGCATCTGCTCACTGTGTAATCTCACAAAGCTGATTAGCCCATCTTAGCTATGCACATTGCATCTGAAAATGCTGCTGATTTGACACTAATCAGGCTTATTCACAGTCTTTAAGAGAAAGGGATAAGAACCTGTGCCAGGCTTTCTTCTGGTGCTGGGATGTACAGCAGCTCAAAAACACAAACCAAAAATCAAACCCACCCTACTGCCAGTACCTTTGTCCAAATTCCTGGCTTGCTTTTCACTTCCCAGGAGTAATCATGCCTGTGCACAGGTACAATAAACCTATTGATTATTTCTCCGGATATTGCAGTTTCTGATGTACTGGAACTAACATTGTGACACCAATGGATTTTTGGTGTGGAGCTGCAGTCTTACAGATTCTCTGGTGTTTATAATAAAGATTGAATTGTGCATGGCTTGTTTTTTCCCTTGGTGTTACCAACAATGTGTCCTTTTCTTTGGACGTTAGGAAGTTCTCCACAGAAAGGGTAATTGGGCATTGGAATGCGCTGCCCACAGAGGTGGTGCAGTCACCGACCCTGGAGGTGTTTAAGAAAAGACTGGATGTGACACTCAGTGCCATGGTCTAGTTGACAAGGTGATGTTAGGTCATAGGTTGGACTTTATGATCACAAAGGTATTTTCCAGCCTAGCTGATTCTATGATTCTCTAGTTTGCTGACTTTTTTAAAAGGAAAAAAAAAAAAAATTGGAAACTCAGTGTCTGGAGGCTTGCACATCTGGCTGGTATAGACCAGGAGGATCCAGGAGTTATGAGGAGAGATGAGATGAGATAGGCTTATTTTCATAGGAAAACTCTCTACAGAGTGTCATCCGTGACATCACCATTCATCTAGGACAAATGTGTGTTTAAACTAAAGGACTGAAATGTGCTTATTTTTGGCTCATTTTTAATATGTGCAATTAGTGATAAAAATAAATTTATTTTAAATTATTTTTTGTGTCAGTGTTTTACAAATATACTGCAACTGTGCAGCTGTTGGATATGCATGACTCTTAGGAAGTTTCTCTGTAGCTGGGAGCAGCTCATCATAGGAGATGGTTTCTGTAATTCCAGATACAAGTATCTGCAATGTGCAGTTCACATTCTAGACTATAAAGCAACAACGCAGTTTCTTCAGCTGTGTCTTTAATAAAAACCCTCTTTGTGTTTTACAGATCAACAGAAATATGCATTTCCATAATACCACCTTTGAACTAATGAAGTGGAAGTACAGATGAAAACAGTCTGGAGGAAGCTTGAAGTACAATACAGTTTCATTCAGTTTCCTAATTTGGAGGTAAGGTTAATGCCTGCAAAATTTTATTTCAAGTATTTCAAGGATAAAAATCATATGATAAGCAGCCACCATATCTTACAAAAAATCTCTGAGTCACTTTTTTTATGCTAGTGACAGTCTTTAATACCATACTGAAACAGCTGTTTGATCGATCTCTGTCCGTGTTTCAGTTATGAAAAAAGACAAATCAGCATAAACTTCAGAGACATGGGTTGTACAAAGGCACATTGGAAAAAAGTTATGGTATCAGACTAATTTTATTTGGTAGAATCTGCTTGGTCATGAATACTACTACTGCTTTAGTTGATTACTAGTTTAGTTTATTCTTTTGCTGATATGACTGAGTAAAAGCTTTACACAGTGTCAAGTGGCAGGGCATCAGCATAAGGAGCTGGGTTGAAAACTCTGGACAATACTATTTTAAAAAGAGAAACACAAGACACACACACACCCAGTCACCTTCACAAGTTACTTTTTCTGCCTTCAAGTCCACTGTCCTCCTAAAGAGGAGTAGGATTAGCAGCAGCTGAGGGAGGGAGATTGTTTTATGCTTTCCCTGTATGTAAATAGCTGATCTGGCAGAAAATAAAATGGCAACACCACCACAAAATTTCTCTTATCTTTACACAGTTTGTTCTCTTTTTACAAGGGATTATGGGCTTCTAAGTCAACAAGCACACAAATGGCAAGAAGAGGGGAGCTTATCAGAACCAAATAAAAGGAAGTCCTTGTGATAATTATTCCTGCTCCTATGTACTACCTCTTGTTTTCATACCTTTTATACTTGAATTTCAACAGCAAGGGAAAAAGACAAAAGAAAAAATTTGATCATGAATGCCAAAAGAGGGAAATACTATAAATACCAGATGTGAACAGGGTACATTGCCCAGGTGTTGATCAGACGTTTTATGTGCTTCCTGAATGAGAGATCAGCAGTATTGTATTTCATTGCCTGACCTGCTTTCAGGTATGTCTTTGAGCCCATTTATGAGTTTGGACACCCACAAGAACCAGTGAAAGTGAGTGCTTTAGTTTTAAATATTTGTTATATTCAAAAGGTGTCTTTTGTTTGCATTTAAAACTGATGGTTTATTTGTTAGTTCCTCATTGGTTTACAGAGAGAAATTGGGATTAAATTTCTTTGGTTGTCCCTTCCATATTAGGGTTCAATGAAGAGTATCAAATATCTGACAGTTCTCAAGGTAGTTTATTTTATCTTTCTTTAATATGGAATCTCTGCAATACAACCCTTCATTGTACTTTTGCTAATTCTACTCTTATTTTGTGAGACAGTGTAAAATTTTCTTACATTCTACTCATTAGGATAAATAGGTCTGTCTTTTAATTACACCTGTGAATTTATGCATTTCTAGTGCAATGCAACTGGAGAAATTCAGATAAGTATATTACATGTAATCAGTAGGGTTATGTGTACTCAATTCCCTTCTCCAACTGGTGTCCCATATAGTGTTGTGCCTTTATTTAATAGAAAGATTTTGGTTGTATTGTTTGTTTCCTTTGGGATGTTAAAAACTGGACTTGGATGACTTCCCAGCACCACCCATTAAAATGTCAAATACTCCCTTAGTTTGACTTGCCTGCAGCAAGGCATGAGTTAGAAGGACATTAAAGACCTCTAACATACAACTACTGAACCAATAACTTTCATTGGCAGTTTAGCAATAACTTCCTACTTTTCAGCTTCTACTGTCCATAGAGTTGTCCTTTTTGTGTCGTCCAAACCAGAAGTGGTAGGACCATCTTCTGTTCTGATGGAGCTTCTTCATTCAGCAACCAGAAACACATACCAGGTGCTTCAGAATGAAGGGTGCCAGTGATGAGATGGTATTCCTGCAATTATTTTCTTATTAATCATCAAGAATGCCTAAGATCCTCTCTGTTCTGTTAGGAAACAATTATTTTGTAAGGTTGGGTTAGCTGCCATTGAATTTCCTTGGTGGCAAACTATTTGCTAGGAGTTAATTCCATAACAAACAGGCTGAGCCACTTGAGTCTCAAACCACAAATGGGAAATGCAGGTCAGTGCTCAAAGCATTTTCCAGGAGTGGAGTAACCAGAAGTCTGTGTCACCTTGTGAATCAGTTGATCAAAACAGGAAGTGCCAGTGGTTCCACTCTGGAGCTGCTCTGTTCTGCAGTGTCCTCCTAACATCTCTTGAGTTACTCCCGTTGCCCCTGGCTTATCCCATGTTGTTCCAGTAGTCTCACCATCTTGATCTCAGACCACACAAAACAAGGCCTTCCTATTGCTAGGCCAAGACACTCAAGCTCAGCAAGGTCGGATTCAGCTGCTGAGAATCCCTTCATTTTTAGGTTGGCTCTGTTTGGCTCAGGAGCTCCTGTTAAAAGTGACATGGGCAATAGATTTCAAAGAAATCTAGACAAGTTCCTGTGTAGGAAAAGAAAGCTAAATTTTGTACTTTATTTCTGTATCTGTGGATGGGAATTTTATGGGGTAGGATAGAGAACAGTTTAAGATCTTAGAGTGAGAAAAGCATACAAGGAATGCATTTGCAGTACCATCTGAAGATGTTTGTATTGATGGGAATGTATTTTTCAACCAGATTATTGTAACGTGGATATGTAATTACAAACATACCAGATTTTCTTTTTTGCTTATTTTTCTATTTAGTGTTTAGATTAGGAATGGTAAAATGTGGGTTTCAACCAAACATAAATAGAGAGATTAATTTTACTTTCAAGAATTGTTTTCTTTCCTTTTTTTTTTTCTCTTGAGCCAAAATGAAGCAGATAAATGTTTCTTTCTGACAGTACTATCTTGAAGCAGTCCTGAGTAGTCAGTTATGGGGTAGGTTCCTCTAAACTAGGTTGAAAAGTCAAGAATGTCCTTCTCCAGAGGTTCCAAGGTTGTGAAGGTACAGTAAATTTCATGAAATGTTAAATGAAGTGTTTCTAAAGTGTTGCAGTTGATACAGAATTAAATTAAAATAAATCTAGGGGTCCACTTCAAATGTATTTTAAAATACTAAATATTAAAATAATAAGCAGCTACTTGTTAGTTTACAAAATGTAAGACTGATTTAGATAAGTGTCTTTTTATAATATCCTTAATGTTTATAAAGACACTTGGATAGAAACTTGCTAATTTTCTTATTTCTAAACCACATATATGTACTGTCGTTTAAAAAAATTAACTGTGTGCCATAGCAAAGACTATGTAAAGAAAGGATATTTTTATCCTGTTCTTAAAATATATGTTTTGAGTTTACATACGGGAATTTCAGAATCTTGAGGAAAAATCTGAATCTTGTAGAGTAATGCTAGAGCGGTCAGTAGTCACATCTGTTAGGAGAATTTCCACAGTGAGGATGTGCAGAGGGGTTCCCAAATGGCTACACTTCTCCGTGCTTCAAACACATTTTGTTGTTCTAAGATCTGAAATTCCTGTTCTCGTTCAAACATGCTCATTCAAGTTGCTGGTGTTTGAAAAACAATTATTTGTTTCAGTTGGCAGGTAAAGCATATGAAATTCTTTTTACAGAAACAGTTCAGTCCTAGGCTTTCAGTGGAATGAAAGTGAAGTGATAAGGCCTCTACCTCTGCAGAGGAGAGTCCCTGAAGGCTTTGAGATGGCAATGTATGAGGAGAGGGATATTTATACAGGTGTCTTGAAGTTCCGTGCACTATGAGTTGTTTTGGAATTTGCAGATGTACAGTTGCAATCTACTTGGTTTCCCCTCCCCTCAGTAAATGTCACGTTTGGCGATATCACCAATCTCTGAATTAAAACAATTTTTTTTAATAGGGAACGGGGAAAATGTTTGCTTTATTGGCCTTTAAAATTTGCACAGGCACCCACCAAAGCCATTCTATCACTCCCTTCTCCATGGGTTGAGATAAAGACCAGGAGAGATCACTCACTAATTACCATTGTGGGCAAAATAGACTAAATTTGGGGATATTAATTTAATGTCTTACTAACAAAATCAGAGCAGGATAATACGAAGCAAAATCTTAAAAACACCTTCTTCCCACTCCTCCCTCCTTCCTGGGCCCTACCTCCCCTCCTCAGTAGTGCAGGGAGATGGGGAATGGGGCTTGTGGTCCGTTCATAACATGTTCCTGCTGCCGTTGCTCAGGGACGAGCATTCTTTCCCTGCTCCACTGACTGCTGCAGCGTGGGTTGCTCTTCCGCAGGGTGCAGTCCTTCAGGCACAGCCTGCTCCGGTGCGAGTCCCCCACAGGGTCACAAGTCCCACCAGAAAACCTGTAGTGTGCAGGTCCCTGCCAGGACCCTCTCCAGCACAGGTTTCCCATGGGTTCACAGACTTCTCTCAGGCATCTGCTCTGGCATGGGCTCCTCCATGGGCTGCAGGGCCACAGCTGCCTCACCATGGCCATATCAGTGGCTGCAGGGCCACAGCTGCCTCACCATGGCCATACCAGGGGCTGCAGGGNGATAATACGAAGCAAAATCTTAAAAACACCTTCTTCCCACTCCTCCCTCCTTCCTGGGCCCTACCTCCCCTCCTCAGTAGTGCAGGGAGATGGGGAATGGGGCTTGTGGTCCGTTCATAACATGTTCCTGCTGCTGTTGCTCAGGGAGGAGCATTCTTTCCCTGCTCCACTGACTGCTGCAGCGTGGGTCGCTCTTCCGCAGGGTGCAGTCCTTCAGGCACAGCCTGCTCCGGTGGGAGTCCCCCACACGGTCACAAGTCCCACCAGAAAACCTGTAGTGTGCAGGTCCCTGCCAGGACCCTCTCCAGCACAGGTTTCCCATGGGTTCACAGACTTCTCTCAGGCATCTGCTCTGGCATGGGCTCCTCCATGGGCTGCAGGGCCACAGCTGCCTCACCATGGCCATATCAGTGGCTGCAGGGCCNAGGAACATTTATGCAATTACTTTTTTTCCTTCTTGAATATGTTATCTCAGAGGCATTATTGTCATTCCTGATGGACTCGGCCTTGGCCAGTGGCAGCTCTGTCCTGGAGCCAGCTGGCATTGGCTGGACATGGGGGAACCTTCTGGCAGCTTCTCACAGAAGCCAGCCCTTTAGTCCCCTGCTGCCAAAACCTGGTCACACAGGCACAGTAGATTACTCAGGTCTTTCATCTGCTGGTTTGATTTCATCTGCTGGTTTGATTTCAGTATGGTTCTTAACTCAAATGGGTGAAAAATCTCAAATAAAAAAGGGAAATGGAAAAATACTTAGGATGTGGTAGAGGATTACAAGATACTATACAGTGCTTGACAGAGAAGGTTAAATAATGATGACTTTTTTGTCCCCTTTCTCTCTGCCAAAAATAATTCTGTATTCTCTTCAACTAGCAATAAAAATTGCTTCCCATTATGGAATCTGCGGTTTTCCTGTAACCTCAATTTTTCCTTCACAGATTTAATTTGAATCAGCCTTAATTCCATCTTATTAGAGGTGATTCATGTAAGCTAAAGAATCTTGAAAGAAAGGAGGTTTTGATAGTGAAGATGTGGAAGGAATAAAGCACCCCTAGGTGGAATAACAGCCTTGACAGAAGTAACATAAGAAAAGGCAGAATTAGACAGTTTTAAGAATGTGATCTTGAATGACTGGGGAATAGTTGAATTCCCAAAGTTAATGAAGAGATGACTTAGGAGGAAGATGGTTTTAAGATTTTTAGCTCGAAGAGGAACTGTTGAGACATCAGAAGAGATACGTCCAAGTTTAAGGATGATGGGAGAGTGAGGGAAGTGTTTGCAATAAAAAATAGTGTCCAAGTCACTCCTGTAATACTGAGTATGGACAGTTTAAGTCATATACCATGATCATCAAAGAGAAAAGTAGGAAACAAAGTGAAATTCACAGAAGGAATATATCATATAATCTCTGTACGTTCTTAGTTTCTTTAGGTCTTAGTCCAGTTGCTTTCTTACAATATGGAGGGAAAAGCAAAGATTTGAATGAAAAAAAAATTACAGATTTTATTAGTCCAATTTGAACTTCATTGAATCTAATACCAAACTAAATCAAGTTTCTACCCTACATGTTCTGCTGAGTTGTACTGTGCAACAGTTGTTGAAAAATGTTTCATAGTGTGTTTAAAATAGCCTTTTTGCACTCAGAAGAGAACTGGTGTAGTTGCTTGATATGAATGGGAGATTTTAATCTCATGACCAGAAAGTTTGTTTGTTTTTGAATTTTGCGTGAAAAAAAAATTAACAGTATTGCTTTAGCACTTCAGTGCAGGGAAATAGAGGATTATAACTGTTGAAGTAAACATTACCTTTGAACTCTGTTTTTGTCTACCTATTGAAAGATTACTGTGTTTGGATTTGGAAATGTCTTTGAAGCTATATTTGATGAAAGTACATTGTTCAAACTTAAGAGGAGTATTTGTGTGCATGTGCATGCCATGTTGTTTCTGTAGTTATTTAACCAAGCAGATCTACAGTGCATTTAGAGTTTAACTTCAGTTTGTATTAAAATCTGTTTTCATCTCAGCAAGACTTGCAGAACACTAACAGGGTAAGATAACGCTCAGACACATACAATTTAGAGTCCTGGAAATTTTTCCCAGAGCAATAATACTTTCTTATATATGTCACATTGAAATTAAATGTTGCAGATGAAAATAGATGCTGAATGCAGCATATAATTAATTTTACATTATTTGTCCTGTGTAAGCACTTTCTTAATATAGTAATCTAGTTTAGTATATCCATTATCTGTGAGATAACTCTGTAGGTGAGCATGTCATGCTTTACACTTAAGCATTTATCACTCTGATACTGAGAATATGTGAATGCTTTGCAGGTTTTATGTAAGATAATGAATGATTCTAGGTTAGAGTATTCTAAACTTGCCACTGATAATACTTGCTCACATCTTTTGCCCTTCCTGTGAAGGTGGTAACCTCCTCGTGTGTTGTGCCTGGACCCTGTATTGTCATGAAAATATCCCAACACAAGTTTCTAGGGTGAAGTGATGGCTCACAGATGACAAAAGTTAGTCAACTATTCATTAAAATTCAAAAGAAAAAGAGGTTGAATTTTTAAGTTATAAAGGTAATATAACTTACCCAAAGAATAAACATAATAGGTAAATGTAATTTGCAAGTTACATTTATCTAAATTTCTGTAATAAGAACACTTAAAATACAACTTTCCCTGTCACAGCAGTCTTTTAGAGGAGTATAAGGAGCAGCATCTACTATTTGATTTATTTGTCCTATCCAGCTATTAAAATGCCTCTTTGGAAGACTGATGGAGACCACTCCTTTGAGGATATCTGTGTGTTGTTTGCAGTGATTTGTGGGAACAACTATGCAGGGAGTTTCTCCTCTCAGCAGAGTACAGTGTCTCTGTGGGCATGGCAGGCAGGTGAGGAAAATAAGGATTAAGGCTTACCTTGCCAAGCAGCGTTTTGTATTAGCAAATCTTCATGATGTTGAACTTGCCAGTCTTGTCTCTGCTGTTTGTATGTATCGAGCAAATGCTCTTAAAGAAAGCTCATCTCTCACCCATTGCAGTGGGGAGTGCTGAATTTGATTTAAAAATTATGTTGCTTGCTTATGAAGTAGTATTTGCAAGTGTGTAGTTATCTTGTTCATGAAACGAGGTATGAATTAGCTTGGACAGCTGTTATCTTCTGGGTAGCAGAACAAAAAAATATGTCCATGTTGACAGTTCGAAGCGTTGCGAGGGCAAGCGGTTCGCTTCTTGTGAAATGCTCTTCTGTCAGCCTTTTTTAATACTAGATCACATGTCACTTGCTCTAAAAGGGACACCATAGTCTCTTTGTCACATACCAGAGGGAAAGGATTTGCAGATGTGTAAGTAGGCAGATTCCCCTGTGTAAGGCATCACCACTTGCAGTTTGGAGAGGTTTGTTCGTATTTTTGGCTGAGGGTTGTCTTCATAAATAATGTTTCCTGTCTGTTCTAAGTAATTTGAAACTCCATCTTCTAGGTGTAAAGTAAAAGCAAGGGGGATTTAAAAGCTCCTTTCTGTTACTCCTTCCTAAATTTATTTATTTTCAGCTCTGTATGGAAACCATATCCATTAATAACTTTCATGTCCACAATGTGAGTATGAGGAGTGAGGGCTCCGCGCATTATCAGGTTGACTCTTTTGACCTTGGTAATTACTAATCTATGCAATCGGGCCTTTCTGAGCCTTGTCAGCCTCGCTTGTTTAGCGTTTTATTTATTTTATTGGTTTCTACAAGTCCTGAATAGGAAAAGGGGATTTAAAGAGAAAATCCAAAAAAAAGAAATCCAACTCTATGTTTATTCTTAAGGGGTGGAGGTCTTCTAGAGGGGAGCTGGCTTGCAGAGGGGGAAGACAGTATTCTTATGCTAATCCAGGCTCTGGATAAGGAGCAAAGCAGCCGTGCAAACAATGGAAGTGGAGCCAGAAAGTCTGCGCTGCAGTCTAGCACGCCTTGAAAAGCATGTCAGGCCGGGCGCCTTGGGCTGCCGGGAGGGGCCGCGGGGGGAGCGCCTCCCGCTCGCTTTATGGAGCTGGCGGCTGGCCAGCACACTTGGAAAAATCTTACTACCTAGAAAACAAGAGTTAAGGCTGGAAGAGGCGAGGGGAAGAGGGAGAGAAGTAGTTTGCAGTCTTTTTTTTTTTTTTTAATGTGAAAAAAAGCAACCCCCAAAGGCCGCATTGAGTTGTCTCGCCTTTGTCGCTGCCGTTTTCTCCTTTGTACCAAAAATTGAAATTCAAGTGATGTGTCTTTTAAATAGCAAGCACGTTTTCTAAATGTTGTGCGTGAGGGAGGTAGGCTTTAGCACCGCGCCCCTAGTGGGAAGTGAGCTCACAGCAGCCTGCGGTGGGGCAGCGCTCGGGCTGGGGAGCGCGCCGGGAGCCGGAGCCGGAGCCGCGGGCTGGCGCGGGGAGCTGCCGCGGCTCTGCCCCCCGCTCCTCTCCTGCGGGAAACGGCAGCGCTTCGGCCCGCGTGCTGTGTTACTGGGCAAAGTCAGTGACCAAAAATACAGGCTGTTTTCCTTAGGCGTCGTGAAATGAAAAATGTGCTCCAAAAGCCAGTTTCTGCAGAACTCTTCTTCGTGAGTTCCATAATTTGCATAATCAGCTTCGCTTTGGAGACCTAGAGAAATTGTGAATTTCTTCTTCTAGATTGGGCAGAGATTATAGGTTTAGCAGAAGGCAGCTAAGATCATGGGAGCTAAGTAAAATAAGTGCTTACCCTGTCCATTTTTTGATCTGGGGATTTTTTTATACATAGATTAATGAACAACTGTCCTTAAATTATAAAAAAAAAATACTGCAAGATTGTGAAAGCATTCATCAGTCTTTATAGTGCTGAAAGGGATTGGTACACGTTAGAAATTCTTTGTATGAAAGCATTGGTAATTTTGAAGGCACTGGTGCACTGATTTCAGGGTGCTTTTTCCACTTTTAAAAGAGTGAGCAAACGTATATTCAGGATGGAGGCCCAGCTTTTTCTTTTCCTCAGCCCAGGTATATTATTTGTATCAAATTATTGAAACTCAGAGCCAGAATGTATGATGAATCTCACAGTATGATCATACATACATGTCACTTTTTTACTAGTGACATGTAAAATTTATAACAATTTCAGTGATTTTTTCCCTTGCTGCTTATGTTTGATGAACAAAAGTAAGTACCTTTCTAGTGAATGAGATCTAAAAGGTTTAAGTTGTGTTTTCCCATTTGGATTTATTAAATTTAGAGATGGAATGTATTACATGTGGAGACTTTTCTCCTCATTCACATTGACTGGTATGACAGTAAGGAACTAGCAAAAATGATAAATAGATTATAAAAACATAAAAGAAGGATAGCTTCTGGGTAGAATAGCAGAAGTTGATGTCATTTATGGTAGAAAGAGCATGGGTGTCTATTTGCCAATTGTCTTAAGGGCAGAAGCTCTAAGCCAACTAATCACCAAAGTGAAGGAATTGAGAAAAAAAGGGAAATGGGTCAAGGTGAATAAAAATTGTGTAGTGAAATTTTCTGTGAATGCCTTCAAATAAGAGAATGTGTCATGTTTGTAACACAGTAAGATATGTCTGAATACCTGATTGCACTGGGAAAACAATTTTGCTGCTTTTCATTACACATAATTTAATTGAAGAAACTTTGTAGCAGTTAGTTAATTGGAATGCCAGAGTAACAGTAAGATGGGTATTCAGGAGTCCCGTGAGTGGCGTCCCCAATTACCTAATTGTGCCGGGCATGGTAAAAAGCAGCTAGGCTTTAATTTCTTCACAGTTAACAACTTTGTTTATGAAACAGACATATATCATAATTTAGTACTTTGGCTTCTAAATTCTACCATGATGTACACACGTTTGATATTTGCTAGCAGTGGGACATCTTCCTTTCAGGAGATATCTGTTTGACTATCCAAGGTCGATTTTGGTGGCTTTTCCCACTGGTCACAGATAAAAAGGCCTTTTTTTTTTCAGACTCTGAGCTCCCCTGCTGCAAAAAACCAGTTATTAGGGTGTTGCATTTTTTGAATGAACAAATGTGTTGCAGTGCATGTGTTCTAAACACATGGTTCTATATGTATTGCAGAGAGAATTAAGATGTAATTTTTCGTTTCAGTCTTTTGAGAAGTATATAATACAGATGCGCTTCATTTAACATTTCAGATTTCACTTCAGTTTGTAGAGGGAGGAGAAGCATTTGTATAGTTTACACACTCTTTTGGGTTTTTAATTTATGCAATCAGGAACAGTTTTAAATAATTGTTACACAATCCACAGTTCAAGGGAATTACTTCTGTGAGTTTGAACAGATTAGTGCCTCAACAAATAGGGCCTTACATGAAGTTGTTTTTGTTGACGGCTGTGCAGTCAGCTGGCTTGCGATAGCCAGCAGTCTTCTCCATCAGCTGTAGGATTTCTTGAAGATTTTGGAGGTGGATTTACCTTGCTTTTAAAATTTAATGTGTTTGGCAGCATTCAAGCATAGGTAGTTTAAGTGTTTCACTGTGACACTTTACTACAGTTTGTGTAAGCATGCCTTGCAGTAGAATAATAGCAACGCATTTAACAAGTAGGCTTGTGCAAGTATTTGACTGAATTACACATACTCAGTCTGAAACTTTCTTCTTGTTAGGTGCTTGGTTAAATTTGGCTGTTTGACTCTGGGTAAACTAAAGCTAACTATAGTTCTTTTTATATTAAGAATGATAAAATGTAGTCCCAGATCAGTCTGTTCCTGGCACCTGTAACTACATGAGATGGTGGCCTTTGTAAAGTAAAAACTAATTAAGTTTTTGGACTCTATTTACTCTGAAAATCTGCCCTACAACCTTCTAACGAGTGGTTAGGATTTGTGTTCTCCTTTCTGATCTAAATGAATTTTAATGGCTAATCCATACCTTGTTGAACCAGTAATTTTCTTAAGGTTGAATAGCTGTCTTTCCTTGTGTTTATTCCTGTTACATTGTCAAAATGTAGTTATTTGCCCATCAGTTCCAACTGTCTTAATTGTATTATTTTCTTTTTATCTCCAAATGTCTCTTTCCTTGAGATACACCTAGAAGGATACTATGTTGAATTTATCAACTATATTGTCTGTATGCTATTCATGCCTTACTGTTTTGCCTGGAAAATTTCCCTAGGAAATACTGGAGTTGTGTTTGTGTCTTTCTCCCAGCAACATCACATGGATGTGTCTGATGTCCTGTAGTCAGTTGGTGTCCTTGAGTCCTTGGACATAGCTATCTCTTATGTGTGCGCTTCTAGTCTGTGTGAAGCAGAAATTCCTGAGAGTTATCCTCTGTGCATGACATTCCCAATTTCATGCTGTTGTACTTCATTCCATTTCTGTTACTTCAGTTCTTCACGTGATCCAAATCTTCCTGCATAAAAACAACACTCAGCTGAACTGACAATTTATGTTTGTCAGCAAATTTTTTTAAAGTTTTGCTTTCTGTGCCTACTTCATTAATGAAAAGGGTGAGTATTCTTCAGTCAAGCTGAATCAAGAATCAAGGTCCTCAAATGCCATTTGAACTAGACTACTAATCTCTGTTCTTGATACTACTTGTCTGCCCTGTAGTGAATTCTTTACTGTTCTTATAATTCCTCTTTTCTTCATCCAAATGAGTAATTTTCTTTGTGGCACCATATCAGGTTTTTTTTATAATCTTATAAGAGAGTTGTTGTTGCACACTGACTTAGACTGACAGTCCTGTTTATCTCTGGCATTCTGTTCCATCTCAAAGTCCTGTTCAAAACTGTACCTGTGATTGAGGTAATATGCTTACAGTTGCCTGAGTTGCTTCTTGCCCCAGTTACACATCAGAGAACCATTTAATATGTTTAGGTTTTTTTAAATACATTTACTTGGTGTTACATGTACTGCTGAAAATGGTTTGAAGTATCTTATCTGTTGAAATGGATTGTATGTTGTAATTCTTGTGAAGTCTAAGATTGACATTTTTTCATGTGTTACCCCTTTACAATACTGTCTTTGTTGTTACATTCAGCACTATCATTCTTTGCTGAAATTTGGAGCAGTGCAACTCACTTGGTTTGGGGATCATGCTGTTAAAAATATTACACAGCCACATCTAAAGAGCAGTTACCACTTAACTCCGTGCTTTGAGAGTTGGTTTGGGCCATGTGACAGATCTTGCACATTTCTTATATTTGGAGTCATACAGAACATAGGGCTGGACTGCTGTGATAGTGCCGTGAATTCACTGCTGAGTGCCAGTTTAGAAAAAACCCCACAGTTTTAATAATAAAAGCATTTTCTTCAATAAACTGTTATTGGGAAGGATAATAAAATACAGTGCAGAAAAATCTGGTGTTACAATTGATGAATAAATTACTTTATAGTGGATTATAGTTGAATGCTTCTTCGTGGCTACAGTAGAGAAGAGATTGAGAACTTCAAAATCAACTGATTGGCTTATGGGCTTTAATCTCTTCAGCATCATTCTGTTGGCAGAGTAGCATTCCAGGTGTTAATTGGTGCTTTAATGTATTTGAAGTAGTTATTTAGTTGTGTCATTCTACACTGTTAGGCAGGTTTTGGAGAAATTCCAGCTGTTGCTTACTCAATTTTGTGCCTTAGCCAGGGCTGCTAGTCTTCCTCTTTAATGGGAGTCCGGAAAGGTATTTTTTGTTTTAAAATGGGGAATTAGAATTTGTTCTCTTTGATTTTTATTACATGGCTTTATATATGATATTATATGTGTATATATATCTGTGAAAAGTGAAATATTACCAGAAGGAAGATTGAGGTACAAAATACTGGTGAAGAACATTATTTTTTGAATAGGCTTGAACAGCGTTTTTGGAAACTACCTTAGATTGCGTCGCTGAACAAAAAGCACCGTGAAATTGGAGTGAGCTAAAAAGGTCTATTTTTCCCATCTTTTCTCTGTTTTTTTGGTAACATGCTGTGTGGTACAGTGGCAAATACATGTACCTGTGCCAGTGTGCCCTCTGGTGAACTGGGGGACGAGATCACCAATTCTCTGGAAGTTTGAAACACTCCTACTCTTGAGATGTGCAAGAGTGCAAATATATATTCCTTCTTGAAACTTGACGAGAAATATTTTTAGAAATACTTTAAACAGACTATTACTGAGATTTGTTTCTGCTTGATAGAATCCTGTAAATAAAGTCTCTGTTGTTATTGCTACATAAAGCTGTTTGCAATTTTTAACTTCCATGAGAAGTTTTTAACTTGTTACTGAGAATTGGAAGTTCATTTCCATTGCTACACAGAATAAAGCAGTAACACTTATGGACTTACATTGCTGGCCTGATGTTTTATAGCTAGAAGAACGTTCCATATTAGCTGTCAGGATTGGTGCTGTGTCTCGTGCATAGGGAACACCAAAGAGTGAATATTTTTGCTGTCACATCTCTTTTCCCTCTGCCTGGCCAGGAAGTTTACTTTGAAGCTCCCGATGCTCCGGACGTTTGCGCAGCGTGCGATTCCGAGTCCATCCCACTACAGCCTGGCGATAGTCCTGGCAAGGGCCGTGGCTGCCGTGGTGCTCGGAGCACCCAGCTCCCTCTTTGTGGCTGCATTAGGGAGAAGTCAGAGACGTGTGAAAAGTAGGCCAGGGGTCGGGGCGGCACGCCGCGCCGGCCGAAATTGGAAGTGACGGACACCTCCCGGCTCAGCCGCTAATTTGCCTCCATGTTAAATGCCTCCGAAGACTCATTAAAATGAAAAGTTCTTGGGTCTCGCCGACAGACAGATTGAGTTATTGATGCTGGAAGCGGCCACCAACAGTAATTGCTGCCCATCCCCGAGCGAACGCTCGTTCTGGCATTCATGAGCAGCGCCAGGCTGACAGGGGTCAGGGGGGTCAAGCCCACCGAAACGAGGCCGAAGAGAGGCAAAATCAGTGCTCTGTGCATCTTTGCGCAGCTTCACTTCTGTTGCAAGTAGCTGTTTTAGGTGTTCAAGCTGCTTTTTAGTCCTTTGAGGCCCAGTTATGCTCCCCTTGTGCATCACCATTGAAAAGTTCTGCAAGGGGAATGTGACCATAACTATTGCAGTCTGAAAAAGTGACTTTTACTCAGTTTGGCTGTCTTAGCTGTGTTCACCCACACTGCATGAGAGTAGAATTATGTTTTATTTGTGGAGCAAATGGCGTGTGCATATGGTAATGTAATTTTTCAGGAGGAATTAATTTGCACACAGCTTGGGAATCCAGGATGTCATGATTTTGAATTGCCGTTAGTGTTGACTTTTTTTTTTTGTTTTAAAGATGCAGTACTCTTCTAGGAGGCAAAAGTAATGAGATAAATATACTAGGAAACCAAACTTACTGTAAATTTAATAGAAATTTGGTTTTCATCCAGCAGAGAGGCTGGGATTTTTTTGCAATAAAGCTTCTCTACCAGCAATTTTCAACAGGTGGCCTAACATGGTGTTGCTGTTTCCCCCCACAGTATTATGGGAAGTCACCCCCTGAGTTTAATTTTTATTAAAATAATTAAAAGAAGTTTTCATTTCTGTAAAGAAAATAGTTTTCAAACAGATTTACATGTTAGTCTGTTGAATATTATGTCTAATAGCTGTTTGCAAGTCTCAAATTATACGGCTGTGACCAGTGAGTTGACATATCTAATATTTTTAATTGGAGTGTGAAAACATCCCTGTGGGTTGTTACCAAGAGTGTGTATTTCAGAAGAACCCTGCTATTCAGTTAGATAGTAAACATAGCTAAATTTTCAGTTACTAATGTTAAACACAGGGGGGTTTTGTTGGGTTTGTTGGTTATGCTCAGCATGATGACCATCTTGAGGGTTTTTCTAGTTTCACAAACACATGAAGTTTTTTAACACTTTGTTTTATTGTATCTTTCAGGAAACAAGAGTGGAAAAGCTACAGAAGAATCTTTGCAGTCAAGCGCCAAATCTTGTATTGGGCTTCACCGAAGAGACTGAGCTGAGCATTTGTCAAGCAGAAGGGCCAGGCGCCCTGCACAGGAGGGATTAAAAGTGAACAATGACTCGATTGAGAGTTCATGAGCAGTTGCTTGGAGCCTATCTGCTTATCATTCTCCATGTTCAAGGTAAATATGTACTAATTGACATGAGTTTGTCTTTTTGATTTGTTAAAAAAAAAAAAAAAAAAAAAGAGTTGTATGTTTTCCAGTAGTTAAAGTAAGACTATTTTACTTTCGTAGTTTCTTTTGCAGCAGGTGACTTTACTGGCCTGATGTGCCGTAGGTCTATTTTAGCAAATACTTCAATAGAAACAGTACCAAAAATGTCTAGTACACCGTGGAGCAAGTTGGGTGAACAGGAGAAGTGATGGTTTGACTTTCTGAATTTCCCTTTATGTGTACATATTTGATCCCTTTAAACTTGACCCACTGAAGAACTTGCAGTGTGCAGTTCCCCACGCCTTCTGATGCTCCCAGCAGCCTAGAGGTAGTATGGCATAACTAATCTAAATTAACTTGTTGTGCCATCTTGATGGGCCAAGGTGAGGCTGTGGAAAATTGGCAAATACCCTCATTCTCAGTTAGTGAAGATACTCATTTGTATGTCTCTTGTCTTTCCAGCCACCAATTGTCAAAGACTTCTGGAAATCCAGTGATCCTTAGAGTTGTAGCTCCTCTGTCAAATCGGATTGAATTGAAAAAAATTATGCAACAGTGCCTTGCATGTCCAGCAGGCACGTACATGCTTAATTGGTATCTGTGTAAGAGTATTTGTTCTCCCAGCTGTGCACTCCTCATGTGCTTAAGTACACTGAGCTTTCCAGATATTTTCAGGAAAGTAGAGAAAACGAATTTGGTACTGCCATCTAAATATTTGAATATAGAAGGTTTTACATTCTCATTCCATACTCAGATCAATTACTGCGTAGTGCTGGATTTTGAGATATTATGTGAGGTATTTACTTTCAAGGATAAGAGTTCAATGAACCCATTAAAATGGGGAGAGAGGGAAGCCTGGTAAGTACCCCAATGCCGATCTTTTTCTTCTGTTTCGGGTGTGAATGTGCAATATTAGATTAAAGGATGTAGCAGAGCTGTCTTTCAAGACTGTGCTTAATACATCCATATGTATCAAGCACAGTTTAGTAATAGCCTGGTTTTGAGTACAGTTGAAGTCTGTAGTAGATTTACAAATATTTGCAGATTGCTATAAATTGCTTAGATTGGTAATGAGAATAAACTAAAGTAAAGGAAATTTCATTGAGAAATTAGGAAAGAGATTTTCACTGAATGTGGTTAACTATTAGAACAGGCTGTCTGGGGAGGTTGTGCAATATCCATCCCTAGAGACAGTCAGAACTTGAATGCAATGACTGAACAACCTGGTCTAACGTAGGTGTTGGTCCTGCTTTGACCAGGTGGTGGTACCAGGTGACTCCCAGAGGTCTCTTCTGCTCTAATATACTCTAACACAGTGTTCTGCAGTGGAGCTTGTTCTTCTTGTGTTCAAGCAGTTTTGCTGCTTCTTGCAGAAGAGACCAGCTTCTTCCTTGTTCCCTTGAAGAGGCTGGGAGTGATATGCTTTGTTCTTTTTGCTGAAGTCATGATTACGCCTTTGCATTAGTGAATGTTTATCATTTTACTCATAGGTATTAGCAGCTGAAGGATTTTTTTTTCTCTCTAGATACAAATAGAAATAATAATACAAATATACAGGTCTTCTAGCGGCTTAAAATTAAATTACATTAACTCCTTCCATGATCCCGTTGAATAATAACAGTTCAGTAAATAACTTCCAATAAGTAATATAGATAAATTAAGTTTAAAGACTGAAAATTATTTTGCAGCTTCAAAGAAAGAAATTGCCTTATCTTAGAAAATTTCCTGACTTTCAAATCAATACTGAGGGAGTTCTGAAACCATGAAAAAGTAGAGCTTATTGAAGTGTTGTTAGTTCTTTGCAAGTTGCCTAAGGGCTTTTCTTCAAAAGTGTGAAATATACTTGGTTTCTAGGGGTGGTGAGGCAAAAACCAGTCAACTCTCTCTGTTCTTCCCTAGATTCGTGGGGGAGGAAGGAATTAATATCATAGTAATAAAGCATTTGAAATTTTTATAGGAAAGAGACAATCTAAAGTGAAAAGTTTAAACAGTTGAAAAAGTGATTTCAACAAGGAAAAGATATGCAGGATGTTAGAAAAATGTGTCATAAAGCAATCAACAGAGGTGAAAAAGATTCATTGTGGAGAACTGAAGAGAATTTGTTTGATTTACAGAATGAGGAAGAAAAAGCAGAGAAAGTAGAAACCAGTGTGTGTGTACTTTCAATGTCTGGCATCCAGCTTAATGGTTTGCTCTCTTGGGGTTTTTTTGGAGGCTTCTTCAGAATGTTAGGAATTTCAGAGCTTACCAAGACCTGAGAGAATGATAAAAGCAAGTGTGTCTGTTTAACTGCATGTATATATACATACCAGATTCCTTAACAGGTAACTTGAAAAAGCAAGTGGCTGCATGTGTTGATGAATGTGAAAATATTCTTACAATAACAACAGAAACCAAAGGCAATTCCATGGCATTATTGGTGAATAGCTGCAGTTTCTCAGGTTGGTGCTCTGCAGCAGGGGAACCCAGTGGTTACACTTTGGGTTGTGTCTTTCTAGCTTTGGGACTTTGTCACTTACACTGAGAAATTGTCAGAAATAAGCCTGGGGTGCAGGTGGCCAGATATAACAGCACCCTCTTCCATTAAAACTTTTTTATGTTTCCCTTCTTGCTGTGTTTGCAATAGCTTTAAACCCATGACTTGCTCTGCATCTTCATCCACCTCATTTTTTCTGATGTAAGAGGTTTTCAGCTTCAGCTGCCGTTGCGACTGCACTAAACAGGTTTTGTCTTCCCACTAGGGCAGGTTTTTCATTCAGAGAACCAGTTTTACTTCTGACTAGAGTTCTTTCTTTGTTGTTGTAGTGCATTGATGAGCACGTCTGATCAATATATGTAACAGTAGTAAAGTGCTTAACATCTACTTAAAAATGTTCTCATAAATTTGGTACTTCATTGCTGGCAGTTTACTTCCCATGTGGTTCATCACACCTTTATGTATTCTTCAGAGACATTACAGAAGATCAGTATTTTAATCCGTGTAAATTAGCTAACTTAAAATGTATTAATAGCACTTGATATGTATGAAGCTTTATTAAAAGTCAAATTTTAAAACAGTGTTGATACTAAATATTAAAATGGACTTAAAGTTGCCATGGTTTCTTAGTGAATTTAAAAAAAAAACACCTGTTGATTTTATTTCATGCCTCTAATTACTTTTATTCAAATACTTAATAAAGATAAGGTATACATTAAGATATATTTTAAAACCCTTGTGCATTTTCTCAAATTCACATGAAATAGTTACTGAATTTGAATGTATAAACTAATCTGAAATAAAATTCTAAAATCTGTGGAAGGAACTTCCAGTTGTCAGTAGCTGAATACTTACTTGAAAACACTAGTCCTTTTTATTGGTGATTTTCCTGTCAATGGCTGCATCTGTCTTCAAAACATGGGCAGCAATCATGTTCTTATGAATTTGTCTGATTAAAGTTCTTCCAAGGGATTATTAAAAATTGATCTATTTCTTTATTGGAATTTCACATTTAGTTTTAAGTAACTTTATTTTTTAAAAGTCCATTTCATTTAAATTAGAATGCAGTGTACTTTTTTAAAGTCAAATACACAGAATTTCATGTCTCTAATATTATATTTAGTGCATAAGACCGGAGTAATCTTCAGAAGTGACTTTTGGGGAAGGGAAGTGGGAGGAGAGGCTGAGGATTGCGGATTGGGAAGTAAAGGAGGCAGGGACTGCCCGTCTGTGTTGAGCACTGTTGTAGCTCCTGGGAGAGCTGGAAGGGCAGGAGAGAGGTTTTATACCAGTAGTCTGGGAACATGCTGTGATTTTTGGGAACCAGTTCTGCTAGATGGAGCTACCTGTAACGCGCCTGGTCTTTGGAGATCACAGCCTAGATATATAAAAAAGTACTGTAGGGAGAATTATGGTTAGAATGCTAAACACAGTTAGTAGAAGCATTTAAGATACTTTCTTTGCACTCACACAATTTTTCTGATTTTTAAAAAATTTTGTCTATTAAGTTCAAGTGCTAGATATTGTATTCAAGCTGTGTTAGTTGTACTGAGGTTTAAATCACATAACAGAACATGTTAAATCGTTATGAAAGTCTGATAGGCAGAAGGGTGAAATGTGCTTACTGGAGTGGAGGATTTTGCGGTATCTACATCCTAAAGCAAGAAAAAATAATTTAAAACTACCACATCAAAATGTCAAGGTTTGTCTTTTTCATAAGGAAGGTATGTCTGACATAAAGAGCACTGGTACAACTTTAATCTTTGATGAAGAGAGCCCAGTATGGGTGTGCCCGAGCATCAGCACCAGCAGGGAGGCAGGTGAAGGAGCTCTCCTGACAAAGATTCTTCTTACTTTAAATATTCAATTTCTTGAAGTAGTAGTCTGGAATAGAAATGTTTTTATGGGCAATTTTTATATTAAGAATTCAGAAAACTATCAAACAACTTTACGGTTATGGGCCATATTGGACCTTTGCTTGTGGAGAAAGAGAGGATACAACTAAGTAAAAATTGTAGGCATAATTTGGCTTTTGTATTTGTCTTCTTTCACTTAACCGCTGTCTCTGCATTTCATAGAGCTGGTTTTTTATGGGTTACACAAATCTTTTCTGAGATCAGAAGACTTAATGAAATTATATCTGTATCCTGGCATTGAGTTGCAACTCAGGTTTTAGTGATTAGTAACACTGCAGTGTCACGCACAGTACATTTTTAAGATTTATCCATATTAATATTCGTATTTGAAGCATGCTTTCAAGTAGACTTAGATTTCTAACCAAGTGGGATTTTTAATATCCTGTGCTTCTTTGAAATACATTTTATAGTCTTAAGTTATTTTCTGGGATTGGAGGAAGTGCTTTGAATAATTTATCTTTTTGATCAAAGGCTGAATATGATATATTGGCAGGCGTTCTATTCTAACAATTTGTTTTATTATTAACTTTTTAAATTTTTATTTATTAAACTTAAGTTTCATTTTGAACAGGAAACCGTTTAAGTGTTGTCCCATCTGTAATTGTTCACACTTACAGAAATCTACACTGCATGCAGCGTATGATGGGGCAGAGCAAATGACAAAATCAGAACTTGAGGTCCCATCAGCTTTTTTCTCATCAGTGTCTTACACTGCAGTTAAGTTAGGAGAGTGTTCCACCATTACTGTGATATTTCGTTGAATGTTGTAACTTTGTAATGCAGTAAAATACACATTGCAGAGCAGTTTGTATGTTTAGAAGTCTATGATACTGTCATTCGTAAAGGCTGGATAAACAGGCCAGAAATGATCGGGGATCTTGAACAAGCCCTGCTGTGTGTGGTAGTTCATTTGTTGCTCATATATATTATTTTGCCGCATCAGCTTTGTGGAGTTTACAGGTGGAGGTTAGGAAATAATGGAAAGGAAGCTTTTCTGTGCCTGAAGTCTCTGGGTGCTGCATTTCAGTGCCCAATACATGGAATTTACACACATTTGAAGGTTATGTGAGATTTGTGTATGTATGTTTCTTGGCTGTACTGCAGAGTGACAATTGCATGTGTCATGGAAGAGATTAATTGCATCATCAAGTGTCACAAGATGTCACATGAAGCTCGGAGGAAGATGTTCTTTAGGCCTATCCTTAGCTCTCTCTTTTTCGTTTACTTAGTATCTATCAACCAGGCAAATAAGCAGTGAAGCATCCTGTGAGTTCAGGACCTTCCTCTGTCCTTTTAACATCTAAGGTGGATGGAAGCCAAGTCTTTCCACACTTGACTCCATCCCCTTACCTAGCAACTCTAAGGTGGGCGCTAATCTGTCTTGAAGTGCTGAGGATGAATTGCAGTACTGCAGTAAAGGATACAGTTAGGGATAATGCCTAGGTGGAGGCATTTAAAAACTGTTTCCTGAAGTAATCCCAAGCATCCTCAAAATTTTCCCATTCTCTTTCCCTGGATACTCAAACTCCTGTTTAAGAAAACTTGTCTTTACAGTCTTAAAAAGTAAAAATGCAAGAGTGAAGTGGATTTTTTCTCCCTGTTCTTTCTGCAGTTCAAGTATTACCTGTAAGATGAAGGAGGGCTACTATGGAGTTTTACATTACAAAAATAATGTAATTGTAGTCTGTTCTTGTTCTGAATAAAGATCTTTGCCTATAGAAACTGTACAAAAGACGAAGATGCTGTTTCTTTGAGAATACAGTTATCTAGATTTGGTTTCTTTGGTATGTACTCTTCATAAATCTTGTAATGCAATCCATCATAATAATTGAAGAGGAAAAATGTATTTCATGTCACTTTTAGTATAAAAGGTTGGTATACCTTTAGTCATGCCTCAGTGTTAGTTTACAGAGAATTATACTGCTTTAAAAGATGCCAGACCTGCATAAAAACACTGTTCTTTCTGTTCTGAGCTAGGAGAAGCCATGCTTTAAGAGTCTCTTGGATTTCTCCTCTAATAAATTGAAAAAATACTGCATTCAGTAGGAAAATGTAAGACACTGATCATAAAGTACCATAAAGACTTTTAACGTGTGGAATGTCCCTGGAGAAAAGGGGGAGTTTTATAACATCAATTGGGAAAGATACCATAGTCATTAAAAAAATGAGAAAGACAGTATTTGTTCATATGCAGTAGATTTTCCTTTAAATATTAAGTAGAATTACCTGTTCTCTGAACAGGTCAGAATCTCTTAAGTGTGAATACAGAATGCTGTGTAATGTCTGTAGCACAGTATTAAAATTACCTTTCAGTTTATGCTGGGAAGAAATATGTAGAAAGAGAGGGGGGTGGATGGAGGAACTATTTCACTTGTGCAGAATTCCTGTTGGTTAAATCAGAAATACTCATAACCTACTGATTTTCTAGCACTGGACCCTGTTTCTCGTTAGCAGTCTGTACATATCAGAACTATTTAACTCTGGCATTACTGAAATACTGTTTGAAGACCACATTAAATCAAACACTGCTCTGTGATTTCAGTGTTCAGGTAAATGGTGTATTTCTCAGGATATTCTCTTGGTTGTATCCAAAAGAAGCACAGTTGCATTGCTTTACTGCATTGGACAGTGCACTTGGTGTGCTGTATTAACCAGATGAGGAAATCTGCAGGTCTGCTATTTTCAGGACAGTAGGATCAAATTTCACAAATATTTAATTGGGCACTTGTCTGAATGACATAGTGGATGTTACAGTAGAGTGATACAGATGGCTGTATCTGCATAAGGTTTTAATCAAGTTTTTCTGCACAGGTTTCAAGCAAGGTACAACAGGACGCTAATGTTCTCATCCCTCTACAGCTCATGTTTGCTAGGTTTGACAGGAAGCCTGAATCTTGCAAGGGACCATGAGTTTCCTGGTCAGGTTTCTTTTCCTTAGAAAAATTGAATTTTTATTGTGACCTCCATTTTTTTACTAATAACTGAATTTGTAAAAGCTTCTGCTGGTCCTGACTGGCTGTTGGCTTATCTTGCACACTGATCCTCACACGGAGCCTTGCTGTAATCTGTATGAGTGCAGGTGATAGTTTGTCTACAGCTCTTCTGTCTGTATTTGGTTTATACCTTGAGGATTTAGAGCCAGGGTGGTAGACAGAAAGAGATTTCCTGTTGGTAAAATTGTGTATGATAAAGCTGAAGGCAATAGGGAAAGATGTTTTCATCTCATATAGTAATCACATAGCATATTCCAAATGAGGCAGATAATGTTCCTAAATTTTTTTCTGGATGTTCTTCAGTAAGAAGAAAACAGATGAGTGTTTTCTTCTGAATGCCTACATTCACATAAGCACTTTCATAATACGAACAAGAGCAAATGAAGTTTAACTCTGCTACTGTTGAGAAACTGAGGGCTACTTGGAACATGATGTAGCCCTGTTTCTATTCTGTGAAAGCCTGTTTGGATGGATGTTCATGTCATTTACCAAAATTTAATTTGCAAACAGGATTTACTTCAGCTGTGTTTTGAAGTACTAATGCATACAGAGATCAAAAAAACCAAGAGATTTTTGAGTTATTACTGCTCTTCCATGAGACTGTGAATCTATAAAAAATTACTTCAGAAAATTAGAAAATTGCATATTAAGTATGTTCAGTCATGCATAAAATTATTCTTGTTGTGGTTATCAAGCCGTCAGCATTTTGATTTTCTAAATACATGAATGAGAAAAGCTTTCTTCAGAAAATTCTAGCCAGTTACACCCCTGCTTTTTTGCCCTACCTCAAAAAGAGAAAATATCTTTGTTTATATTGATTATGTTTGGAAGATCTGCTTTTAAGGTACAAAATATTTCAGCTGGGTATTTCTAGAACAAAATTATTAACTCAGATTTCTGCCATAATCTTGGGAGAGGAGATTGTCTTGTATAGTTCAATTATTTATTAATGTAGTTATTCTGTTGTCATATTTTGCCTCTAAAACTCTCAAACAGTTCTCAAAAAGTTGCAAACTTTTTTTTGTTTTTGTTATTGTTTTCATGTCCAGGTCAAAAGCTAGACAGCATGCTTCATGGTACAGGAATGAAGACAAATTCTGACCAAAAGAAGCAAGCAAATGGAGTAACGCTTGCTCCAGAGGACACCTTACCTTTTCTAAAGTGCTACTGCTCAGGACATTGTCCAGATGATGCTATTAACAACACATGCATGTAAGTGTTGCATTCAGGACAGAGAGGCTCTTTGAAGAGGATCATTTTTGGTTTTGAGAGAACAAGCTACTTCTGCAGGCTGAGCAAGGTTTTCTCAGGTGATCTGACCATAATTGATTATGTTCTGTGAGTGCTAAAACTCATGGTCATCTCTGTGTGAACAATACTGTTTTCACCACACCTTAGAACCATTTGCAACTGGTCATTTTAAGCCCAGCAACTGCTTTGAAGGACAGAGGTTTTAAGTAACCCTGTGGTATTTTTCAACTGGGTGAGTATTAAGTGACCCAAATCGAAGCCTTCTGACAGGACCACCTGTTTGCTTATTTCTTCACCTAGTATTCAAAAAAGTAGTATAAACAGCCATTTACTGGGAATTCCTCTTGTTACATGTTCAGCAGTTACAGACTATGAAGGAAGGGCAGGGGAAAATAAAGAAAAGCCTGTGGACATGTAGAGACAGGAGGAGAGTTTTATCTCTGATAGACATAAGAATCCTAGCAGACTCATGCACGCTGGTTATGTGCTTGCTTAAGGTAGTTTTTTTCATGTCCTGAAACATCCTTTTTTTTCCTTTTTTTCTCTTCATTTGCAATTCCATATTCAAGGCCCTTCTGTTTCCTTCCTTAAGAATTAATATACACAGTTGAAAACATATTACTTGCTCCTGTACTTTGAGTCTTCGCTTTAACATAGTATTCAGTCTCTCTGAGGTGTCACTTGGCAGATCAGGCAGTTGTTATGGAACCCAAGGGGGTAGAATAAACACTGCTATCTTTTTAAGTGTAAACACAGGCAGTAACTTCCAAACGATTTTGAGCTGAGAAAGTGTTCCGTATTTTGTCTTTCAAGCCTCTTGATATTTATATATTGGTTTTTATTGCCCTCTAGTGTGTGCAGTTAGTATAGGCCTTCCTGATTTTTATCTGACCTGATAAAAATCAGGAAGGCCTAGCGTCTGATAGGCCATTATGCTGGTAATAAAGTTATTAGTTAAAACACACCATGTCTATGAGGAGGGCATCTGATGGCATTATGCCTTCCACATCTACATTTCTTTGAATTAATGTGAATAAATTTTTGGTAAACAAAATTATCTCTAAATTTGTTTTCTTGAGTATCTTGTTGAAGGAATGAATGAATATTTGTGAGAAAGCATCCCTGTAGTGTTCTGTTTGGAGAATACTGTGAGGGTCTTCTGTTCTCAAACTGGATGGTAACCACTGTGTTAAAAATTTTTTCTAGAAGTTTTTATTCTAGAATTCTCAATGGGCTCATGGTCAACTAATGCTGAGTATTAAATGACAAACATGCTGGTAAAGCACATGTGATATGTTTTTTGCAGAACTAATGGGCATTGCTTTGCTATCATTGAGGAGGATGAACATGGAGAACCCACGCTTGCTTCTGGATGCATGAAGTATGAAGGCTCAGACTTCCAGTGCAAGGTGAAAAAATGAGATTTATACCAATGCCTTACTTGGTTTCATTTTTATGCCCTTCCCTCTTTTATATGGCATGCTGAAGATGTTTCTAAAGCAAATACTGCTGCTATGATGAGTATAAAAAAAAAACTTCTAAAGGGATTGGGTTTTTTTCTTAAGAATAGTATTTATTTAACATATGATTAAGTGGTTTTGACTAAGCTCAAGACTATCCATGTATGAAATGGCAACTTAAGTAGTAAACCATCTATTTCTGTGCAAAAAGTAAAAAAAGTTCCGTGAAATATAAAAAGATGCAAGATCAAATGTAGGCACTCAGAGATTAGATGATGTCTGTCTGTCACTGCAGAGTGATCTCATTCATTAAATGGTGTGGTTGAAGTGCCTTTTAAATAAAATAACTTACACTTTTGTCTGCGCTGTGTTGTAGCTGTAGCATCTCCTGTCCCTGTCTTAGCTTCAAAATCCAAATGTTTATTGAATTCTCCTTCCACAGGACTCGCCTAAAGCACAGTTACGTCGCACGATTGAGTGCTGTCGTACTGATTTCTGCAATCAGGATTTGCAACCAACATTACCACCTCTTGACAGTACAGGTAAACACCTCCTGTGTGTTCACACTGCTGAGAAGAAATGCTGTGTAGGTTCTGTTTTTCCTGATCAACAGTAGAAATAAGGAGAACATGTAATGACAGTATTGCACAGATCTGTTTTTTTTCCTTACTAAGTAATTTTTATATGAAGCTCTGTACTACACTTCATTTTCTATTTTCAGTTTTCCTTTTTTGTCACTTTCAAGTTAATCTTTTCCTCCATCACTCACTCACAGTATTTTTATTCTTTTTTTTAGTGTGCTTATATCTTGATCTGCATGTGATCTTTTGATTTGTTTTTATTCTGTTTTCACAATCAGGTCTCTTTTAAAAATGTTTTTCTTAATCTCTGCTGTACTTTTACCATTATGAATGCCATCATAAAAAAAAGTATTCTGACCTTGTTAACACCTCTTTATTGCAAATTCATTTTCTTCTTTCTGTTCCAATGAAAATAGTTTGTTTTCATGTGCTTACTCATTCATTGCTAGGCAAGTCATACTGGTTTAACTGCTGCTTTATACCTTCTCGAAATCTTACTGCTCTAAATCCTTCATTTTTATTTCTAACTAGCAAGAGTCAACCAAAACCAACAACTCCAAAATCTCAAGCTAATTTTTTTTTTGGTTGTCATCCAAATGAATTTATCTTTGCTTTTCTGATATAAATACTTACTTTGATACACAGCATATTAAAACATACCTAAATAAACTGTTTACAATATATGTTTAATTAATAAACTTTGGAAACTCTCTTTTTTTTCTCTCTCTATTTTTTTCTTTTTTTTTTTTTTTGTCAAATAGATGGACTTTTTGATGGCAGCATTCGTTGGATGGCAGTGTTGATTTTTATGGCAGTCTGCATAATTGTCATGGTCATCTTATTTAGCTGCTTTTGTTACAAGTAAGCACTTTCTTTATTAGCAACATTTTTAATTTTGCAAATCAGCGTAAACAGAACAGTTGCTTTACAAATGTTCGCTGTTAATCATATGTAGGTTGGAAGCAGCTGTAGTTTAATTTCACATTTCTGTGGGTGGCAGTTTCTGTCACTAGGTAAAATGAAATGTTCATGGCAGAGAATTTAAGTGAATTTGATCCTTTCCTCTGGCTACAAAATATTTACAGTTCTGTAATCTACACATAACTTTGCTGCTATAGCGGCTGGTAAACAGGAATATCTTCATGCTTTTTGTGCTTTTGGGTCTTCAGTCACTTTCAGTAGTTAAATTTCATCTGCTTCTGAGATTTTCCTTTTTCTGCTGTGTTTCAAAACTAAATAATTGTCCATCTGAGCTATGGCAGTTCATTCAGAGGCTTCTGTGAGCCCTAGCCCTGTGCTGGAGTGGTCACTGTTGGAGCAGTTTTGAAGGAAAGGTGCTTGTCAGCCTCAGCTGCCGTGGTTCAAGGTTCTGTGTGTTCATTTAAACCAAAATCAGCAATGTTGTGCTGGTGACACCAGCTGAGAGCTGAGTATTAAAAATGCTGGGTTTCCACCTGGCTGATAATAAACTGATACACCTCTACATGAATTACAACAGCTTCTTAACATTAAAAAGCTGTGGAAGTTACATTTCAGGAGAAGAAAAAAGATACAGTAAACTCTGATTCTCTGTTTTTCCTTTTGAGAAAATGTCTGTATTTGAATAGCTCTTTCCTTAGATCAGTTTGTTACATATTTTAAGTGTTTTGGAGTTCACCTTAACTTCTGTTACTTTTGCAGACATTACTGTAAGTCAGTGGCAAAGAGGCACTGTTATAATCGTGACCTGGAACAAGATGAAGCATTTATTCCAGCTGGGGAGTCATTAAAAGATCTTATTGACCAGTCACAGAGTTCTGGGAGTGGATCAGGGCTACCACTGTTGGTAAATCATAAACTAAGATTTTTCTTTGTTGAATTTCTCTCCATCACATACAAAGTTTCGTTTGTATCTAATGCCTAGAACAAAGCAGTTTGTTCGTACATAATTATTTTATGTGCCATTATGATGAAAGATGGAGTACAAACTGAACATGTTTAAAGCCCATCTTCACATAATTAATTAAAATGAAGTCCAAAATTAAAGATGTTACAAAATCTGTTGGCATCAGCAAAATTTAAACAAAACGTGAAGCCTACAGCCATTAAGATAAAAATACCAGAAATGGCTAATGTAAGTATCAAATTGAGTGAACTTAGAGATTTTACTTTTTTAGTGTCCATTGACCATTAAAATAGATTTGCTTTTTATTGACTGATAGAACTATTTGGGGAGACTTTAAAGCAGCCTTCTAGTACCTAAGGGGGCCTACAAGAAAGCCAGAGAGGGACTCCTTGCAAGGGCATGTAGAGATAGGACAAGAGAAAATGGTTTTAAACTGGAAGTAGATTTAGACAGGATATTAGAAATCCTTCACTGAGGATGGTGAGGCACTGGAACAGGTTTCCCAGAAAAGCTGTGTTTGCCCCATCCCTGGAAGTGTTCAAGGCCAGTCTGGATGGGGCTTTGAGCAACCCGTTGTAGTGGAAAGTGTTCCTACCCCATGGCAGAGTGGTTGGAAGTAGGTGATCTTTAAGGTCCTTTCCAACTCAAACCATTTTGTGGTAACTGTTCATTGTTTTTTTCATTCACCATCCTATATAATACTTGCATAAAAATTAGCCAGTAAGACAGGTGACTATTTATAGATCAGAAATAAAATGCAAGAGAACATACCCTTCAATTAGAAGTTAAGTCTTTTGGGGTTAATGAATCCAAAATTGGAATGTAAAAAAATTAGTGGAACAAATTTTACAATGGGATCAAAATTTAAAGCAATCCAAGGTTGACAGGCAGCTTGGCCAGGTACTTTTGGTTAACTGCTGTGTTCTCCTCCTCTATCTTATCCCCTCTTTTTTCTTGTTTTAATTTTTTTTGTCTTCCCTAGGTTCAGCGCACTATTGCCAAGCAAATTCAGATGGTGAGGCAGGTTGGAAAAGGACGATATGGTGAAGTGTGGATGGGCAAATGGAGGGGTGAAAAAGTCGCAGTCAAAGTGTTTTTCACCACAGAAGAAGCCAGCTGGTTCAGAGAAACAGAGATTTACCAAACTGTCCTCATGCGACATGAAAACATCCTCGGTAAGGCAGCAGAACATTGCTTGGCTACTGCAGGGTGGCGTGAGGGTGGAGGTGGAGGAGCTCTGGGTGGCTTGAGGGATCTAAGGCAGCTTCTGTGGAATAACCAGATTGGTTTCCCTTAATGTGTGGTAATAAAATTCTATTGAAATGGTAGAATCTTGCTGCTCTTGGTTGGAAACGTGTCTGCAATCTCTTTGTTGGAAGACTGGACTGGTATCCTCATGTACAGATAGAATCAGAGCTTCTACGTGATTAGTTTTCATAAGGGGAACACTGTACTGTACTCTGTACTGTATTTTCTGATACAGTACAAGGCTGTATCACTAGGAATTATCACTAAGTATACTACATAAAAAATTTGTGTGCAAATAAATCATAATTTGGTTTATACATTTCATAGGTTTCATAGCAGCAGATATTAAAGGCACTGGCTCCTGGACACAGCTTTACTTGATCACAGATTATCATGAAAATGGATCATTGTATGATTTTCTGAAATGCACTACGCTGGACAACAGGGCTCTGCTCAAACTGGCTTATTCTGCTGCCTGTGGCCTGTGCCACCTGCACACGGAAATCTATGGGACACAAGGCAAGCCTGCCATTGCACACAGGGACCTGAAGAGTAAAAACATCTTGATAAAGAAAAACGGAACCTGCTGCATTGCAGACTTGGGTCTTGCAGTCAAGTTTAACAGGTAACAAATCTGTAATGGGAAAACATTCATGTAATTTTTTTATTTTATTTATTTATTTATTTGGTACCAGATACCCAGTTTTTAAAAGGAAGGTGGAATGATTTGGTTGCATGCTTGCTTTTTTTTTTTTTTTTTTTCAGTTTTGAGAATAAAATGTTGTTCTTGAATGCTGGTAGATGTAATGATGAAAATAGATTGTTAAGAAACAATGAAAATATTCTTCTTATGGAAAATAAAAGTTTTGTAGAGGAAGTGGAGACTGATTTTTTTTTTTACTCAAAAGTAGCTTTTCATACTAACTGCAATCATGTAAATTCTTTCACAGAAAATTTGAACAGCATATAAGCAGTTGAAACTTAATTGAAGATGTGATACTTTAATTGTGCTATTAAATACTTTTATTAGTATAAGTTCTATAGAGACAGGGAATTGTCATTTTAGTGATTGTGCCATACAGGATTTCATACCTTGTAACAGTCCACAATTCAGTAACTTCCTAATGTTTTTATCTAGTGACACAAATGAAGTTGACGTTCCCTTGAACACTAGAGTGGGAACAAAACGTTACATGGCTCCAGAGGTCCTGGATGAAAGCCTGAATAAAAACCATTTCCAGCCATACATCATGGCTGACATCTACAGTTTTGGGCTGATCATTTGGGAAATGGCTCGGCGCTGTGTCACAGGAGGTAAACTTTTAAATATTCTGTGTAAAATCTCCCAGGCCCTTCCCTCGCTCTAGCAATGCTTCACCAGGAAATAATTTAATTAGCTTGCTGCATCATCAGGCTTATGTTCTTTAAAAGCAGTAGTAATAGTCTGACACATAATTTTGTGACTCATCCTGGCTTTTCTTTTACTCTTCTTTTGTAGCCTTATACATCTTGACCTGCATTCTTCTTCCATCTTCCATTTCTCTGTGCTTCTTTGTAGCATGTAGCGGATTAGAAAAAGCCAAATTCAGCATTTGGTATCAAAATCAAAGGCACTCCAAGGAATTATCATAGCTACTAAAGTTAATAATCATAATATAGGAGCTCTTACGGTAAATGATTGTTGTAGTGAAATTTTTGCCACAGTAAAACAGTGTGATGAGTTTAACTTGGCACAAAGTTAATTTTTGTTCCTGGCTAAGGAAATCTGAGAGTAGATATATAGATTTATTTCTTTTAATTGTTGTTAATCTTTCGCAATTATCTCCAGGTATTGTTGAAGAGTATCAGTTGCCATATTATGACATGGTGCCAAATGATCCATCCTATGAGGACATGAGAGAAGTGGTGTGCGTCAAACGCCTGCGCCCAGTGGTATCGAACAGATGGAACAGTGATGAAGTGAGTGTGCTGAGAGGAAAAGCTACTTCAGTTTCTTCATTAAAATTATTTAATATTAACAAATACTAAAATGTTGTAAAGTAGGGACTGCATTCAGACATCCTGGTACTTTGAAAACCTCACAGCAATAATAGGAGAGAGACATACTTGAGATCAGTTCAAAATACTGTATTTTTTATGTGTCTTTGCAATGATCTGAGGGGAAGATAACCCTTAAGCAGCATCCGAGTATATGAATACTGCTCTACTTGAGATTGTCTCTTTTAGACAGTGGAATATATTCAGAGTTTTAATTGGAGCTAAAACTTAAATGAATTTTTAATTAGTTCTATTAGTCTTCATGTATATAGCTTATTGGTTTGTGGCATAAGATATTTTATGAAAGATGAAGCAGTTCCTTTGTGGATTTGCTTTTTCCTTCTTTCCTTTTTTACTATTACATCCCAGGACAATCTGTGATGTAACTAAAATATTTTTATTTAGATGTGTTTTTAAAGGGCCACAGCTTGAACACAGTAAATAAGACATAACTATTTCACATAGCAAATTAAATATGCCATACCCATTCTTCCTAGAATCCTTGACTACTTCTATGAATTCCCAGTTTTCCCCTTTTTTTTTTTTTTTGACTGCTGAAAGAACTGTTGCCACATCTTCATTTTCCCTGAGAGAATTCTCTATGGTCATATATGTAGAGATTTTTCCGTTTATTGCTGCCATATTTGTACCACTGTTCTTGAGTTGTACTGAGAATTTCTGGTAATGCATTATTGGGGGAAACTAAATCTACACTTCCATTAGTTCCAGCTGCTGTGACAGAAACTAGGCAGTGAGGGGGAGGGAAGAGAAGGATTGGCGCGTGGATGTTGGGTTTCGGGTTGTTTGGGGTTTTTTCCTTCAGTAGATCTCTTTATAATAGTGTTCTACCAACCATTCTGCAGAAAATTTGGAAGTTGCACATTTTTGGACTTGAAAGTTCTATAATTTGAGCTTGACAGTGAACCAAAATTATACACTGTGGATGTAGCACTAGTTACAATAGTGTTCCTTTGCTTTTCCCTTTGCAGTGTTTAAGAGCAATATTGAAGTTGATGTCCGAGTGCTGGGCTCATAATCCTGCCTCAAGGCTCACTGCCTTGAGGATCAAGAAGACACTTGCCAAGATGGTGGAATCACAAGATGTAAAGATTTGACATAGGAAATGGACTTTGGAGAGCAAAGCTGGACTCCCTGGATCTTTTCACTCAAACGTGGGTGAGGAAGATAGAAATAGAAAAGAGGAAATAACTGAGATTCAGTATATTTCCTCAGCACACTTCTACAGGCTGCTAATGAAATCTTTCAGTACTTCATAGACCATGATACTGAGAGCCTCTATACGCTACGTACGACATACATGGACAGCCTTGAGAAAATACACATTTTGTTTTGGTTTGAGCTGCATTGAGACTTCAATCATACTTAGTCTCCTGGAAAACTCTGGGTACTGAATTGAATGTTCAGATTACAGTGCTTTCTGTGAAAGCCTAACAAGCTATATGGATTCAACAGAGATGGAGAATATAAGCTTTTTTTTTTTTGCCTTCTACCTGATAAAACCTAGTCAATCCATACCAAGTTTTGGTGAAACAGCCTGTAGGTTATGAATCTGTTTGTGATACTACTCAGTTTAACAGTTCTTTATGCCTTTATGTGTGTGCCAGGATTATTTTGCTGTCACTTGGAATATATAAGAAACTACTTAAAATGAACAAGGTTTTATGATCAGGGCTCCAGACATTTTGGGGGCTCCACAATCAGAGATTTGCTACAGAATCTTTTGCCATTAAGTTATCTTCGGAAATCTCCGTTTTAATTTTTTTTCTCGTTTTGATTTGGTCACAAGGAGAAATGCAAAAATGTAAACCATTAATCAGTTAAGGAATGTCTACCTAAATCTGTAAGGGGCTTGAAACAATCTCTTCTAGAGATGTAGGGTGCCTTGGTCATCTCACTCTCAAAGTCTAGAGAGAGCTCCATAATTGAACGTCTGAAATTTGTCATATTTTTTTCACAGTGCCACATGCAACCAGCATTTTTGCCATAGAATACTTTACATCTTGGCAGAAAGACCAGTGAGGATGAGTTTTGCCTTCTTGTGTATTGGGACTCACTGATAGGTGTCTGTCATGCTCTGAATTTCTTCCCACGAAGGCGGGGATTTGTCAGCTGTAGCAATGTGCTCTTTCATGATTTGACAAAGCTAGGTAGAAGGTGAGTTTTGAAAGGCTTGAGAACAAGTCTAGTTTACAGTTTACAGGCACAAAAGAGGGAAGGCAGGAAGCTCTGGGTGCTCTGAAGATTAGAGAATGCAGTAAAGGTCAAGACCAGGAGAACTGAGTACGTGAACTGTTGTTTCACATCGCGTGCAGATTTGGAGCTGAGTTGCTCTGGTGTAGACACAGGAGGCCACATCTGTGGGCCACTTCGTGGAGGTGAAGATTTGAGACAAGGTAAATCAGTGGGTGTTTTAAATTCTAGTTAAGTTTGGGAGGAGTGGCATTGAAATGAATTTGTGAAGATACAGTAAGTTAGTGCAATTGCAAAACTTGGTTTTACTGTGCCACCTGTTTGACCTGCACAAGAAACTGAAGTTCTCCCATTTTCACCACTGACCCACACAAGTTGGTTAGAACCCTCCATGAGGTTACTGTAAGGCAGAATTATTGATTTATAACTCCTTTGGCACTTCTACTTGGAAGTTAGAAAATAGTACCGTAACTCAAGGTGAAGCTTCAAAGCATGAATCGTCTGAAGATTGAACACACAGTATTGGAACCATTGAATTTATTTGGTAATTTAAGTGCCTATAACTTTGTACTGTAAATCTTGTTCTAGATAACTTTAAAAAGGGAAGTTATTTATACAGTGTGTTTTGTGCTTTAGAAAAAAAAAACAATAAATACCTAGTCCTAGGTACATGTGTACAATTAGTTACATGCACACACACATGCCATAGTTGAGATTTGAAGAAAAAAGTTAAGAGTAATACAAAAATTGATGAAAAATGTTGAAAACTTCAGATTGATTTATGCCAGATTATTTGTTGTCTTAAAATATTTACATGGAGATTGTTTGATGTGCTTAAATTTCCCTTGAAAATACAACTGATAGAAAGCAGTGTAACTCAGCAGTAATGTGATTTGTGAACAATTGCAACCTTCTAGCATGTTACTTTTTTGTTTTAATCTTGTAGTTTCCATAATGTAAATGGTCAGGCAAAAGATTGCAGTATTTTTATTTTCTATTGTGATGTACAGTCTTTATTTAACAGTTCTACATATTTTATAGAAAACTAGCTATTTTGAGGGACTTTTTTTTTTTAATAAAGTCATTACTTTTGTTTAGTAATGCCTTTAAGTATTAATATGTATTCTGGCTGAGAAGTTCATAGGTGTGTCAACTTTAACTTATTTGAAAACAGCAAGAGATACATGATATTGTGCCACAATCCTCATGATAAAGGGCTTTTAAAAAAAAAAGTTTCTCCGTCCATTGCCAAGAAATAGATTATGATTTTGAAATTGTCAATCATGTCTTCGCGCATAATTTTTGCACAGGTAGTTGGAAAAATTTTGGTGTAAGCCAAAAAAAGTAAGGGATAAGCTTCTTCTTTCCTTCTCTAGAATTTTTATCAAAAAGAAGGAAAAAAATGTTTATGTAGGTATCCTGCTAGCTTAAACTTTCAAAGCATGGAGGTCTGTTTAAATTAACCCCGTCCTATGTAGAATATTGTGCCATTTCTTTTCGAAGTTGCCACATCACTACTAGCTGTAAACGTGTTTTGTGAATTTCTTTTAGTTCATTTTTCCCAAGTCTTCAGAGAGCCCCTGCTGGAAGTATGGATTTTAGTAATTTTTACTTTAGTAAATTTTCACTTATTTTCTTTTCCATTGTTTAGGTATTTGCAAGGCAATAGGATGGTTAGATGCCTTAGGACCTAAATTGATGTACGTGTTTACTTTAACATAGAGGGAGCCAACAACTGCAGAGATGATTTTTTGAGAGGGAAAAAAAATTCTTTTTTGCCTTAAACCTAATTTTTCAGCACTTCAGTTACTCTGATTATACTCAAACATATCTTGCATGTGTAGTTTTTATTGTGCTGAACAGGAGCTTCCTCGATTCCAATACTCAACAAAATGTTAACACTAAAGGGTGTCTGTACTGGTACTTGAACAATCATTTGGGGGAAAACAATGTGCTCAAAGCCAGCCCATTAATTTTTACATAATTAAGCATAATTAATGCAGACTCCAAAGGTAAGTAGTTGCTTTATGCAATGCTGTAGAGTTCAGAAGCCTTTAGGGTCAGAGAGGGTAATAGGATTCTTGTATTGGACTGTGATTAATCTCATTTTGTTGGTCAAAATTTTAAGCACTCATCATCAAAAAAAATATCCTGCAAAATTGGCAGATGTGGTTTTTGGTTTGTTTTGGTTTTGTTTTTTGTTTTGTTTTGTTTTTTAAATACAAAAATCAGTTGTGTGGAAAATACATTGGGGAGTATCAAGATTGTGCCTTGGAAGTTCTTAAACACTCATATGGAGGGATTTTTTGTATTTATTTAACCTGTTCCATGTGATTTTAGTTAGATGGAAGTAATTTGAGTCACTTCATTCTTACTGTTATGGCACCTAAAAGGAAAGCTTTTGTGTTCCTGGTTAACTTGTAAATTCCACCAGAAATGTGATATTCCTACAGAGAAAATTAGGCTTACATTCTGAGTTTGTTCTGAGTTTTAATTAATGTAATTTTTCCTCAAGAAACAGTTTTCCCAATATCCATCACTTTTTTCCAATTATTTTCTTAATTAGTCTTTTTTGAGGTCTTGAATGAAATGTAAAATTAATATTTTAAGTTACCTCCATAGTAGTCTAGAATCAAATTTTAGATCTTGACCTAAATGACCATTTGAATGTGTTTATAAAACAAATCATTTGGATACATTTCATCTACTCTGTTTTAACAGACTGTATTTTAATGGTCTAAAGCGTTCGAAGAGCAGAGATATAAAGTTAAAAAACATTCTTTTGCTATTGCAGATATTTTTAAAGGGAAGTTACATGCTCGTCTTCTGTGAAATACTAGAGTGATTTAGCCTTTCCTCCCTCTCCTGACAGTGCCTCTGAGTCAAGTCCTTATGGTGTGCCCACAGTCTTTGTTCCAAGTGGGGGTGATGTGTGGAAGCAGCAGGCAGTGTTGCACAGTGCAGTGCTTTGTGGAACCACGGTGCTCAGCCTTGGTTGTGCAGCAGAAGTAAAGGGCACATTACTTCTGGTTTTTTGACAAATCTAATGTAATTGTTGCTTTGTAATATTTTACTGTTGAATGCAGTTATAGAAGCCCACATCATGTAGTGACATTTGTGCTCTGACATGACATGCCCAAAATGAAATGTACTATATTGTATACAAGAAGAATAAATAACGTTGTAGTTAACCTAGAGAAGATGTAAATAAAATATGAAAGAAGAGTGGAACAAGACAAATGGTCACACTCTTGTGTGTGTTATATGCCAGAAGTGTAGAATACTACTTTAAAAATGTAACACACTAATGTATTTTGTACAGCATCTGCTTTAGAAGGTGCCTTATTGAGTTTACCATGAATTGCTTGTTCTGTACACAGATTATGTCCAATGTATCATTTTTAAGTAAATAACCTTATTTTAGTACACATTAGTAATGTGTTTTGTTACTATAAGATTTTGCCTTAACAATGTAATGACTTGGAAATCATAATACTGTAACTAAATAATTCCCTACTTTTTCATACCTCGTTTATGGTTTTTTTCCCCTGCAGTCTCTGAATAAGTTGTTAATTATTGCTTTTATTGTTCAATGGTATAGAGAATTATTTGGTGCTCTGTCAGTTCAGGCTCTTTATTCCTTGCACTAAATTTGGGTGCAACAGTCAAAAAACAGTATTTCCTTCTTCTGAATTTTTTATCCCTGTGTAACAGCAGAGCCAGAAACAAGTCAAAAATCAAATAATACTTTTATTTGAACATATACAAGTTCACTACATGTTGGTTTTCTCCATATAAATTTGCCTTAAGCTTATCAAGTAAAAAGAGAAAAAATAAAGGGATGGGGAATTTTGTAATTGCTATTTGTTCCCTCTGTGTACAACATTCTTTTTGTGTAATAGTATCCAAATTAAGAGATTTGGGGTTAATATGCATACGTACTGTTCGTTGCAAAAATATGCATGTGCTTCTGTATATACTGCTAAATTTATTCTGTTTTTTATGATTCAAGCAAATGAAGACCAGTTAAGGGGATGTCTCACCTGTGAGTTCACAATTATATAGTGTCAGAATTTGTTTTCTCATTGCAGAAATGTATTGGCTTCTAGTCTCCACAGAGTTCACCTTTAATTTGCAAGGAGGAAGAAGTAAGATCAGTTCCTGTTCTCTTTTTGCCTTTAATCCAGAACAGTCTTAGATTTAAATACGTATTTTTTACAGTAGCTAGAAAGGTTTGATATCTGAACATCATAAAAACTGCTACCAGTATGTAATAAATTATGAACTTTTTTTTTTTTTTTTGTGTCTTCCCTATACAATCAAGTGTTAAATTCTTGCAGTAGAGTTCTGGAAAGTGCAGTGGAAAGATTAGACGATGTAGCTTCAAACCTTTCTTCCCTTTAATACATAATACCAGGAAATTAGACTGCACAAAGATTTGATCTCCTTACTTAAATTAGGAGATACTTATGTGGAAAAAGAGCAGATCTAAATCGTTTTCCTATGGTTGTGGCTGTTGTGTTGTTTGTGGAATGTCTTCACTGATTGCAGTGGTCGTGGTTGGATTTAATGTTGGTGTTACAGGAGGACACAATGTAAATTGTGGGGGTGTGTTTGCCCCTGTCCGTGTTTTAATGAGCAGCTTTTTCTCCCGGTGTTCTTTGGTGAAACGGCCACAGGGTGATGCTGTATCCTAAAGAAAGGATTTGGGAAAAAATCGGGCTGTTCTGAGAAGTGAAAATAAGTTCTACTGCCTGCTAATAAATATCAAAATGCTTTCATTTATATATGGGTGTGTTTGACCCCTATATAAGTTATTGATGAGCTTGCATCGGTATCTTAGAATATCCAGTATCCAGTGAAATGTGCAAACACCCCACAGGGATGTTTCCTGGGCATACCACAAAGCAAACTGAGTTGTTAGGGAATTGAATCACAAGTTTTTTTAAATAAGTAGCAGAAGTATCACTAAATTCAGAAAGGATCAGATTTAATTCCATTACTTTCCTTAATACCTTCTGCAGTTTTATCTTCACCTTTCCCCAAAACACCATTTTGGTCTTTCTCACTGATGTTAGTGCAGTAAATCAGTATCAGCTGTGACTCTGAGCAATGAAGGAACCACTACCGTGGCTTGACCACCTCCTGAGCCTGGTTCATGAGGAAACCTCCGTGGGCTTCAGACTCTGGCTTCATGTGGATATTATCTGCAGAATTCAGGCATTGCTGGATCTATAGAAAGTAAAATTGTTTCTATATGATACAATCAGTACTTGAATTTTGGAGTACAGTGAGGAGATTGTCTTACTAATGGAAAACAAAAACATTAGGAGACTTTAATTTAAAAATGTACTATAAGATACTGACATTCATAAAGCAGCAGAAGTTTCAGTAAAAGTAATTCCATGAAGGCACTAAGATGCACAGCTTTCTACCTTATTATAAAGCTTAGTGTTTTGGTCTGGAGATACAGAAACTTGAAGCAGTAGCAATGTTTTCTGGCAGGTTTCTAGGAAGTACTAAAAGCTGTTGGAAGCTTTTATTTTTAAGTATGAGTCTCAGGTTGACAATACATACATCTGTATCATGGAGTGAGCACACACGTTTCTCTGCCTATTGGTGCCTGGCCATCAGGCAATGTTAGTCTAGTCAGTCTGCTCTGAGGGAAGCTGAAGCTCTTACAGACAGCTCTTCCCAGTGCCTATGGTTAGCTTCAGGTTCTTTTACATGTTTGGAAATTCTCCTAAATCCGCTGAGCCAACCAATAGCTATAATTTAAATTATGTTCATTGAATTGATTCCTCTAGTTTGCCTAAAAGTCATGGTGATGTGGCTGCATTAATCTTATGAAAAAGCCCAAAGAACCATCCCACCAAAAAAAATGCAGGAGTGGTTTAGATGGAGACTTATGAAAAAGCTGGTTTATTTCTTTTTCACAGCCCAGTAGATTAATCATCTTTCTCTTGTTGCTTGAAGAGGAAGTCAGTCTTCCTGGCTTATACCAGCAGAGTGTTTTAAGCCATTGTCTTTAATCAATTCTTTGCTTCATAGTAAAAAATGAGTCTTCCAGTCAAGTGTGTCTTCTTTGTGCATGCAGGTGGCTAACTTAAGCACATATTTGAAGACATCTTTAAAATATGAAAACATCTTAAAATTAACATTTTGTTTGCTCTGGAGTCAATGTTCTCTGAACTCGTCTGGCATATTCTTCAACAAAAGTAAACTCAGGTAAGCACAAGGAAGGACACCAAACATGTAGAAGTCCTGACTGGATGAACTGCAGTGCTCTCCATTACCTCCTGTGTCCATTTCCAAGTAGCTGTATGATTTCCTTTCCAGTTGAGGCTTTCTGTCAAAGCTTTAAAAACAAAGTGTTTTTACATCCTTATGCATATCATATGCCTCATAGGTAATGTATATGTGTTCCCCAGCTGTCTTTATTTGTGGAACTTGGCTGGTGGCTTCAGAATTAGTGTGCACTGAAGATGGGGTGTTCCTTGAACCACCCTGACCTAGGCAGCACGCTTGGCCTGGCTCTGCAGAATGCTGCCACCACAAAAGACAGGAATTGGAGGAACACTGGTAAAAACTCATCTGAGTCACCCCAGCATTGTAGCTTTGTACTGAAAGGACCTAATCTTACAATTTGATGCTTTTCTTCATTTCACCTCTTCAATTTTATTCTTCCCTTCCTTCCCTTAGATACATGAGCAATCTGTGGGACAGAAGATGACACTGAGCTTGCAGGCACTTTGTGCTGCCTGCAGCAGAGCAGTGTGAGCCATGACAAAGAGGGACACCTGGCCTGGTTATCTTTGGAAATCAGCATTGGCCAGAGGAGATAAGGAGCATTTTTAGTTGTTAGTTTTCTTGGATTTTTCAGGATAGAGAAAACAATATTCTCTGCAAGGCAGTAGCTGAAACTGCTTTGTAGCTTTATTTCAAAAGATGTGTACTGTCTGCTTGTCAAACTGTTGCTTGAAGTGCAATGTCTGTTGGTACTGATGTATTGGGGGTTTTTAACCCAAGTATAGTTAATTATACGTCAGCATTGCTTAGAATACAGGTAGGTGGGAAGAAAATTCTTTAACAGCAGACTAGTTTTCCAATAAAAATGCTACCTTAAAAGAGTGCAATTTACATAATAAGAATTTACATCTTCATCAAAAATATTTGGAATTTCAAAGTGCATTTCGTTTTGGAAAATTTAGTTGTTTGGATATTGTTTTGTAAGGTATTAGGATAGACAAAAATACCACAGTACTTGAACTTCTTTAACTGAAGGTCTTTGGGAAGTTTTATTTGACAGAAAAGTTTGAGACATGACCAGGCATGGTCACCTTGAAGTTTTGGAAATTAAAAAATCCATATTTCAAGAATTCTACTCTTTGATTTACTCTATTTACAAATTTGTATTCAGCAGTGACAGCAGACCAACGAGCTTGCCTTTTGGTTTTAGTTTTGCTTGTTTGGCTTTAAAATATTTACTAAGTGCTGAACTCTGGGCCTAATTCATTATAATCTTCAGGATTAAGTTTAGAAATAAACTGCATTTTCACCAATACTTTTTAAATATTCTTGATATTTCCTAGTGTCTAGATGGAAATGTAATTCATCTTAACAATGCTTTAAATTTTTGCAGTGTAGCTGAAATACATCACAGGCCCAGAAACAAAAACTGGGCCATTTATGAGATCCTTGCTTGCAAATATTGGCAATAGAGTGAATTTTACTGGATTTGGTGGATCTCTTCTAGTGTTCCTGTTGTGCACAGACTGAAACATTGGAGTGAGTTGCAGAGGTTTCCAAGATAGTCTGTGGTCCACAGAGAAGTGAAAGGTGAAATTGCCCTGACTTCTGGGTTTTTAGGTACCATTCACATAATATAAGAGTTGCTGTATGCAGTCCTATCTAAAATCTGTTCCTTGCCACTGGTGGGAGTGTTTGCCATGGGAGGATATTCTTTTGACAAGGGAAAGGAGAAATTTGTGTTCTAAGTGAAGAAAGTCCTACAAAACATCTGTGTGCAGTACTCACATTGGAAGGATTTGGGAATGTGTGTGCTGACACATTTGAAGTCCAAACCATTAGGTTTTCACTTGAAAGAAGATCCCATTGCTGCTCATAAGCAACTAATCAAAAGCCAAACACTTCCAGAAAAGAAGCATGAAGACAAATGTAGGGTAGTGCTATGTTTAAACACATGCAGTAGCATTGAATACATCACAGATGAAGCAATAGTGAATGCATCCATTGCATCTATGGAAAGAGATTAATAGAACATAAATGTCACTATTCAAGTTTTAGATATTAGGAATCCACCCATAGTTGTCCCGGGTGGGCTTCGTTTCACTACAGAGCCGAGCAGCAATTCAAAGCAGACTGTCTCCCCCTTCTCCATTTCTGCCATAGCAAAAGTAGTCATGGTGTTTCCATGTGGGGTTTTCCTCTGACTGCTTGAGAGAGTTCTCTTGTACCCACGGCTGAAGGAGAGTTGTCCCAGTGCTGGTCCTGAGCTGAACTCCACAGAGATGACAAACAGGTAGACACCTTTGTGTGGTGCTTTAAAGTAGCCATGTTCAGAGAAATAGCTGTTTCCGTAATTGAGGTACGTTTCGTTAAACCTCACAGTTTTTTCCTTATCCTTTCTTTCTGAGAATCCCACGTGGAATGCCACCAGTGAGTCTGAAAAAGGAAGAGGAACAGGATTTTAGCAGTGAGTGAGCACTCTTCTCTCCCCAGGACCATCAGGATGGGAGATAAGGTGAATCCCTATCAGGCCTGATTTTTGTGTGCTGCTTTGCATAGCTAGACATTGGAAATAGGTATGTGCACTGGAATAGTTCAAATGATTCCCTGAAACTCCTGCAAAAGTATAATGTTGGGACCACCCAGGGGGAAAAAAATAGCACTTTTTTACTGTCCTAAAAATAAATTAGTTAAGAATATATTCTCTGCTTAGTCTTAACTACAGTTTTGCAGCACAGATGCCTAAAGGGGCTGATTTTTGCTCTATGTTATTTGTCCATAGCAAGGGCTGCAATCATAAAAGCCAATGCTAAAGCTGTGGTGATTGTAATTACCAGGTGCTCATGGTCACATGTTTACAGGGAAAGGGAACTGGCCAGTCCCAGTGAAGTATAAGCTGAAAACTTGTCTCTGAGGCTTGGTTGGAAGAGAGTGTGTGCTCTCTGGTCAGTCCTGCCTGTTCCACTTGTGCAAATTACAGCGGTTCATTTAATGTGTCTCTCTGCCTTGGGAAGGATTTGGTGCTTTGAGTACACTCCTTCCAGATTCAAGTCACAGGGAAAAAGAAGCATTCCACGTCAGCTTCCAAAGAGAAAACTGCTTCTGCATTAACATGAGCATCTACAAACAAAATTTGTCTTCTAAACACCTGAAGTTGGCTTAGTTCGAGGCAAATTTCCTAGCAGCTATAGTGGGTGTAATTTTATTGGCCTTGAGGAAAATACAGCAGAAAATTGACTTGGTTCTCACTCAAACTGAGTTCAGTATGCAGGAAGGAAGTAATGTCAGAATTTCTCCCTCCAGCATCCCACAAGATATCTGACAGTTCTCCTAACTAATATGCTCTGTGTGTGGAACTTGCAGCAGGGCCCAGAAAGAAGCCAGACCTGCATATGTACAGGTAAAAGAAAAAAACACACCTTTTTCAGCAAGTTGTGTCTGCACCGTATTTCTCCCGTTTATTGTTTGTGTATTTTCTCTGTGCTTCTCAGGCCTTTTCTTGTCTCTTTGCTTGTCTTGACCCTTCTGTTGCCTTCTCCCTTTTCTGTTCAGCATTGACTGAATTTTTGTAACATCCAGACTTATATTTGAGGCAACTAATTCTTCATTACTTCCAAATAGCTTTTTAAAAGTCAACAGATGTTCCTCCAGATTCCGCTTGATGGTTGCTAAATCAGCAGAGAGAGTTTCTACAGAAACATTGAGTGGCTCAATTGCATTTGCTATTGTATGATTGCAGCAGAGACTCGCATCACCTGTGGATTCATGCCTCTTGATTGCCAGGCTCAAGTGTTTGATATCATTCTTCAGAGTCATGATATCATTATAAGCTGAGCTATCCATGGAGTCATCTTTGGCAGCCTCATAGTTAGGTTCCATGTGTTCTATGATGCTGCGTTGACTACTGACATCTTGTAGAGTAGAGGAGGTTTGTGTTTCCTGCTTGGGGTGCTTAGGAGGTATGTGAGCATTGTGATTATTCTGGTGACCTCTCTCCAAGGGGCGAAACCTCCTCGCAAGAGATTCTAAAGTCACATTTTGTTCTTGCAGTTTATCTGAGAAGTATCTGAGAGATTCTTGCAGCTGAAATACCGAGGGTATTAGGCTACCAAAATCATCTTCAAAAAAGACCTCCAGGAATTCGTGTCTCAGTAAAGCCTCCAGTGCTTCTTCGTGCCGCATTGCATCTTTCAAAAGAGAGCTGAAAGAGCTGTTGAGGTACTTGATGTGTCGATGAATTTCTTCGTCTTTCTTCTTCAACAAGCCTATGTCTTCGGAAAAAGCTGTAACCTGTGACTGAAGCTGTCTGTTCTCTTCTTGGCGGAGGCTAAGAGACAGATGGATGGACGGAATAGCTGAGGAGAGCTCTTCAATTTCTCTCTTGTAGAGATCTCTGAAAACTGACTCTAAGTGCTTCATATCCTTTGCCTGGATATCTTCAAGGGAGTAAGTGCTATTCCTTGGATCTTCCTCCAGTACATCAGTGTCAGAAGATATTCTCTGGCAATTGCATTCTTCCATGTACCGTAACAGTTCTGAATAGTTTTCCTGAAGGTTTGAGAGAGTGTAGTTGAGCTCTGATATTTGCCTTTCCATTGCTGCATTGTTCTCTTCCATAATAACTGATTTCTCAGCTAAAGTTATTGTAAGATCTTCTGGCCTATACTTTGAGATGTTTTTCTTTAACTCCTTAAACCACCTCTCTAGAACTTCAATATTCTGAAAGGCCACATCTGACTCCATGTAAAGTTCTTTGAGCTGCTTTGCATGCCCTGACAGAATTTCACTTATTTGTCTGCTGGTTAATTGGCTGTTTTCATCTTTGGGACCCTGATGTGAAGAGAGTTCTGTTAAATTTTTCAAAGCCTCCAATTTATTTTCAAGAAGGTTTTGCTCTTGTTTCATGTTTGCTATGCTGTTGTTCAAAGCCAGGAAATGGGACTGCTGTATCTTATGAAGCTTCTTGAGTTTCATGTCAGTATCTGCCTTGATCATGCTGAGATTATAGTGAATATTAGCTTGCTCCATGTGCACTTGGTTCTCTAGATCTCTTTTCACTTGATCAACTTTCACTATGTTTTCTTGGACTTTTGATTCAAATTTGGTTCCCAGCTCCTGGAATTCCTTTTTGGGCACAGTGCTCTCTTGGAATCTCTCTATGCTTTTCTTGTTGGCTTCCACATCATGGGACAGGTTTCTTACTACGTTAGAGAGGTTCTGTAAGCTTCTATTGAAGCTTGCCCACATTGGGTTAAAATGCTTCCTTAGAAAATTCTCCACATGAGGAAACAATACTTGCTGCAGAAGCCTTTCCTGGTGATCTGTTAATACAGTTGAAAAAAGAATAATAATTTAATTAAATTTAAATTCTGCTTTTGGAACACAATCTAGCCAGCATAACTCAAGTGTGCATTTTTCTATAGTAGTTGCCATCTTACTCTTAGTATCTAACCTCATGTTAAATTTTGACAATTGCAAAAATGGCCTAGTGTCACTTCAAGGTTACTATAATCACATGGTGTCTATCAGTCTGCAGACAATAACTTGGATATGTATTGACTTCCCCATTTATGTCTTAAAAATGATGCTTTTTGAAACCTCTGGACAGGCAGTTTTGCCAGTGGCCATAATTGTCCATTTTCCCAACAGTTCTTAGTTGGTGGGCTCTTCCTTTTTTTGACTGTCACAATGTTCTTTTTCTCACGCTTTCAACTCCACAAAGTTATACAGCATCTTAACAGCTGAATATTCCAGGTCAGGAGTAAATAACTTGGAAAATCTATGAAGTATCTGTACTATATGGGAATTATACTAAGGCTCAGTTTCTGACTTTAAAGTTCAGACTTGAGTGCCTTGAAGTTCACTGAGTACCATAGCCTGTATCCTTAGAAAATGTTTCTGCAAGCCGGTGGCTCACTGTGGTGGGTTAAATTCAGCAGATCTTTTTTCCCACTCCTGTATATATCAGAATGTTCCAGAGATGGGTCAAATGTTTCATTTTTTCACATAACACCAGTCTGCTATTCTGTGGAAAAAGAGCAGATCTACACTCTGCATCCCCACAGAAGAGAAGAAGCCATAGAAGCAGAACAGTGAGGTTAACAAATTTTAATTGTTAATTTAAATTTTTAATCTTTATTCCGTAATTAAGGAATGTACTGAACTCTGCATTTCTTCTCATTTCCCATTTCAAGTTACTCTGATTCATTCATTTGCATTGGGATTGCACCAATTTTTTTCCTCTTTTTAGAAGCAACCAGCAGACCAAGTAATATCAGAGTATTTTTGCTTTCACATTTTCTTTCTGATCTGTGTGGCTTCCAAGGGCCTATCATGGGCTGATAATTCTGCATCAGACCTCTCACCTGAATTGCTCTGGTTCACTTCTAACACCATGCTTGTACCGTTGTTTTCAAATAGTCTCTGTAAGTCACCTAAGGTGCTGGCTGCTTGATGAATATCACTTTGAAGATCATCCAGTAAAGCCTCATGATTTTGAATGACTTCGAGCATTTCTCTTGAATCCACTGATGTTGACACTAGTCACAAGATTAGAAAAACAAAGTCATGCAACAGAGTGCAGCGACCGGGTGACAGGTATTCATGCAAAACCTCTGAGAACACCTGTCTCTGTTTTACCCTGAAAATTTTGCACTGACAATTAAGGGGTCTGTTGATTTATGGTGCCTTAAATTGCAGTTTGTTTGCAAGGATTTTTTTTCAGCAGTGATGAAAACCTAATATATTCAAATATTTGCAGAGAACTTCAGCTACAACAGCCGTGATGGTGATAAAATGCTCTTAATTAGAAATCTTGCCATGCCATAAAAATGGTTTGGAATACTAATTCTTTTCAAACCATTGACTGAAAGGATGGCAAGGTTTAACAACCTAGAATAGAAGGACAGGATGAAATAGCAATTGAGGCATTCAACTGAGGAATCAGGAGCACAATATGTAAGTGTAAGTGTCAGAGCTGACTCATGGAGGGGCCCTTTAATTCATGTTTTCTAAATAAATTGTGAATTTGAGCTTTCAAAGATTTCAAATAGATTTCGAAGTGTGCAATACTACCCGTAAGCTAATTGTTGAAAGACACTTAATAGCACTGCAAGTCAGACCATTTCCCAGGTGGTAAGGAAAGGTCCTTGGTCCTTGGACTGGTAGGGTGGAGTGCCTGAAATAAAAATCTGTGGTACCTCATAATGGTAATCTCAGAGCTACTTGGGGGGCTGTTCTAAAACAGCATTTTAGTGGATTGTTTTTCTGGTAGATTTGTGAGCATGGTGTGCTGTCCTGTGCACCCACTTTGCAGAGCAAGGGGTTAACATCTGTGCCACTGAAAGGTGTGGGGCTCTGCTCCAGCTGGCATTCACTGATGACCATACAGCTTTGAAATTTTGGGATGCTTTGTTGTGAGCATTCACATAGTGTTATAGCAAAAGCCCTCACTTATGTCAATAAAAACATCATAACAAAGCTTTCCCAGATAATGCTTTCGCTAGAGAGATTGTCCTTAGCTTATCAGGTTAAAATTGCAGCTTCAAATCTTTTTTTTTGCTGTTCTTTTGTTTGTTTGTTTGTTTTGTTTGTTTTTTTCTGATCAGTGACTGCAAGGTAAAAGGATGACAAGCAAAGTAAGTTCAAGCACATACTGTGATTTGAGAACTCTTCTTCTCCTCCTTCAGTTTCAGTTCCCGGCACCAGAATAAAATTCGGATCTGCAATTGAGATGTGATACAACTGTGAAAATGTTTTTTTACAGCTGCTGCAGTTTAGCAAGGCCACACAGAGGAATTTCATGTGTTGTGTAATTGGTGTGGAGACAGGCTTCCTGGGGAAAGAACACCCTCCCTGGAATCTGCTTTCCTTGCACTGGCATACAGCATTGAATACATGGCAGTGCTATGCAATAGCATGGGGATTTTTAACTCATAGCAAGTTATTGCTCATAAGAAATTAGTCTGTTGCAATAGATTGAGTTTTTTTCTTTTCTGGGGGTTCCATCTAAAGATCTGAAAATTCCTCTTCCTTGTTCCACAGTTACCTGAACATTCTGGTGGCACCAAAAGTGAATAATGCTGTACAAATGAGGAGATAACGATGGAGGAGCTGCTTTTGGTCAGTGAGTGTAACAAAAGAGAGATTTAACTAGTTGCACTGCATTTGGTAATACCTTTCCAAAATTATGAGTGAAGTTCACCACCTAGAGATCAACCTACAAATGAAAGCTATCTGTGAAGAGAAGCTAAACCTACAGAGATTTTTATCTGTGGAGTCTGTAGGTGAGTTAGACATAGATTGTTCTAAGATATTCACACATATGTTTGCCTTTTTTGTTATAGTTGCCTTAATTGCAAGAGGGAATTACCTTTTATCCATTTAAATTCCCTTAATTCCATTTAAATTCTTAAATCCGTTTAAATTCTGCTTTTTGAGTATTATTTGCTAAATCCTGCCAATGCCGTTTTTAAACCACCGTTCAGTTTTTAAATCACACTCTCTCCCCTCTCTTTTTTTAGCAGCAGCACAGATCATAGAATCATAGAATGATTTGGGTTGGAAGAGACCTTAAAAAACCATCTAGTTCCTTCCACCTCACCATAACAGGGAAGCTCCCACTAGACTAGGCTGCTCAGAGACCCATCCAATTTGGCCTTGAACACTTCCAAAAATGGAGGATCCGCACCATCTCTGGGAGACCTGTTCCAGTACCTCACCACCCTCACAGTAAAGTATTTCTTCCTAATATCTAATCTAAACTTGCCCTATTTCAGTTTGAAGCCATTTCCCCTGGTCAGTCTTACCACTACATGTCCTTGTGAAAAGTCCATCTCTCTTGTAGCCCCATTAGGTACTGGAAGGGTGCTCTAAGGTCTCCTTGGAGCCTTTTCTTTCCCAGGCTGAGCAGCCCCGGCTCTCTCAGCCTGTCTCCACAGCAGAGGTGCTCCTGGACTCACTCCAACAGGTCCATGCCCTTAAGCTGGGGACCCTAGAACTGGATGCAGGACTCCAGGTGGTGTCTCAGGAGGGCAGAGTAGAGGGGCAGAATCCCCTCAGTCATCCTGCTGCCCATGCTGCTTTATTCAGCAGTGCAATGGATAGCAGTAGTTCACTCTAAAAGCTGTTCCTGGAGCTTTTATGGAAGTAATGGTCTGGGCACTGTCCCTGCCTGTGTTGTGGAGCTGCTCCCTGCTCTAGGAGCCAGTGCCTTTGCAGCCAGGCTAAACAGAGAGGAGGAGCAATGCAGACTGCAGAGTGAATGTTACTCTCTGAACTTGGACCCTTGTGATCTCCTGAGCCAGATGATTTCATCCTGTGAACTGACCATAGAGGCATTTCACATACTAGTGTTGCTTTCTGATGTTACCAGTTTCTACCTGGAATTAGGCATTCCTAGATGGACTTGTCTAGATGGACATCTGACAGGCTCCCCAGCAAATGAAAACCTTTCTCCATGTGTAAAGATTATGAAGATGCTGTTAACAGAGGAATAAGAAGCTAATGCTATTTAACTATTAATTACAACTACTCTTTGCCTCAAGGTATCAGTGATTTGGGGTATAGCAGACCGAAAAAAACAAGGCAGCAATTTTGAAAAAAGGGGGAAAAATTAGGCAAGCTCATTTCTTTCAATTGTGCCTGGCATTTAGTCATTCATTCCTATACTTTTTCCCCAGCTTTGCTTACCACGCTGTTCACAGTCCTTGCCAATAAATCCGGGGCAGCATTTCCAGTGCACAGACTTCAAAACCTTCTGTTTCACTTGGTAGACTGGCTTCAGAGCTGTCCTGTACCTGAGGAAGAAAGGGTCTGGGTATTAGTTTTATTGTGATAGAGTCCTTTGCAATCAGGTTTGGTCTGATCCTGAACTTCTGTAGTATTCTGATGAGGTGTAGATAGAGTTTTATTGTTAAATAAATACTCCAAAATGTCACTGCTACCAAGGAAGATACAAATTTGTTGAAAACTCGCCTAGAAATAATGATGAGGCTTCAATACTGTTGGCAACATGCTTTAGATGCTTGAGAGAAAATTCTGTTTTCTTCGCTGGTTTTATTTAGGACACTTACATGATCTTCTGGCAGTCTGGGGCTCCATTTGGGCAGGGCTGTTGGGAGTTGACAATGTACTTCTCCTTCATGCAGGCTTCTATGTATGTGACCAGCCGGGACTGCATGAAGGAACACCAATTCCTAGTGGAAAAAAGACGTGGGAAAAGAGTTTGAAGTAGGTCTCTAAGTCTCTAGTTGTAACAGTGCCAAGAAAAAATGAAATGCAGAAGGGCCTTTATTTTTATTTTTATATTTTTCCCAGCTGTATGATGAGGAAAGCGGAAAATGCTTCCTACCTTCTCCCTCCACTCCCAGTTTTCATTTGCTTTCATTTGAGATGTTTATCTGAGTTTGTTACGAAAGGGCTCATTGTCTGAACTTCGATGCATTAGTTCCATTTCCAGTCCTTTCATTTGGCAGGAGAAATTTCCAGCCCATGATAACCTGTGGGTTAATGTCGCTTTAAATGTCAAATTGCCCTTCTAGGCATGCTGCCATTTCAGATGCCTAATGACTGACTCATCAGGTTGAGGCACACTGCTTCTGATAGCTTAATCCGACATAAACACCATTAATAATATCTTCCGAAGTATTACTTCTTCAAGATAATATAGTAAGTGATTGGATTTTATTAAATAGGCTAGCTTCAAAATAATTTCTCCCATCACCTGCAGGAAAATCATATTGGAAAGAAAAAAAAAAAGTTGTTTCTTGAGTCTTAGTTTTATGCTTCTGGCAAGGACTAGTAAGTTTTAATAGTCTGATTAATTTTCCAAGTCAGAATTACATAGGCAGCTATTAATCCCAGAGTGTAGGTGAGCCTCTTCCTTTAAAGTCAAGATGTGGCAGTGAAGTGTTGGCTGAAGTTTGATGGTTAAATCCAAGACCAGAAGGGGCAGGAAGTGACAATAACTATAATGGAAACAGCTGAACTTTAGGCAGTATATTTTTAAATGGGAATACAGGAACCAAGTCTCTATCAGCATATATGGAAGAAGTTTGCCCCTCTCAGGGAGTTGGCGAAACAATGGGGAACCGAGTCCCACACAAAAGCAGAAGCTGGCACTGCAGCAGCCAGGAGAAGGGGAGGAAGCTGCAAGGAAGCTGGAAACATCAGGATGGAAGGGCAGGCAGCCTGGGCTAGCTGGGAACAGTTCACCAGGCTTGCTGGGCCATAGCCTGTTTTGCTCCCCTGTTTCTTGAGGAAAACGTGATTGAGGTTTCAGCAAGCACTCATGAGTGCAACACTCTTCATCTGTTAGAAGCAAGGGCAGGAAACTGGTGAAGCCTGCAGTGCTGGGAAAGCAAGACAGGAAAGGAGGCTGCTGCCTTTGTTGTGATTTCCAGCCAAAACAACTTGTTAAGAGCTGTAGCTTTGAGGCCTTTGCAAGTGACTGGGGGAAATTTTGGGCCTAGGATCAATGGGAGTCTTGGTTCTTATGAGACTGAACTAGAAGACAAATCCTCAAATATTTACTGAAGTATTACTCTTCCAGAGTCAAACACTCTGCTTGTGTCAATAAAACCACAGTAAAAGCCAGCAGACCTGCACACATGCTCTGGTGCCCCCAAGGTGTGCCTAAGTCTGCCAAGCTTTATAAGGCTATGTGACTTTTTGGTAACTGGTGTCAGTTAAGTAACTCTAAAACAGAAACCTGGTTTGTGCTTGGTTTTGGGCTGTCCTCTCTCATGCACTCAGCAAGGCATAGCTGGGGGAGGCTTTTCCCCGTCAAATCCTCTCTACTTTTTTCCTGGGCAAATAAAGTGCTGTTGCTGGAGCTCGCTGGTATTGTTGCTAGGTGCAGGATCCCTGCCCCTGCCAGCAGGATGCCTGCCAGATCCAGGCAGGAGTCTGCATTTAGTATGGAAACCTCCTTTTAAAAGAGGATTCTTTGGCTTCAGGGTTTTGTTCTTTCCTAATGAAAACAATCCACACCCAGTGAATCATCCTCTGGGCTGATTATTTTTTCCCACCATATGCAAGTCCTTCCTAAGAAGTCCTTGGAGTCATGTCAGCCACGCAGAGCAAAGCCAAATGTGCACATGCATCAACCTGTGTGAGGAAGAATGAAGCACCATGGGACTGAGAGTGCTTCTGCTGTCCTGCACAGGGGGATGTGCACACACGGAACAGAAAACACAAGGATTCCTTTTCAAAACATGTTAATGTGTTGGAGGTACCTACTGGGCTTCCCACTTGTACAAAGGGGTTATTTTGTGTCAGAAATTGAATCAGTGGTTGATCCCAACTTGATTCCTGCTTTGGATAATTACTAGTATTCTGCTGAATTAATAGTTCAAGGTGGGGAAAAAAAGGGGCATATGATGGGCTCCCAATAAAAACTTCCTTTAATGCTGGTCAGAGTTCTTTATGTCCAGTTTTCTTTACTATATATTCACCAGTTCTCTCTCACTCGATCCTAAAAGTTTGTTTTTGGAGCCGAAGGGCTATGTAATACCATGTTTTGGTTTTAATCACAAAAACTTTCAGAGGTTTTGAGTTCCATAAAACTTATCAAAGTTTATTCTTTCCTCAAATAAGTAGATAAGGCCTGTAATGAGCTGCAAAATAGATACATGTGCCCAAAGATGAAACTTTTATTGCAGAATTTTTCATACAACTTGTCAAATGCTTCCTTTCGGGAAACTTTGCTATCTGTAACTAAAAATACTCCTTAACGGGATTAACCTTGAGGGAAAATACGTCATTCTTTAATGTTGAGTGCAACAATGTAAGAGAGTGAGAAAGGCTTGATCTAAAGTTCAGTGAGGCAAGCAGGACCAAAGTCTTTGAATCAGGCTATGAAGTTTCAAAGAGCTGCTCCTTCACAAATAGCACTTTCTTTCTTGAGCTGGTTTCTGGAACACAGCAGCTTTGTGTTCTGCTGCTGCAGTTTTTTCTCCTCTTTGTAACTATGTCGCTTCATTCACTGAATATGTAACCAGCTTAACACCCTCTGCTTTTATTCTCTTTAATACAGTTTCCTTTTGGTGCAAGCTTCTGCTGCCAAGGAGAGAGAGGGACAGAGAGAAGCTGCTCATGTGAGGAGAGCAGAAAAGCCTTCTCTGTAATCTGATGAACAGTAACATTTATCACAATGCTGCAAGTTAAAGCAGCACTTGAGGGAACCCTAGCAAATTCGCTTGTTCAGTGGCTTTTCCTGGTTTACATTCCAAGGAAATTAATCCCCTTTTTTAAAACCAGGAAAAAAAATGTTAATAATTTTGTTCGCTAGACTATGGGTTTGTTTTTTGTTTTTTTTTTTTCCCTAGGCTTCATTCTAGTTATGAATTAATCATATTAAATAGAGTCTTCACATGCATCTATCCACTTCTTTTGCCTTATTTTGAGGCAAGTGTATTCTTATGTTTGAGGTTAAATATGTCTGATGACAAAGCATTCTGTATTTAAATAGGATTCAGCAAATGTAGGTTAGCTCAGGCTCTTTTTATTTGAAATTTTCAGGTGTTTAGAAACTGATACTAGAATTTTCTTACATTGGATCTAGTTCTTCTTTTACAGAAACATAGCAAAATGCAGGCAGGATTCTAGGATTTGACTGGACTATCTTATGCCATAGGAAACAAAATAAAACCCACAGAACCAGGAGAAAAGGTTAGATGGCTGCTCTGCAGTAATTGACTCTGCTTAGATGAATGTGGGGTTGTGCCTTTTCTTCATACAGACAATTCCATCGTGTGAGTGAGTGTGACTAATGCTCCCCAGCTCGGCGAGGGACTGACATACTTTAGTTCTCTTTGCTACATGTTCTCTTCACTGCCACTGCAGTGCATAATTTTAGATGTTTCCTAGGTCAATGGAATTTTTGCCTAGACAAAAGCTTCAGGAATTCAGGATGTTGGAGATTCTTCATAAGTTTTGTTATTCCTTGGGCTGTACTAGTACACCTGACTTGTCCTTCACACATTAGTTTCCTCAGGTTTCTATTCTCAAGGAAGCCAATGTCTATAACTACTTTGAAAACTCCTGCCTAGCCATTCCTGTGTCTACCACTGACAGCGTGCAAAACTTTTCAAGACCATAACATTTTCCTATACAGCACAAAAGGCACCAGATAATCAGTAATTCCTGCTTAAATGTGCTGCAGGAAGGTAGAAGAAGACTATTTCTGTTTAAACAAGTGATTTTCCACTGACTTGTACAGAAATGACTTCTATTTTATATCAGTTGAAGAAGAATATAAGAATGAGGCTTTAGCTGTGGCTGGTTTTTCTCTCAGTGCAAATTTCTCACTGGCAAAAAAAAAAGCAGCCTCAATAAAACAGAGGTAAAGTACCACATTTAAATTAATCTAAACTAAGACTGTGCCTGTCAGTATTGAGACAGACATATCTTTCTATTTTTTTATGGAATGCTGAAAGTGTTCATCTGTTGGGGAAGGTACTGGCTCTCCAAAGCAGCACAGTGTGCCACTGGTTTTTTAATTAGCAGACAGCAAGTGATGCCTGGTGGTCTGTCAGTGAATTCTCCAGCTCTTCCCAGGCAGCCAGCAGCCCTATATTAGAAACAGACAGTAGAAACTCTCATATTTCTCCATCTTTCCCTCAGGATGAGTAGAACTCCCTCTCAGACAGGCTCTGGGATCTTCCCATGTCTCATCCCATGAAACACCCTTGTTTTCACAGAGAAGAGAGCAAACTGATTGATTTGCAGTTCACCTTAACAAACTGGGCTGAAAAGAGTGGCAGTTGTAGTTTCAAACATGTGGATTTCCATACAGTGCTGGAAATTTTCCAGAACCCTGAGTCATGCAGATTGAATGCAATGTGTATTCCAACAGTAGTGCCAGTTAGTCTGTTATCAGTTGGGATAGTCCTGTCCTGCAAAACATCCTAAAACCTTAGAGCAGTGAAGACTTTCAGAGCAAATGCAGTCCTGAACTTGGAGCCTTGCTGGGAACAAGAGGTCAAGGAACAGCAGTCTTGGCTGGGAGCTGGTTTTGAGCCAAATCCAACTGTTGTACAAACTATTTTAGAGAAGAAAATGCTAGTGGTTTTTCCTCCTCAAGAGCATCCACAGCCATTATGTCATTTCTGTTTTCCCCCCTGCAACAGAAGCTCTACAGCCCACTCAGAGAGCACCTTACACTTGGATTTTATCCTTTAGTTCATGCAGACTTAAGTTCACCTCTAGTACAGCCTGATCACTCCTTTGTCAGACCTCATCTGGAAGAAGGAATTGCAGCCAGTGGCCACCCTCTAGCACCCCTGTGCTGATGCTAGGGAGACAAAACTGTTGGGGAAGCCAAGTTTCCCACTGGCACATGCTCAGGGTGCAGGCAGCGTGTGCCAAGGTTTGCCCTGACTGTGTTTGGGGCATGAGGGTAGATTTGTTCAGGGCTGGCCACTGATCACTTAGTCAGGGGGTGCTGGAAGCAGGAAGGTGTTGGGTCCAGGTGGTGATAGTGCTGATGGTAATTCTGTGACTATGCTGGAACAGGAGCTCCCTTGCTATCTGCTGAAGAAATTAATTGCTGCAGCTTGCAGTAATGAGCTGTGAAACAAATCAATCCCTTGGGCACAGAGCGTTCAATAACTCCTGCACTGTATGGAATGGATCTGTGTCATTTGCATCAAGCAGGGGAGCTATTCCACCTGCAGCTGAGCAGCTCAATGACAACCAAATACTGGAGAATTTCCTGAAGTCCTGAAAGGAGCCAAGCGCCCAACTTTGATAGGAAATTAATCCTTCTGTTGATGCACTTGGCACTGCAAAAGCTATTGTTGAGCACTCAATGGCTGTCCCACTGCTTTGCAGGATGTTGGGGGCTGAAGATCACTTTTAACTGTGCTTCATCCAAACTGTTTTATTTTAAGCATATGTTCTGTGCCCCTTTGGTGGGAAATTTCAGTATTCCATAAGCTTCCTACAAAAGCCCCTGTCTTATTTGGAAAAAATAGGTGAGTCAGCATGAGACTGGTATTAATTAAATTAATGGAATCTTCCTGTAAAAACAGACAAAAAATAATAAGCTGTTAAGATTGAACATTGTTATGAATTTCCTTAGAGTAAGACTGATTTGAGTTTTCTTCTTTATGTACACTTGAGAGGATAGTTACATGTTTTGACCCACTGGGGAGTCACGAGAATAGGCCTGATTCTATCTGGCTTCTTGATATGGAATTAGAGGAAGAGGTGAGTGGTTCAGTGAGGTAACAACACACCTGGCAGACATCAGGAAACCTTCCTCTAATCAAGGGTGACTTCACAGAACTGTGTGTCCAAAATTCAAAATATGTTAATGCAATTAAAGATTTACTTAAGCTGAAGATTTCTGCCTTTGCTATTTAATAGATCAGGTGGTGGACTTTGGGGACTTTTTTGTTTTGTTTTTCCATTTTTTGCAGGTATGTTGTATTTGTAAAAAAAATCCCAGGCGATGACACTGTGTGTTTGTGGATTAAAGAGAAAGAAGGGAAAAAGCCCCACGTACCCAGCTGCAGGGCAAATCCAAAACAGGGGCCACTTGGCAATGATTACACTTTTGGAAACACAGAAGTTCTGTGAGACTTTGGATAGATGGAAAGCCAGCTGTAGTTGCTCTGCTCCTTCCCATTCCAGCACCACCATCCATTTCTCCCTTACAGGGTGAGCCGTCCACCTGGGGGCTGGCTCCGTCAGTCGTTACTGAGGGGGAAGGTTAAAAATAACCTCTGCTTTTTCCTCAGATTATTTTTAACCTGGAATGCTTGAGTGATCTGGTTTACAGTGTTACTTGGCAGGTCAGGCTGGCTGAGGGTACAGGCAGCTTTGGGCTTTGCTGCATGTGCCTTTTACACGCTTCATTTGTCTTGGTTTCTTTAATGAAATACGAACACTACGTGCATGAAATCTGAGTTGGGAGCCTGCCTTCCTGAGGTACAGGTCTCTTCATTTCCCTTTCTAATTTTGCTGGAAGTTTTGGGAACGTGTGCATCCATTTACCTCAGCAATAGAATAAAATAGCTGAAGTCAAACCAGTCAGCTCACATGAGACACAGCTGCAGAGGAGAAAAGCAGTATAAAAAGTTGATTTCCTTTGGAAAATTGGCCTCTTTTGATAGTTTTGATAGTGCTTCCTCTAAAGGCAGTGACTTCTTACTGATTGTTATATTTTAAAACTCTTACATTAATAATCTTATTATTCTTAAAGGAATTAGCAAAATAGCATATCCAAGCATTTGACTGGGATCTAATGAGTCATTTCATCTTGCATGTTGAAACAGAAACTGGAGGATTCTGACTAATACCTTGGCCTATTTAGTCATGGTGGTCTCAAATATTCAAATAACTTCAGTATGAAAAATAATACTCTACATTTTTTAAAAATATAAGAATATTTTGTAACTACCACTATTCCTAGTACATAAGGAAAATAAGAAGTGGTTGAACAAAACACATCTTGCTTTTATGTTTTGAAAATAACGAGAGTCAAAACTTTGTCACAAAGACCAAGTCACCATAGATTTTGTTTGTTTCCTAGTTCTGAAAAAAAAAAAAAGTATTTTCTAATTTCAAAAGCAAACTAGATGTAAGACATCATTTTGGTAGAAAACTGTTCTCCACCATCCTGGGCTTTTTTGGCATGTCTGTCACACTTTTTTATGGCATGTCTTTCTCTCCCTTTCTCTCTAAATTCCTGTTTAACTCCTGACTTTTCTTCTTGTTCTCCTCTTGAGAGGTACAAACCCCGTTTCTCGATGGTGTTTTTTCTAGGGAATGTGTCACACTCCTAGGGAGGAAATACCAGATTCATGACAACATCTTGTCTGTGCATAGCAGAGTACTGCAGCCACAGCAGCTGACAGGCACTCAAGGACTTCATGCTCTGAAGGTGTGTTGCTTCAACCATTTTAGGATTTGGACTGTGGTTACAAGAAGAATTGTGTTGTCCCTTCTTATTCACCCTCTCTCCCTTTACTTTTGGATATAATTCCTCTCAAAGTCTCAAATTTCTTTCCTAAGACCTAGCAGCTGCCTGGCCTTGTGTGTGCTGTAAGTGTGACAGCTTTACAAAAGAATAAATACCTAAAAACTACTGCCAGCCTAGATTTGGATTGTCTGTAGTCATCCACATAGCTTTATAATTGGGAAGATTGTTACAATTTGATTCATTATGCAACTATCTCCATAAAAGAAGGAAGTATTTCTCTCCTTGGGAGGAAATTAGGGTGAGTCATAGCTGGTGTTGAACTGAATTAGACAAGCTGGTGCTGAACAGAGCTACAGAGCAAAGGAAGAAATCTTGATTAGGACAGTATATTACAGCATCTTGCTGACCTATAATGCTGACCTTTTTACAGCACTGAATTTTCATAGTACTGGGAGTTTTCAGAATGCTTTCAGCATTTCAACCAGCAGTTAAATGGTTACCACCTTGCAGTGTGAACTGCATTAACCACGAGTTGGTTAATTAACAGAGCTCGTCATTATCGAACACTACCCATCAGGGAACTGGAAATGAACCCTTGCAGGCTTTAGGAAGTGACTTGGGGCTATTAGTGGGGGTACAGAGTTATGGGAAGATGTAGTATGAAGGACAGCAGGATTTCATACACTCACCTTGTTACATGCAGAAGGGAGGCCTTAATTTTACATGTAGATGAGATTAGAAACAAGGTTGCATGCTTCGGTTTGCATGAAAAGGAAGCATGACATGAGCAAGGTTTTATAGTCTCTTTCCATCTCACTCTTTTCCTTTCCTCAAGAGCATTTAAAGGGAAAAATACCAGGGGCATCCTGGTATTTTAGGGCATCCTAAAGCACTGAGCTGTGAACAGCACTCAGTGTGCTGCTGTTTCAGCTCTCCTGAACAGGGCTCTGCTGTACCCATCCATCAGGGCTATAAAAGATTCATTCACTGTCCTGCTTGGTTTTCATCTATTTTAAACATTTAGAGACCTACTTACGTGCCCTGTAAGACTTACACAAATCATAGGGTTTGGGAATATTTCTAGTGAAGTACCTGTCTTTTGCTCTTAAAATGGCTACTCTTCTGCTACAGATTACCATGAAAAGTATTTTGCAGGCATGAAAACCTTTTGTAGGGAGTGGGGTGTGAAATTTGTAGTCATTTTCATGCTTATTCATTATTCCTGACTTTGTTATATTTACTTCTCACTATTTTTGTTTTGCTAATATTCTGCCGTTCTCTTTCCCTCTCCATTTCCAAGGCCCAAGCAGGCAAGCATATTCTGCTAATGGGCAAAGTCTGCCATGCTCAGCAGAAATAATCACGTTGGTTTATAATAAGAAAAAGTCAGTAAATTAACTTCCTCTAGTTCTGCTTTGCCAGAGGTAGTGTTTTGGTTTATGGCAGAACTGGGAGGCTTCACCTCTGCCAGGTGAGTGCACACCTCTAATCTAACTAAACAAAGAGCTGGTCCCATCTGCCATTTCATCCTCCACAGGCAATTCAGCTTTCTCTTTGTGTCGTTAAAGCATTTAAACCACTCTTGTTTGGCTATAGATTGGCCCCTAAAATCTACTGTATTTTCATGAGAAACCTCTATTAAATACAGTCCTGTATGAACAGAATATGAAAGTATCAGAGGGGATTGCACTCTCGTTATGTGTAAGACAGACTCGTTGGGTACTTACCCATTTCGGGACTGTGGGCTCGCAGCTTCAAAATCCCCTCTCTCTTCCTGATGTGAGGAGACCACACTTGAAGGGTAATCTTGAATATCCTCCCTGAGCCCTTCTGCCTCCCAGTAACCTTCTTCTTGGCGTGGCAGAGGAGTTCTCTGGGGGTGTGCAGAGGTCTCGTGAACTCGTGGCTTTAAGCTGTGCACGGAACCATCACGATATCCATGATGGGCTGTGTGCTCCACCAGCTTTGCCAGTCCTATTGTGCTACAGACCAGCAAAAGCTTCACGAGCATCCTGGGCTTCTTCCCCCCCAGTTTCACCTGTCTCTTGTTCTTTTCTCTGAAGCTCAGCCTGAATTACTTCAGAAATGCCCCAGCAATATTCTTTAACTGGAAAGTTGGAAGAAGGAAGGAAAAAATTTAAAAAAAATTGTAACAAAGAGCGGAAAGAGCTTTTGGCCCTCCCAGCTACTGTGGAAACGTCCGTGGCTATTGAACAATGTGAGCCTGGTTCCTGTGTGGGGCTCAGACGTCTCTGACAGGGGGGAAAAAAAGGTGGTAGGAATATAGCTTATTCAGGGAACTTCTGAGCTCGCCTGCCTTCTAAACTTATCTGTGAACAGGAACTTGGCTTTTATCAACTGCCTTCTCCCTCAGGCACAGGAAAAGGATGTTAGCTTAAAGAAAAGGAAGAGAAAAGAAAGGAAAGAAAATATTGAGTGCTCTAACAGACTCTCATTACACTGCCAGAAAATGTCACAGACCTGCTTGATCCAGTGCTGCACATGGGGCTTATTTCTACAGTTTAAAGGCTGAAATACCTTGGCTTTAGCAGCAGAGTATTTGTGGTATGTAAAACAAATTGCAGGCATCGAGGGACTCAAAGCAAATGCACAGTAAAAAAGAGCCTACAAACATCCATTCTTGTGTTACCTTTGCAAAGTCGCTCTGTGAATCATAGTCTGTTCCCATCAAAATGAAAGATTTTCATGAAATTGTCCTTCAGAGAGGTCAGGATAATTAATAATTTTTAAGAATTTGTGTTTGGGTTGTCATCTCTGGGTATCAGGCTTTTTTTTTTTTTTTTTTTTTAAATTGGCATTTAAAAAAAACACTAGCCAAGAGCTGCTGTCAAGAGCTACCTCTGTCACCACATTCTAATAATAAATTTTAAAAAAACACCACTGTGGAGGTTGCGTGTAGTTTTCTTACTGGTTTGGCTTTGCTTGGTGGTGCTACTTTTAGTTTTGTTGTTTTCCTTAACTATGTTTCTTTCTTCACTGTCTTGCAAGGTGATGTGGTCTGGCATTTTAAAGAATAAAATGAAGGAGAATGATGCTCCACTGACAAAACAAGTGGGAATGCAGCACTGCTAGATCATCTCTCAGTGTGAATGATGGGATGAGCAGCTCAAAGTTCAGTATGTCCTGCAGAGCATTAAATGCAAATACCAGCTGAAAATAGAGGATAAAATATCCAGGATTTTGGAAGGCCTTGTTATTAAAGGCTATGAATTTGCATCTCCTTATCACTGGCTGGATTTGCAGCCCTCTCCTGATGCCCCTATTTTATGCTTAATGGAAGAACCTAGAGGAGCATGGAAATGCCCTTCCTGACCTGTGGTAGACACTGCTGCCTAAGAGCAGTGACAGCAGCATATGAGGCCAGGCAGGGAGAGATTTTGCTAATTCTAAGGGAAAACCTGCTCTTGCTGTAGTAGTCACTTCTCCAGGGAGATGAAATCACAAGGTCTGGACTGAAGACTGAAAAAAATTAGCAACTTCCCTCTATTCCTTCCTGCTGCTTTTATTTCAGAATTGTGTGCATCCTGCTGTAACACATGTCAATGTGTGAATATTTCATGTGCCATGTTTCACGTAGAAATGTGCTTTTCTCACAAGTAACTGGATGTGACCTAAGCATTAAATTTGTTTACGTATTAAGACCATTTCAGGAAGGAACTGAAGCAAACGTGAGACAAAACAAGCAACAGGCTTATAACCTGACCTGCAGTGAGATCCTGGCTTGCAGAGAAGTGATTTGCTGCAGGTATTGAAGTCATACTTCATGGGTGTAATCCCTCCCAAGTGGCGGGGCAGTGTTTCTCTGCCATCCCCTTGGCTCAGAACATCTGCTGCTCCTCCAGGTGCAAGAACCTGTTCTCTGTGCCTTTGTAATGGTGCTGCCCTGTGGGTGCAGCAGGCACAGATTTGCAGGTTAATAATTTAGCGCAACTTTTTTAGGTAGCAGTTACAAAAGATGCTGAATATGGAGCAAGGCAGGGGATGACGTCCCTTCCCTTGTGATAGGCATAGCATAGGATGCTGCCATGAATGCATGAAAGGCACTAATTATTCAAGGGCACTTCCTTACTGAACTGTAGTTGGGGTTTTTGTCTAACAGCTGTTATAATTTGGGGTATCTGAATAACATCAGGTTATACTGTTGGTTCAAAACATCAAATTTGTTGTCAGACTGAGCTGTTAAGTTTTATATCTGTAGAAGAACAGGTATGAGGCAAGTACCTACTCAGGAGTGAGACACACAACTTTGCCTTTTTCTTTTCTGAGCTGTTGCCTCAGCATGGAGCCAGGGTAAACAGCCATATATTAGCTGTAACAACCATTGCTTTCTGAGGTCAGTCTCTTCTAGGAGGTACTTTCTAGAAGAGAAAGATACCTGTGCACCAGCTAACATCAGCAGATATTTAGTCACTCTTCAGTTGCCTAGTTTAGTGTTGGTGAACTTTACAGAGCTGGGTACCGCTGCTGGAATGAAAGAAATGGATGAGAATAATCAATTTAAAATATAGTTTGGAAAATTTTTTGGAAAGTGTTATTGTGAAGTCTTACTCCAAAAATGTACTTGAAACTCATTCAGTAAGTGATGTTATACTAATAGTGGTGTGGGGATGTTACGAGCTGCCCTGGTAGTTCTCATAAGTGTTTAGTGGTTCTAAGAACAGCTAGCCAAAAGATTCTGTTCCTCCACTCTTTGTCCCCAGTCACTGGTGACTTTTTTTTCCCCTGCGTCCTTATTCCTGAAAATACTTTTCCTCCAAGTATTTCTGGGAAGTACTTTCTCTAAGTGTTCAAACTATTTTTCAGACTTCAAGCTAGTCTGTAAAGACTTGATGTTGCCAGTTACAGCAGATCCATTATTTAGGCCCTGCAATCTTGCCAGTAAGTGTCAGGACTGCTCTTGCCTTGTCTGGTAATTATAACTACTTCCTTTAAACACAGCTCTTAACCCCCTCTGATGCTGCTTGTCCCAAGAACTCAGTGTCCTGTTTGTGATTCCATAACCAAGTTGTAAAAATGCCAGCACCATCTCCTGGATAATCTGCTTAAGGTGCAAAGTCTCATCTTGGCCCCTTTCCTTTTGTTTAGGGTCGGAGCCCTGCAGCTACAGCTAGATAGCAGGTGGGCAACCACAAAGTAAACAGTGCCAAACAATGCATTTGATTAATGGCTTGGCCATACTTGGGAAGCAAACGCTGTGGCTGTTCCTGTGAGCGTGTCTCTGGAGAAAATGCCCTTAGAAATTCACTTAATAGATTCTGATGATTTTGTTTGTTTCTTTTCTGTCTTTCCAGATTCACTGCCTACTCTGTAATACTCTTAATTATAGACTTACATTCTGAATCTGTGTATTTAAAAGGAGAAAAAGAACTACCATTGAAAAAATGTTTAAAAAGCCAAGAAAAGATGGAAAGCAAGTGTTGCTTTAGATTCATACATCCCAGTTCCAAATCTCTGAAGCAGACTGAATAACTGAAGGGATTTTATGTCTAGGAAGACAGTTTTGTTGATAGCTGCACAGCAAGGGGATAACTTCTCATTAGGCATTGGGATTTAGATCTGGAAAATGCTGTCTCATTCCTCGCCTGCTGCTGATGTGCGCTCATGCGTGTGCAGCTGTTCTGGGGGAAGAGAGCATGGGGAGAAGAGTATCCAGAGGGGGGCTACAGGGCTAGGAAGCAATTCTTTTCACTGCTCTGTCCATCGGAGGGAGATGAATTCTTGTTGCCTGTATTTTTAATGGTTTGCTCAAAAGCTGTCAGTGGTGTTCGACAGCAGAGATCAGTCACAGAAGATTGCTGTACTGGCAGCAGTCTGTGCACTGCATGTGGCTCATCCCTGTGTGTGTTCCTGAAAAATGGCTCATCCCTGGGTTATTCATTCCCTGGCTAAGGAAATTAGCTCATTACCTATGCAAACGTACCTGCAGGGATTCAAGTCCTAAACTGTTTGCCAAAAGGATGTCAGACAACTGCTTGTTTTCATTAGGGCATGGAAATGACAGATCTGTGTTAGTTCTCCTTTCTGCATTTTGAAGTTTTCATAAATGGAGAGAGAGAGAGGAAGGATTTCTGTTTATATATAGCAAGGTTCGATCCTGTTAATGTTAATACTATTCTTCATAAAAAAACTTCCTGAACAAAGGATATTTACCAGCCACAAAAGCAGTCTGTCTTTCCTTTCCTTACCTGTCTTTCAAACAAGATCATACCCCATTTAAATACTTCAATAGAATATGACCAAATCACACTCCTTTCATCCAGCAATATGACTTTGTCAGCTGTTAGTCTCCAGCATAAGTTCATTGTTAAAGGACAAGGTTGAGGTTTTGTGGGTCGAGTAGCTTGCAACTGGGAAAATTCAAGAAGGAAGAGATCCAAATTAAGTAAAAGCTTTTGTTTCTGTTGCAGAAACAAAGAAAAAGACAGTAGAGGACTGGGAATCTCAATTTCTGCTTTTCTTTGCCTTGCATCAGTGCTTTGGGAATAGGTAGACTTGAGTTAGAATTCTCTTGCCCATATTCCAAAATTGCTGGCAGATGTTGCACAGACCTGCTTCCAGGTATCAGCCACCAAGACCCAGGGACAAGTGGAGGCACATGAGGGGTGGGGAACTGCTCCTTTCAGGGGAAGTTTCAAGAAACTCTGCTGTTATACAGCAAGAGGCTCAATGGCCAAACCTGAGCAGCCAGAATTGAGTCTTTAAATGAACATCAAGTGGGTGGTTTGTCACAGCACAAGTCAAGACAAGGATTTCTTTCAGTATTATGCAGATCAGCCAAACGTTTTTGAGATACAGATTTGTTTACAGTGATATGGATTATGTTCAATAGAAAAAAAGAAGAACGCTTCATGTGTATCTTAAGTGGCTTCTCCTAGTGTTGCAAGGCAGAAAACAGAGAAAAAGAGGCTGCTGCCAGATGATCTAGGAACTTGGGGTCTCTGAATTGCCTGCTGGAGGCCTTTGTCTTTAGCTGCTGATTATCTTATCTGATACAACGGGGGAAACCTTACCAGGCAGAAAGTTAAGTCCCCAGCAAAATCTTAAAGCCAAGGTAGCTTGTGTTAACTCTGGTTGTTAGTTTTGGCTGAGACAAGGCAGGATTGGCAACAAACTGGGACTGAATCCTCTGCTTTGAGTAGAAGAAGGGTTCTGCAGTCGCCTGGAGGTGGCAAACGTTGAGGAGCCTCTATGGATGCTTGCCCTGTATAGATCGCCTTCGATGTTGTCTTGAGTCCAGAGCTTTCCTAAAAAGGTTTCAAGGTAAAACAATGCCTGTGCAAGCTGCCTGCTGCCTTGGGAGGGATCCAACAGCATGGAAATGTGTCTTGTGAGCCCTTTCTCAAGGTCATCGGGACAGGAGAATGCAGGAAAGGAGTATCCCACTTGAGTATTGGCTAATTCAATCTGGTGATGATTCATGTTTCATATCCCACGATGGCTTGATATTTCATGTATTTGTTACCTTTTATAGCAATGCAAAATACGTAGAATTGAATTGTACAAATCACAATGACAGAACAATAGCTAAGACTGAATGAAATCAAAATACACTTCTCACTCAGCCTTATCAGCCTTGGTGTTCGCCCAAAAATACTGGCAAAACTCATAACACTGGGAACGTCTGTGCTCTACTTTAAGGGTCTTTGAAAGCCTGGTGAAAAAGTAAAAAGGCCTTGTAACAATTCCCAAAGATGGTAAATTCCGTTTTTTTAACAAATGTAGTTAAAACAAGACTCCTGCCCTGTGCCTGGTGAAATCAATGGCAGTTTTGTGACTGGCTCCAGGGGCAGCAAGGTTAAACCACTGTTGTATGGCACAATAAGGTGCAGATGTCTTCAATCTGAGAGTGCCTTGGGATGAGGAATGAGCACCAGCCATAGCATCAACCACCTCGGGGAATTTTGACAGATGGTAGGAAAAACCTTCTTCACTTCTTGCTGCAACAATCTGGAACTATGTCACCTCCTATAATAATTGGTATGCTGTGCTGGCCTTCCTCTGAATCTTGCACTTTTTAAAATTAACAATTGATAAATTCATTAGTCTGACAGAGATTTGGCTCCTTTATGTTCAGATGGAATTTTTTTTTTCATTTATAAGTAAGGAGACTTACCTGTGAGAAAAGGATTAAGAATTCTGTATGTTATTTCCCAGATCAGTAGCTGTTCAATAATTTCAGTATGGAGTGAAAAAAACACTTCCAAAAACTGAAGAACTCTTCTTAGTTCCACAGTAAGAACTGTTTGTGTAGAAGCCTGCATGTACGCACAGGTACAATATTTTCTGTTCAGATTTTTTTCTGTGTAGTCATTCCCCATCTGACACTTCCAGGCTGATACCTTGTGGCAGCAGTGGCTTGCAGACCACTGCACTTCATGACGTTTTGGTGTGCTACCCTCCCATAATGCAGCTCAGCCTCTGAATTTCATATTCTGTTTGCCTGGTGAGGAAAAGCAACCAAAGCAGGTCAGGGTTTGGTCTCAGCAGCTGATGCTTTATGGCTTCTTTACTTTCACATTTGGCACTGTTAAAAGAAAAAAAAATCACCTTGCTGCACCAGCAATTGTTTTCACAGGTGTTGGTGCTTAATTTCAGTTTGTGGGGCAATAGTTTATTTGGGCATTCAGGATCTACTTCAGAAAACACTTTAACTTGAGTTAACTGCAAGTACATTTGGATATCTAACTGTGATTAATGATCATGTTTTGGTATTTTTTCCTAGCCAAGCCTTGAGGCTGGATGGATCCTCTGTAAGATTTCCCCAGTCAGGTCTGTGCTGGCTGTTCTCGCCCCGCTGTGCTCTGCAGCACTGGCTCTGACGTGAGGGATGGTGTTTGGTGTGAGATGTTGTCTCACTCTGCGGCAGCGGAGCAGGACTCTGTCTACAGCAACTCAGAGAAACAAATAGGAAACAGGATTTCCCCCAACAGGCGTCTGATTTTTCAGAAATGACCTGTTGTGATGGGATGTACAGCTGAGCAAACCCCACAGTTTATACTGAATGACTTCACACTTGACAAACATAGCAGGTGGGACCTCAAGCTCGCTTCACCTGAGCACCAAGCTGTAGCTGGTTGCCTTTTTCTCTCAGGATTTACTAGAAATAATGTTCCTGTAAATTTTGTGCAGGGTGGGTTCTGGTAACTGCCAGAGCAAGAAACCTTGACCCTGCTTGTGTGCTACGAACACTGGCAGCATTACATGCTCTCCACCCTCTGGGGCCTGGGAGAGCTAGTGTTTGGCTCCTTCTGCAGCCTCAGGAAGATGCCCTTTCAGAAACTCAGCTCTTCTGCTAAAGTCTCCCTCTTCACTGAGACCATCCTTCAGTGAGAGCAATGCAGCATATTTTAAAAGCTCTAGCTGTCTGGAAATTCTCCAGTCAGCCCCTTACCTACTGCTGTCGTAGTCCTCCTCTCCCCCTCCCTTCTTCAAGCTTCCCAGGCAGATCCGTATCATTAATATTTCAGTATCAGCTGTACACGGGCATTGGCTACACTGCAGCACACTTCATCAATAAGAGGCAGCAAGGGCTGTGAGCTTTGCCACACTGCCTTCATCCAGCACAGGAGGAAGAGCAAAGGCAGAGCCTGCCAGAGAAGCCGAGTGTCTGCCGAGGGTAAGGCTGCATCTCGCAGTCCCAGCCTTGAAGTGCTTTTTGCTGCTTTTGCTCCCTCATTCAGATCATCCCAGATAATACCCTAACAAGCAACAAGAATGGATGTCTTTAAGAAAGGTTTCTCCATTGCTAAAGAAGGTGTGGTGGCTGCTGCAGAAAAGACCAAGCAGGGAGTGACAGAGGCTGCAGAGAAGACCAAAGAAGGGGTAATGTATGTAGGTAAGAGAGAACTAGTTTTGATGTACTTTTGGGCATGAACAGCTGCATAGATTGTCTCTGAGGAAGTCCCGGGAAATGATATTGTGGCTGTAGCCTGGGAGTGACTAGCAGGATAGTCTGGCTAAGATCCTGAGCTCTACAGAGTTGCTGTGTAAACCTGGGGTGCCACAGCCTCCCCGTGCCTCAGTTTCCCCAACTGTAAGTTAGACGTAGAAACCACTGCTTCAGGGGAGGCAGGACGATGGTGAGGAGCAGATGCTCAGGTGTAAGGTTTGTTTGACTATTCACTGATTGTTTGCAGGGTGAATCAGGCACTCTCCAGGCATCTGAGCACTGCTGGTCTCCACCTCACCTCCACACTGGAAGAGACTCACTGAGGAGGTGCCTGAGAGGAGCCAACGATGTTAGCAAGAGGGAATGGCAGGATGCATCTGTTTCCCCACAAACAAATGGGTTTATCCTGAAATCCTTCTCCTGTTCACTGACCTCTTTCGTTGCCCGTGCACTCATTAATCTTGCGCTACAAAAGGTGCCCAAATTCCTTTTGCCCAAAGAATAGGATCTGGAAAACAGCATGCCTGATGTCCTGCCTAGAGACCTCTTTCACAGTTAATGGGCTGAAACCTCCCCTTTCAAGGTCACCCTCAAAACCCACTATCTCCACTTATCTAGCACATGCAATTATATGGCTGGATGGTCAGATATTGCAGATAATACAAACTCTAAAGAGTCTTAGGTTCCCAAGACTGATTATCTCACTGCTGATTACTGCATTTCACACAGCTTTTTATTTTTGTTGGATGTGGGAGTGATTATTTTTGTAGGAAAGTTTATGTGCAGACTCTTCCTGCTATCATACTGCAGTGTCCACAGCTGTACTTAGCTACTATATTTAAAACCGCTCTATTGCCAATAGTTACAGATACATATTTGTACATTACAAATTAAATATAAGATTTGTATGTAGCAGGTCTGGTAATGTCTTCTTGAATTTTTAAATACTTAATTATTGACATGCTGGAAATGAGTGGATGTAACAGTTCACATTTCAAGTTGAAGCTGACCCACAAGAAAAAAAGGTAAGCAGCATCTCTGTAAACAGCTAAACTAACTACAGTAAGTGAAACACCAGTCTGAGAAATGTCACATGTGGGTGTCACATTGTGGCATCATTACTGCTCCATCTGCTTCCAGATTTGAGTTGTGCCAGGGTTATTCAGAGTTTTTATACATAATTCCTCACCTCTCTGTTCAGTCACATTGGATATCTCCACACACTGTGACCTGGTTTTCATTGTTGCACAGCCAAGAGGTGTCTTTATGGGATTCTAACCTTTTCAGTTAAGTTTTCTATGAGCCTAAAACTAAAAAGCCTTAAAACCTTAATCTCTGAATGAGGATCAAATAAGGGTCAAGGTGAAGATTAAGTGCTTTCTCGTTTTATTGGTTTGGTTTGTTGGTATACTGCTGGTTCCTGTCCTGTCATGCACTGGACAGGGCTTTGCCTTGGCCTGATTCAGTTCCTGTTGGGAAGCTCAGCCCTTTAGGGAAAATTCAGTCTTTGACAGGCAGGAAAAGTAAAGGCCAGATGCTGATTAGCTCAGAAAATAGGGGTTTTGTTTTAATAACCAGAGAAGGTGAAGGTGTGGTATATTGGTTAAAACTGGAATGATTAGTGTGTTGTCCATGCTGCCTTTTATCGCACTGTGCCACATTAAAGAGAAATTCAGAGACCTGAACTGTTCCTTCCTTACTCCTTCCCTTGCAGAGCCCTATCCCAGCAGCTTCATCTAGAGCATTAGGTGATGAGACTTGAATTTTTGCATGCTGGGAGAGAATACTAGTCTATTGAACCTTGAGGGTCTTTTGAGAACATCAGGAAAGGGAGCAAAATCCCCAGGGCCTAGGATGGATGAAGTGGATCCCTGACTTTTATTAAGGTTTGTGCTAACTCCTTGCTGACTCTCCAAGGAGAATTCCAAATGATGGACCCATATCTGGTGGGTCACTTGCTGCTCCCCGGGAGAAGGCAATAATGCTCACTCAGAGGCATCTGTCTCGACTGAACAGTGTCACTAGGACACTGTGGCCACCTCGTCCCCCCCCTGCTCCATGCAGGTTCAGCTCCCACAAGCCATGCCAGAGCAGGAGATGCCTCCCTCCTGTGCTAAGCCTGCAATGCAGTGCTCCTGCCCTGCTGCCAGCCTTGCTGAAGGGGTGGGGTAGAGAAGAGGGTTCTAGAAAAAGAGGAGAAATCCTGTGTCATGGGTCACCTTTGCAATTGGTGAGATCACAGCCTGCTCTCCAAGTTCTAACAGCCTCGGAGTGAACTGAAGTGGGAGAGGATCCCTGTATTCTTGGTGTGGATCCAGCAATTGGTTCAATGGGCTATCTTCTTTAATTTGGTTTAAATAGGGGTGTAAGTGGTGCTGAAGTTAATTAATGAATTTAATGCAAAGCCACATCATAGTATTGAGTCATTAGCACTGTTTAATGCTATAGTTCTGGGAGCCTCAACAAAGAATGCACTGATAGTTTTCCAGAATGATTTTCGACCGTGTGTGTTGCAGAAAGCCCCAACACACCGAGCTGTGTTTAAACTGAGTGGTTCCTGCAGGACTTAATGCACATCAAAATATCGCTTTCTACTCTAGACCTTCTCCCAGTGCGCAGCACTCCACACCTCAGTCCCGCTCCGGCGGTCCCAAAGCTCTTACCGATGACTCACGGCACCCACAAGAGGCAGGATGCATGAACTTTTAATTCTGTGTACAGAAGCTGCAGGCAAGGACTAATGAGTGAAATGAGATTGAGCATCAGGTGATTGCTTTCTGATTCAACAGATGCGGGTTGCTGGCAGCAGCGTGCGCCGGAAGGTCGGCTTTCATGCGGCGCATAATGGATGGCAGCCTGAGTCATCGGGTGTGGCTGGGCTGGGAGGATGAGGCGAGCTCTCCCCAGGCTGCAGCAGTGACTCTTCCCTATGACATTGCTTCTGTCATGAAATGGATTTGGATGTTTTTCTTCTGTCTGCATCCCTCCTTTCTGGAATTATTTTCCATCCACAAATATAGCACCTACCAACTGCCCTCCCCCTGTAGAAGAATTGAGCCCACATAGTCTCCTTAAAAGTCTGGCAAAAAACATAGATAAGTGCACCTCTTGTCTCACCAAGAGTGTTTACTGCAAAACTGAAAGGCCTGAAAGGCTGGTACAGCAAGTCACGTCCTTTGCTTATCTATCAACTGCTCTTTGACCAAAAACCAGCAAAGGGCTAAGCTTGACCGTCTGTGTCTGATATGAGACAAGCTTGTGTGTCAAATCAATATCGTGGCAGTCTTTTATTGGAATAGTACTGGGAGGGAAAAGGAAGCAGAATGGTGCCTGAATTGAACTCTGTGTGTTTGGCGCATTCAGGGGCTCACATTCATGGCTTGAGGCTTGCACCTGCTCTGCTCAGGGCTGTGTTTCTGCCCATGTTTGTGTGTCATGGGCACCATTATTAAATCCAGTTCACAGCAGTGTGCATGTATCATGTGCATCACTAGGAACTGCAGCTTATAGAAGTTAACAAGTAAAAGGTATGAAGATTTCATCTCTTGGGCTCTAAGACGGTTTGGGAGGGTGGAGTGAAATGTTGAGGGCATATTGTAGTAGAATAGATTTGTTCTTCCCCAGGCAAACATTGCAAGCACCAAAATAAATCAACAATTGAGAATTACATTCAATAATATGTCACATGTATCAGGCAGAACAGAGCTGGGCTGGACATGTTGTTATCAGGGCACTGCACCTGTTTTGCTTTTCAGGCTGTTAATGAGAATGAGCTGTGGGTTGTAACTGATTTCTCCCACCACATCCATGGATGCCCCACTACTATGTGGAGTCAAAAACCTGCTAGTTGTTGTCCATTTTTATCATTTTGATAGTTTGCCATAGAAATCCTTTTACTGCATCAGTAAGGGAAACTTGAAGAGAACCAGTATAAGTGCAGATGATTTACAATATACAGTAAAGTGGGACCAGTGGAATATTTTGGCACATGTTTATTTAACTTCCAACAGAGGTAAATTTGATCCTTTATTTTTTTAATGTGTAAAGCACCTAGTTACCATGGGGGCTGCCCATCTACCATATGATTTAACTTATCTGCAGCAGTATCAAGTAGAAGGGATATGTAGCTGATCACTTCAAGCATGGAGGAAAATCACAGAGATTAATTGTTCCTTAGGGCCATTTGTGTTGCAAACTGAATGCCTTCACATCCTGTTAGCTTTCCTGCATTGAGAACAGCAAGATAAATTACAATGTAAGCATACATATGGTGCATTTTTATAATTTGAGAAAAAAGCATCTGCTTTCTGTGTATTGTTGTGAGCAGGCACTTGCAGCCTAGGCTGAGGCACCCATCTGGGAATCTAGTAAGTAGGTATGTAGTAGGGGGGTGGTAGTTCTGTAAATTCAGTCTCAGCTTTCTCCAGAGTCTTTATTAGTGGTGTAGAATGAGACTTGAAATGACCACTGCAGCCAAATATCCTACTGAAAGTCAGCTGAGAGTCACAGATGTGATTTCTTGTCTTGCAAGACTGAAGTAGGTGAGATGTTACCAGGTGTAACATATTGTTTTATTTACAGTCATTTTTACAACTAGCTTAAAGTTGATTTACCACCACTCAACTGCTCATTTTGGAAATATCCCAGGGACAATTTTTCATACTTTAGCATCCTATAATCCAAGATTTTTCAGGTCTGGGCATCTCCAGAGAATTTGCTGTTGAGGCTCTCCAACTCTCAACACAGAGGTATTCATTGGCTTTATTGGGGAGGGAAGCTGGTCTCTTTTCTGGCTCTATGAATGGTTTGTGTCTGAGCAGGAGGTACCAGCAGCACCTCTGTTCCCCACTGCATTTCCTCGGAACAGGAAGCCATCTGTGTCCAGAAATCAGGGTGTTCTTTGCCAGGCACACTGATGGGTTGTGTTTCCTTTCACAGGCACCAAAACCAAGGAGGGCGTAGTGCAAAGTGTGACCTCAGGTAAGAGCAGAGCCCAAGAGGGAGGCAGAAATCTGTGATGGTTTGTTAGACCTCTTGGGAAGGCCAATCACCCCTGCCAAGTGGGAGGTCTCTGTGGGATGCCACTGATCTGCCTGACCTTGATGAATGGAGGCTGCTTGCCAGGAGCGATGGTTCAGGGTCTGGCATTTGCAGGGACACGGATGGGAGAAAATATTTAATCAGTAGAGTAGGTCAAAAAAATTTAACAAAGGTCACTTGGCAGACTGGGATGATTCATGGCAATTTAGACATTTCACAATGTCAGGTGCACAGCCCAGCACGCAGACAGGATTTACTTGCATCAGATCTAGTCTGGCCAAAACTGTGGTCTTTGGGGGACTCTTATCACAGAGTCAGGGACCCAAAGGGTTCCTTCTAAGGTATCCCAAACTTCAAGGCAGAGAACCCATATGGACTGTCCTGAAGGAAGATGAATGGATCCTTTCCCTGGAGAATTTCATAACTATTGCTTTTTTCTGCCAAGGGGTATTAAATCAAACAGAAGGTACCCAGGAAGAGGTCATGCACGGTTTGCAATGCAAAATACCTTATTTACACTGTTGTCTCCTAGTATCTGACAGTGAATTTTTCATTCTCCAGTTGCCCACAAAGTCTGACAGGCTGCAGTGCTGCTCTCTGAGCAGCATTTTGTGTCAGACAGAAATCCTCACGTACACGATCTGAATTCAGACGTGATCTCATCTAAAAAATCCAAAAAAGGACTGCACCAGGGCTAATTTCTTCTTTTACATTGATGCAATCATTTTCTTGTCCCAGGGAATTTGGCAGCCTTCTGGCAGTATCTAGCTTGCTGACTTTCTGCTTCTGTTGAAAATGCAGTTGCTGAGAAGACCAAAGAGCAGGCCAACGTGGTGGGAGAAGCTGTAGTTGCCAGCGTGAACACAGTGGCAAACAAGACTGTAGAAGGAGCAGAGACCATTGTGGCCACTACAGGAGTTGTAAAAAAGGTATGTTTGTTTCTTCTGTGATGTGCAGGACAGAAGAACCTTTGGATTACACTTAAAGTACATGCAAACATTTACAGTTGGTGGTTCTACATATTTCATGAAAGCTTTTCAGCAATATCTGCTTTTGTATAATAATGAATATAATCATATAATACCTAATATAGTCACAGAATCCTTTAGTTTGGAAGGGACCCCTGGAGATCATCTAGTCCAACTCCTTAGGGCCAATGAGAGAGGACTATGTCCCACTGGACTTTGAATATCTCCATGGAAGGAGACTCCACAATATCCCTGGGCAACTTGTGCCACTGTTTGACTACTCTCATAGGAAAAAAAGAGAATTGTTTTCTTCTGTTCAGATGGACAGATTCATCACTTGTCTCAGTCACTACTGTCTCTTGTCCCATCAGTGGGCACTGCTGGCAAGAGTCTGGATCTCCATTTTCTTACGGATGTAGAAAAGCATTTTTCCCAGACACTTGAGTAGAAATGTGTCTGTGCTGCAGTGAGCATCTGGACTGAGTCAGAGCTCAGGGATGTGCAGAGTGGGAAGGCACAAGAGCCTGCCCTTGTCCTCACCCCTGTGCCGAGCTGGTGGATGCACAGGCTTGCCCTGGCCACGGCAGCTCCGGAGGCAGCAGAGGGCAGCAGCAATTCAGGCACAGCCTGGTTCCAGCAGAGAGCCTGACCCTGCTGCTCTGCTTCGTGCTGGTTTGACAACAACCAAGTGCTTATTGATAAAGGCCGTGTGACCCAAATTGTGTACAGATTAAGCCAAATTCAGACAAGGCATCTTCTGTCCTCCAGCCTAATTTGACAAACGGGGCTGCTTCAAGGAAGGGGATTAAGGGGCATGCGAAGGAGCAGAACAGCTCCTTGGATGAAGGCAGTGTTGATCATTAGAGAAGATGCTTTGGTAACAAACAGCACCCGTTTGTACATCACGAGGCCAATACTTGGCAGCTCTTTGGTAAGCCCAGCTCTTTCCCCTCTTTGGAGAGTGTGATCAGTGCTGTTGATGGCCACATGAGCTTGATGAGTCACAACAAACCCAAACCCAGAATCAAAGCGAAGGCAGGCTGGCCAAAATTGTTTTAATTGTTCAGATAGTCGGCTGATTAATTTCCTGACCTGCACATAAACACATTGTGATGTGGAACAAAACTTCTACACAGCATATAAATCCTGAGAGAATAGCCTAACAAAAGAGGAGAACAGCAGCTACAAGTGACACAAAATGTCCTCCTGAAAGCATGTGAAAAGGGCACATACAGAAGTTCTGCTAAGCCCTTGGGACAAGTTTAATCTCTATTCCCACAGGGAACAGCAGTTAGGCTGCAGGAGTGCAAACACTGATTCCTAATTTCATGGGGCCAGAATACCCCTTCCTACCTTTTGACTGACCGTGGGGTGATTGACCCAGGAGAGTGAGGAATTTGCTGATGGTAGGAATCTCTGCTGCAGATATAAAACTGTCTCCGCTCCAGCAAGGACTGAGCAGCAGCAATCCTCTTCCCCTTTCATCCTGAGAACCCCAACTCAAAGACTGACAGCTACAGTTTACAGCTAATTTCAAAGTTTAAACCAGCGCAAGTTTTCCAGAGAGCATCTGAACTGTCATTCTGCTGTCCTCCATTGATGCCTAACTGCTTAGACTTAAAATGGAGATTGATTAAGAAATAAAAAATTAGAATGTGTCACATGCTGAAGGGCAGAATAAATGGAGCCAGGAAACTGCTTTGGGTACAGTATCATGGTGTCATACCAAACAGCAGAGGTGGGCAGCCAGCTGAAAACAGGAGGAAAAATACAAGACAAATCACAGGAGAAAAAAAATTCAGGAAAAATGTTTGTTTCTGTGAAAGGGGGTTCATCTGTTCCGCTGGTTTAGTTCAGCTTAGGAGTCCAAATCTTTTATTCATACTCACCCACCATTCTTTAGCATCTAGCTAGACACCTTTTGGATCCAGCTAGACACAGAAGATTTAGCTCTGTGTGCACACCGAGTGCATCCCCACTGCTAATGGATAATTGACATGGAGCCAAAGCTGCTGAAAGGAGTATGAGGAGTTGTGCTGGGCTCTCAGCTCTCGTGGCTGGTTTTTCTCCAGAAATGCTTCTATCATGTTACACAATTTGCTAATGGAAATACATCCAGAGTTTGCCAATTGCAGCACCAGGGACTGTAATGCATGAGGGAGATCCACTGGAGATACACTGAGAGTGATAAGATATAGCTTTTAAATGTTTAAATGGTGAATACCCACTGTCATAATGTTGCAACCCTGGAATCATCACAAGCATTTCAGCCCCTGAGGTTTGACATCCCCTGAGCTGTTGCATCCAGTCCTGAAAATTGTTTGTGCTCCACACCATCCTTCTTCTTTCTAATTGCACAGAGCACTAGCCAGCATCTTACTTGGGGTTTCAGCTATCTCCAGTGTTATTCCCTGCTATAGAAAGGCTGTTCAAAGTGCCAGGGATCTGTGAATGCATGGCACTGAGCAGTGCTGCAGGGTGACTCGGGGCTGGGGACTAGTGACCTAGGAGGCATGTCTCCAGCTCCAATGTGACCATTCCGAGTATTAATATCAATTACAGAGAGCTTGTTGACATTTAATCTGTGTGTTTGACAGCTGGGATCAGTGGCAGGCACACACTGGGAAGGAGAGGGGAACTCTAAGGATTTTGGATTAAGTTTTGCTTGGGATGGCCGTGAGGTGCTTGAGTTCTGTAGTGTATCAGATGGTGACTTTGGCCATGGGAAAGAATTCAGACCTTTGTTGCATCATGGCATGAAATGTGGGCACCCTGGCAGCCTGCTGTTCCTTACTGTCCTTGGGAGGAGTACTCAGAGCCACACAGAAGGAAATGGGTCTGAAGTAACTCTACACCTACGGAGGGGTGCCAAGCACCACATGAGAGCAGCCTCGGGTAGTGCTGACACTGCCTGACAGAGCTTTGGCAATGTCCTGGTCACTGCTGAGTACAAGAAAGCATTCACTGATTTGGGGCAGTTCTTTAAGTATCAACTAAAAAATCTGTAAATTAAGAGATTACAAACCCTCCACAATTTTTGTGATACACGAAGGAATTAAACCCATCAGTAGTGTGTTCTGTCTGTGGTTTTGCACCCATCCCCATCCCTGGGGTGGACGTTAAGAGATTCCAGTGAGATAACCACCCACTAAATATCCCTGCCTTAGAAGAGGATTAATCCTTCGTCTGTATGACACAGCACAGAGCTTGCTGCAATGCAGACACCACGTGGTTGGGAACAAGCCCGGGTACACACACGCGCTCTCAAAATGTCCCTCAGGGTTTGGAACGATTTCCCCAGTAATTGATGCTTCCCTACACCCTCCACCTAGATCATCCCTTTAGATCTATTTGTCCTGTCAGTTTTGGTGATTTAGTTGTCAGTTCATGACTCTGTCACTTTGAATTGGGTCTGATCTTTTTTTTTTTACTTCGCTTCGTAAATTAAATGAGCGTTTGTCAGTTACGTGCAGCCACTGGGCGCGTTTGCTGGCATTGCTGTGCACCTGATCTGGCACACGTGGGCCGCACCCACACCGCGGCTCATCTCTTTCATAACAACTGCACATCTTGAATGTGAAAGGCTGGTGTTCATGGCCTTAATTCCCTTCACTTACAGCCTTTGACGCCTCTAACACAAAGACAGTCACACCGAAGGGAATTAGAAGCAGGAACTGAGTGACTTCCCTGTTCAAGTTAGATTGGGCTGGGCAAGTGCCACTAGGAGAGAGCAACCAAGGGCATCTCAGAAGCCACCAAGGGCAGAGCTGCTAAGCAGGAGGAGCAGGGAAATCAACAGCAAAACTACCTAACAATTAAGTAGAATAAATAGTTGAAACTTCTTCCCCTTTGTATTCAAGCTTCCCTGTATTTAGCTGATGCAGTGATGCATCCCAGTGGCATCCTTCCACATCTCATGGAGCAGGGGAGACTGCAAAAGCAGCGTGGAGTGGGATGCTCTGCCTACAGGCACTTTTTCTGTGCTTCCCTCTCAATCTCATTAGTGCATCCAGGCATACGTTTTCCCATGCAAAAAACAGCTGTTAGTGGCACTGGTGAAGCCTTGAAGCCTACAAGACCATGGGTGTGCTTCATGGCTCAAGGCTGTACCCCAGCAATCCCATAGGATACATTGTTAAATATGTGTTATCTGTATAAGCAGTCCCAGGAAACTCTCAGAGAGTCTGGCTGTGAACTGGATAAAAACAAAACCACCCAAACGTCTACTGGGATTTGTAGGGTACGACAGGAATCCTGCATACCCCTCTGTCTGTCCTGTTGGTGGGTCCACTCACTTTAATCAAGGGTTGACCCCTTAGTCAGAGCTGTCAGCATCACTCTGAGCACACTCAGCCTGAAACCCATCCAGGACAGCTCGTCCACAGGGCCTGTCAGGCTGCCTGAGGGTTTCCAAGGGAGTGGTTTGGGGATGCTGCCAGGCAGCATCATGTTTGCTCCAGCACCCAAGGTCGAGAGCACTACAGGAGGCTGAACCTCTCTACCTTATGCAATTGATGTCCCATTGAGGGCTCTTAAATGAGTAGCAGATTGGGATGGCAGTGAACTTCTCTGGCTTTACAGCCTTAAAATAATAATAATGATGGTGATGATGGTGATGATGAAGTCTTGCTTGCCACTGAATTTGCTGAGATTTTATGAGTATATTCCAGCATCCAATATTTGGACTGCTTTCTCTGTTACATAAAGAAGATAATCTTAGTAAGATTGTTTATGTATGAATATTTGGGGACAGCAACAAATCTCCCGCTGGCCTCTATGAAAATAGAGAGAAAAAATATAAATACCACTTCATATATGGACTCAGACAGCAGAACATACAAGTCAATTGCTGAGTGAAGAGCTGAAAAAGGGAATTTCATAGAACCTGTAAAAATGAGAAATCTGAGAAATTAAATTGTAATTAATTTCTTTCAGTATTTCTGGGCTTTTAAAATCAGTTTTAAAAAAAACTTATTAAAATATCTGAACCCAGAAGTCTGTAGTACAGTCTATTTAAGATCCCTTAGCATTGCACAGGAATATTTTTATAAATGGCAGATCGTAATCTGTTGAATTTTTCATTAGTGATAGCTGGACATGTACCAGTGTTTCATAAATTTAGTGAAATATTGTATTTTATATATATAGATCTTCTGTGGTGTATATGTTCTACATAGAAATATATTTTTAAACACACAAAATATTTAAGAACTTATATAGTATTCCTGGAAGGAATTCGAAGGTCTTGTGTTTCACTTAACTATTATGTTCAAGTACTTCACTTTTCTTTCTTCACTAGCAAAAAAAGATTCAACTGCCCACCTAAAAATAAAACAGCCCATACCAAACTAAGTATTTAATTTTTTTCCATTTAAAATACTTTTTTTCTTAGAAAGTACGTAATTTCTGAGAGGAAAAATTCAGCATGCCCTTTAAGTGCAGGAGACTATCATCATTACTAATTGCTTCGTGTTTTCAACATGCCTTTCGCTTAGAAAATGTTACCCCTTTTAATGAAGAGATGAGCATTGACAGGAATGGCAAAGCTCTTGCTGTCCCTCAAGGAAGTTGGATTTTCACCCCTTCTTTCTTCCCAGCATAGTTCTGAGAGTCAGTGTTATAGCTGGAGCTGGTGCCCATGAATTTCTGGCTCTTCATCCAAAGGGAAGAGCCCTACACGCCATGGTCCTGCTCTGCATATTGTCTTCCTGAGCAGTCCCTGAAAGCCCCAGCCAGCTAACACCCAGCTGAAGAATGCAGCCCTTCCTCAGGTCCTGCTCCCTATTCTGGGCAGGGTGGATGAGCGTGAGAAAAGAGCTGTGAGATGACATCCCTAACACAGCCTGACAACTCTTCATCCTGCTATTGTGCTGGTTCCTCCAATATAATTTAGAAACACCCTCCAGAAACTCAGTTGCTTCCCTTTCTAAAAATAGATGGTTGATTTTTAGCCTTCTGGAGCAGTCTTGGCAGAGAGCACAAGCTAAAGGATCTAACAAGCAGCACAATAGCTGAACAGGGATTCTCCAGCCCACCTATTGCTCTTGGATACAGTGTCCTGAGGGTGGTCCTGAGAAAGGTGTCCCTCTCCCAGGACCACATCTGCCACAGCCGAGCTCCCTGCCCACAGGAACAGTAGCCTGTACAATAGGAACAACACTCGTACCCTGTAGAAAGATGAGGTGCACTGCACTGGTCCTTGTGTTCCTGTGAACTGTTCCCCAGTTTTCCCAATGCAGCTCAGCACCTTAGGCAGTTGCCTTTGATTGACTGTCATGATTTCACACAGCAGCTGGGAACTCCACCTGCAAAACACTATGGAACGCCTGCTGTTGCAGCTATTGTCAGTGGCTTGCATTTGAGGTTTCTTTCCTTTCCACCTAATATGTTTGTAAAGCTTCAAAATAAAATTTGAGGCTATTTACCTGCTTTGGCCTAATGTGTGCTGGTGAGTTATAAGGTGTAGATAGGCAAAGTGTAATGCAAATGCAAATGTAGAGTGCTTTAAAGCCACAGGGTGGATCCTGAGGCTGCATGAGCCTCCATAAATTCAGAGTAGTGAGCTGTTGGCTGGCAGCAGGAGAGCTGACTCATTTCAGAAAGGCTGTGGCCGAGTGGCTCCATCAGAGCAGTGGCCTCTCCTGAAGAGACCCAGGTCTCCCTGCAGGGGAAACTGGCTTCTATGCATCATGTGCTCTTTGATGTCATTTGGTTACCTGGACTTGCTTAACACAGCTCAGGCTGGTACCAGCGAGTCATTTCAGCCAACAATGCAACGCAAGTTAAGGGCACATTCCATAGAAAATGATTTATTTGTTCCTCCCAAATTTCTTCACACTGAAGGATTAAAAACTCTGGTCTCAATGACAGAAAAAGAACTGATTTTCTGTATGAAAGAGACCCTAAACCAGCCTGTGAGAAATTGAATTGGCTTTTTCATAGATTTCTCCTCTAACCAGCTGCACTACGAAAATGGTTTTCAGGCAGTATCTCTATCTATTAAAGCTGCTATTTTACTTGCATGTGTAGTGCTCAACCCCATCTCACACAGTCTGTCTAAGATTAGGGCGATGACTCTGCATGTGGCAGCAAGGACAAACATCTTGCTTGTGACTTGGCAGGAGGACCTGGCAGCGCCGCAGCCGCCTGAGCAGCCCAGGGTGGAGGGAGAGGGAGCCCCGGCGAGCGCCGGCGCAGAGGTGAGTGCTGCCACGGCCCCGCTGCCCTGGGCTCTCTGTGCCACTCATGGGCTCTTTCTGGGTTACTGCTTTCCCCCTGGGAGAATCTCCCCTTTGCCTCCTGTGCTTATAGAACTGCCACGCTAGGAGCGCATCACTGTTCCCACTTTCCTGAGTTATTGGACAAAAGCCTGAGCTCGTCTGTTCTTGCTTTTGCCACTTCCTTATCTTGGGAATTTTCCACGAGCGACAGACAGATGGGCAGATTGCAAACTGCTGCCCGATTCGGGTTGACTTTGGGGTGTGAATGCACATATAAAAGTTAGTGCTGTCCTAAGGTTCTGTCATCCCATGGGGTAGCTTTTTCCTGGTTGCAGCCAAGCTTTAGAAGAGATTTAGATAACAAGTTAGCTTTTTTTATAGATTTTTCTGTATATAAATTAGTTCTATTAATTTTTGAACTGTTCTACTTGCAATATTCTTTTGAAGCCCTGGGTCAAACATCAGTCTCTGGGCCAATTTGAGCTCTTGAACAAGGATGACTTTTTGTCCAACACGGACAACAGGGGCAAACACTTCTCATGTGGTATTTCCTTTACAATTTCAGGTTAAGGCCTTTGTCTGCCCCATTCACAAATACTGCATATACCCAAACCTCACAGTTTTCAGCCTTCCTGAAGCTCGGACTGTTTTCATGGTCCCTGAAGCTCCCAAAAGTCTTAACATTGCACATGCCACTCTCTGCCAGCCATCACCCCCCACTGCCAGTCCCAGAAATGGGCCCCTTAATCCCACTGGCTCCATGGCTGCCAGTGCTGGTGTCAGGCTGGGTCAGGCAGGAGCAGACCCAGCAGCACAAAGCAGCACACTCCTGCCAGTGGAGCCTGGCCCCACATTAGCTCGACTTCCACCACGTGAGAATTCATGCCCTCGTTTTCCCCAGAGATCTGAGTTACAGCAGGAGTGTGTCTGGTTTCCAGAAGGGACGGATAATTCATTTTTTCTCTGCATCCCCTATGGTCCTCATCATTTTCTAGCTGTTTATGGGGTTTTGTGTCATGACTATCAGCATTGATTTTTCTCCTAATTTTATTTATGTATGTTTTTCACTGGAAATATTTACCTGTTTTCTTATCTGTCTTCTCTCACAGGGTGAAATTGAAGGTGATCCATCAAGTTAGGGAATTCTAGCTTAAAAGAGACCATTCCAAGAGCATACATGGAAATATTAGCTGACACCACAACAGGAAAATCTCACTGTCCATAGACTAACTACATGCAGCTCTGTAGTCTTTCACTTGCCTCGTAAACCAGTTGTACAATATATGTAAGCCAGACTCCTCTAATTGTAAGTAAAGTGCAGGTCTGTACTGGGCTATCTGTCTTTCCCAACCTCCCTCCTGGCCTCTCAGTTGCTTTGTATATTTTGGTTGGACTCACTAATCTGTGTCTTGCATCCATATGCACCGGCACTTGGGATCTCTAGGCATTGTGGAAGGTTTTTTTTTTTAACTAATAAAAAGTGTTTGAACAAGTTTTTTGTCTTGTCAGTTTTGTTTGCACATTTTAGATGTGGATCCTCCCAAAGTGATGCATTCTTCCTTCAAAAGTGCAGTTTTAGAATACAGGGGTCTCAAAACTGTCCCTAAATCTTGTTATAAGAGATGAAGAATTATGAAAAAATTGTATTTCTGAAGTCAGTACTGTGGGTAGTCTGGCTTTCTGTCTCTCAGGGCTGAAAAACAAATATTTCACATTTTAAATACTTGCCATGTTTAAGAGAGAATGTGGGGGGTTATATTGGATGAAAGGAAGCTTTTTAAAGGAATCTGAAAGTGATGTTGAGCTCAGTTTATTCTGTTTGCAGCAGAAAGCTGCCCTGACATCCTGGTGTAGCAAGCTGCCAGAAGGTAATTAAAGAAACATGATGGCCACCAACCGACCCGATCAGAAGTTCATTGCTGCTGGCAGGATGGGCAGGGCTGCTGTGAAATGCGTGAGTGGGAGGGCAGGTGCCAAAGGAGAATCTGCCAGTGCACCACGAACATGGGGCTGGTATCACTTACAGCACTCGGTCAGGCTGCAGATCAGCTGCTGAGTGAGAGCAGCAGAGACCTTCCACATTCACCAGGGTAGAGAGCAGGAAAATGCTGCTCGTTGCTGTAAATAATGGGCTACGTTTAAAGCACATCAGTAGATATGGGTATAAAAATGGGTTCTTTTATTTACCTGCAGGCAGAGCACCCACGAATCCAGGAGAAGCCAGTGTAAACTGTTGAGATTTAAACTGCATCAAAATGAGACCATTAATCTTCATTAAGCTGCTTAATCATGATGACCACGGAAGGTATCAGAAGAGACTTGCTGTGGCATGGAGGCATCTAGCAAGTGGGCTGGCAGCTGCTCTCAGGCATAACAGTATGTGTAAAACATTGCCTTGCAGAGACCACAGGATTTCCATCCCAGTGGATCTTTGGTCTCAACACAGAAAGGGAACAAAAGAGCCCTAGCAGAGGTAACAAGGCCCCTCAAAGGAAGATGTATCTGGTATGTGCATACTCTTTTCTGATGTCCTGCAAGACATCTGCCAATTACAGAGTAACTAAAATTGAGGCCAAGGTAAGAGGACATCAAGAGGTACTCATGCCCAGCAGCAGGAGGCTGGAGTCTATTCTTAGTGCTTGCTAGAGAGAAACAGAAAAACCTTTTGCTCAAAAGCTTTGCTTTATGGTGATACAAACAAAAGTGTTTTGCAAAAAAAGTGTTTTGCAAAAAAAAGGAGGTGAATGCCTTCACTATGTAGGGCATGTATGAGAGGCAGAAGCGGGCTGTAACTCAAAGGAGTAAGCTGCTCCCCAAATGCTCATTTCTCAAGCAGGCTTTACTCCTGGTTCCAAGGGCTTAAACTAGGAGGGAATGATAACTACTGAGCTAAGAGTGCCAGGACACAACTCTGCCACACTGAGCTATGTGGCTGCTTGGGAGAGAGGCATGCAGCACCCTGTGTTTCCTTCCCTGGGGGAGGGAAATTTTTTCACCGATGTTTTCACACCTGTATCTGAAACTGTGAGACTGAAAACAGTGCTCCACCACTGCCCAACATATGGGCACCAAAAGCGTCCAAATGTTTCCTAAAGATCTGCCTCTGCACTTGCCTGATTCTCACATGGGAGAGGACTGCTCTGGGCCCAGGCAGGGTGGGAGTTCAGCACGTTCCTGGTGCAGTCCCTGCACAGGCCTGCTCTAGTCCTGTGGCAGTCAGAGTCCAGAGAGTGTTTATGCGCAGGCAGCCACAAGTCTTTGAGACTCACACCAGGACATGCAGTTTACTCCCACATGAGCACTCTGTGTCAATGAGGGGGAACAGGGTAATGCTGTGCTCATGCAATGGCTCAGTGAGCCTGTTTCCTCCCTGTCCCTTCCTCAGACTGGCTGTCACCCAGCTGGAGGGAGCAAGCCAGAGGTCTGAGCCACCTTTGTCAGAGGTAAGGGAAGTGAAGACTTGTTTCTTCTGATGTAGAAGGGTCTTTCATAAAAGAGACAAAATATTGTCTATTAATTATTCAACTAAACTTTGTTGTACATCTGTTTGGTCATTGCATGGAAAAGAAGTCTGCTTTCAGTGAGTATTCAGGCAAGTGTAACAAGAGGTGATGGAAGGAAAGTGAAAAGTGGAATGATGGAGGAGATGCATCAGAAACATCTGACAGGAGAAGGTGCTTTCACTGTGGAAGAGCTGGCACCCCCTGCCCCAGGTAAATGCTGAGGGGAGCAAACACTAGCAAAACCATTTTTTGCTGACAAGTCATGGCCTGGTAATCAAGTATTTCTTTTACTCCTCTCACCCTGTGAATTATTTAAGTGGACTTTGTGCATGTGATACCACTGTCACACAAGCTGTTAATTTAATCCCACTGTGGTGAGACAGCTCCCAGTGCCAGGCACAGTGTGGCCACCGTCTGTCCCCAGTGACGACTCTGGGCACTTGCACTCTGACCTCTGAGGGCATCCAACGAGCCAGGAACAGCTGCTGCCAAGTGTTGCATCAACTTCACCATACAAGTGACCAACAAAGTGCTGAAAATCGCTTTTTCCCCCTGGTAACAGCAAAATTTCTTTACCATGTAAAACTGCAGTCAAGCTTTATTAAGTGATTTGTTCTGACAGAGCTTGCAGCCTTTGAGACATCCCCCCAGTTATGTCCTAGCCAAGGGCTGAAGGGGGTGCAGGGCCTGATTCTTCAAAGATGTTTTTCTGGGATGAAGAGGAAGCAGTGGCTCTCTACAGAATATCCCAAACAGCATTCCACTAATTTAAATGCAAATCAGGTAATAATACACTTAAAATCCCACTTCATTTGAAAGTCCTATTTTTGTGTCTGCATAATGCATGTTCTAAAACTGAACTCACAAAGCACCTAATTAAAAACTGAAGGGCTGTTTTTTTAATACTGTTCTCTATAAAATCATATTCTCACTTCTTTGACACATTGAAACTCAACTTAACTGTTTCATAAATGCTCTGAAATTGTACCAAATCACAACAAGATACTCCATACTGTTAACAGCATAGCAGAAAAAGCTCAGATTAAAACTGAGCTTTCTGAATATCAGACAAATCCCTGCCCACACAAGTTTGCAGCAGCACAGTTTCTCTGTCAAGCTTTGGTGCTGCTTTCATTGCGGGGATTCCAGTGTTGCGGCCCTTACAGTAGCCCTGACTTTACAACCATATTATAAAGGATACCCTAAAGAGAGAGAGCTCAAGAGCAAATTGTCCTTGTGCGTGCTAATTAAGAAAAACAGCGTAGAGAAACTGCATGTTATGCCTGAGAAACTAAAACTACAGACATTGAGGCACCGAAGCTGCTCCGATAACGAAATGTTATGGAATTCCATTCCTACTCCCTGCGCTAGAAATAACCTACCAATTATTAATCGTGTACTAATTAATTCTCATGTGCTAGCCAATCTCTGTCCTTGTTACAAAGCTCCTATGCTTGGCAAAAGTGTATAAAAACTAAGCTAAAGTCATTAAAGATGGTCTTCGCTTTCCTTTCTGAAAAACCTGTGTTCTGTGTATATCTTCTCGGCGGAAAGACCGCGACATTCCAGCATGCGAGGCAGCTCCTCTTCTCCACCCTACCCCTTCCACTGAGCCCATGGTGGGTGGGCAGCACAGCTGTGTGCCAGAAGGGCAGAGCCACGGCACTCCTTCCTCTCAGTGTGCCTAGAAAACATGCACAGCTCTCCTGGAGACTTTACATCCCAGTTCACATCCTCAGCTTTTCCAGCCAGCCACTCCTGAGACAGGACCAGTTATTTATTTCCTCAGTCCCATACCAGATTTTAAGGTGGGAACCAAGCCTTTCTCATCTTCCTACCATTTCTAAGTTAAAGACCTGGCAATTTTTTTTTTGTCTTTTCTAGTTCTGAATCTGCAGGATATCATGAGACTCCACAGCAGTCCCAGCATTTAAGCATGGTTTCAGGTGCTCCAGAAGGCGTTAGAAACATGACACTTCACCTGGATGTTACCTCAAGATTGAGAAAGCAGAAGGTAAAGAACTCCATTTGCACTGGCCTTGTGTTGATCTCATGTTCTGAAACAGAGCTGACTGATGATTCCTGGAGGATATTACTACCTGTGTAAAGGAAGAATCAGTTAAACCTACTTTCCTCCCAGAACTGTGTATCAGTATTTGAACTGAACAGCTAATTTAACTTAATTAGAACAACTTTAGTTTGATCTTCTAAATGACTAACATATGACTTACAATAATTATTTCTATTTATGAGCAAACCATTGCATTTCTTAAAACAGTTCTGTTTCATGACATAAACATCACATCCCTTCCACACTAGTATCGGTCTCTTTTAGCAGCTGCAAATGCCGAACACTGCACACTTTGTAAACTTCTGGAGTGATCTGAGTAGAACTTTTTAGCCCTGACACATCATTGCATTTGCCTCGCTGATGGACACCAAATCTGTATATAAATCCCAATCCTGGTAAAATAAAAATTAAAGAAAACCCAAATAAATTTCAATACTTCTTAATTCACCTCACTTACCCATTTTCATGTGTAAAACAGGCTGTAGCTCTGATTAATTACGTCTCACCTTCATCAGGTAATAAAACAGAAGGGTTCATGTCACTGCTATATGAGAGGGTGCTTGAAGATGCCACAGAAGACGTGTGAAAGGAAAGGAAACCAGAAGAATTTCCAATTTCCCTGTGGTGCTTTAGATTTAACTCACAGTCATTTGGGCTGTGAGAGCTTGTTTGGAGCTGCCATTTCCAGGGCCAGGGGTAGTAGAGCACTCCTAGCACTTAAGGAACCAGCTTTGAGTTTCTTTTCCCTCAACACAAATAACTGCTCATCCCAAGCAACAGACTGTGAAGGTGCAGAATGTGGAGAAATAGCCCAAGGACTCAGACACGGAGAAGGGTGTCAGACATGTTTCGTGTCAGAGGTGAGCAGACAGTGCTGCTGGGGGTGGTGGCAATTTTAACTTTTGGTCCAGGCCGATGTCAGTGATGCACTCAGCCATTACCAGGTGGAGTAACTTTTGGAATAGTCTGAAATTCCGGGGGCACTTTGGTGTGTGGCTCTGCCTGCATGCTGTGGTGCCATCCCCAGCTGGTGTTAACCAGAATTTCTGCCTGCAGTTTCAGCACATACCGAGAGCTGAATGCAGCAGAAGTCCAAACTAACTTTCCACCCTTTCAAATCCTCATTTTTGAGCACTCTAATTTAATCAGCCACCTGATGCACAGATTGTTGGTCCCATCGTATGGAATCAATACTATACCAAAGGTCCCTCTTCTCTTTGCTCTGGGTTGCATTATAATGATCATGCCATGTCAATTTGGGCAAGGGTAATTAGCTCACTTTTCTTTTTTTTTTTTTTGTCTGGAATCAGGATAATGATATTAGTGCTAAGGATAAGGTTACATTAGATAAGGTGTCATGCTGGCAGCAGTGTGGGTTTTACTCAGGAATTCATGCTGTCTAATGTTTTGTGCAGGAGGTAAAGCAAGCAGTGGCAAAGATCAGACACCCATATTGAGTCCAAAGTGCTAAACAGAGTTTTCCACTTGGAAGAAATAATAGTTGGAGCTGGGGAAATCTAGGTAGGTATTAGAGCACAATTAGAGAGCAATATTTACCTGAACTGATTAGGCGTCTACAAAATATTGCTCTAATGTGGTGCACATTTAATGCTTGATGTAAGTGTGCTTTAGTTTCAAAAAGAAAACACCAACTCCTGGTGTCCCTTTCAGGCAGACTGCCCCAGCCAGAACCTGCAGGGCCCTTACACTGAAAACCCAGCAGTGGAAACAAGCTGGGAAGGCAGCTGGAAGGTACTTGCTGCTGAACCCTGGGCACAGCCAGGCCTCCTCTCGAGCTGTGACAAGCTGCCTGGTGAATGCCAGAGAGCCTCTTCCTTCCTTTCGCTCACACTCCACACAAAGTTAATCTACCTGACTGAAGGGCTGAGAACATCTAAAATCCACCTTTTTGATGTGGCTTTGCTGTAGCTGTGTTGTCAGGTTTGGGCAAGAAAAAGAAGTAGGTCTGTGTTAGTGATTCGATTCAAAAAATGCCAAAGCCTCACAACACTGGGTGTCTTTTTATCTGAGTTTTTGCAAATTCAAGTAAGAAAATCATTCTGGGAAAGAAATCAGCAAGGAATTGAAAAAGACACCTGATGTGAATATATAATTAGAAGTCTAATTGACCCATTGAGGGGGAAAGAAGATTGCTGTTTGAAATAACAAAGGAGTGGTGCAAAAGTTGACAAGAGCTCTCTGAAATGACAGGCAGAATAGGAGCGGCAGAGGAATGCACAGAACCTTGTTTTCTGTGACTCTTCCTCACTTGGGTACTAATGAAGTCCTAAACTTATGAGAACTGTCAGTGCCCACCCTAGTTCATCTGTGGCATCTTGTTCTCATGCCTGTTTAGCAACACAAATCTTCACTCAGGAAGACAAATATGGGTATGAGTGTGGCCATCTGAACAGAGACACTTTGTACCCCGGAAAATGGCAGTGAGGAGCCCAGACCCCACAAAAACAGAGAGCCATTTGGCTCCCGACTCTGCCAATAGTTTACTTGTACAAAGTACCTTTGTACTGGGGATTGATGGCAGGAAATATAAACTCCAAAGGCTAGTGGAAACCTGGGAAATGCCAGAGGTTAAAGCCAGAAAGTTCTATTAATGTGGTGATGCTAGGAAAGGAAGTGAGTTTAAACATAATTTCTGAACTAAAAGAATCTTACCACAAAGCCACATTAGGAAAATGTGGTTTGTTAATTTGGCTTCTTTTTTTTCCCCTTCCCCTGAGAACTTCTAGTGCTGGCACTGGTTACCTGCCTCACCCAGGCAAGGCCTTCTGTGATGATGGGATTTGCAATCCACCTTGAGCAGGCAACTGGAAAGATGACCAGATTAGCAGTTTCTTTTAAAAATACACAGAAATCCCAACTCTCACCGTCTAACATTATCCCACCTGACAAGAAAAGGGGATTGTGATTAAAACTTCTTAAAACAGAAACAAGTTTGGGCTAGTTTCTGTTCTCATGAGGGTCTGCTCAGGGACTGAAGGAAGGAGAAGGAAGTTAGCCAGGCGGGGATGAAAGTTGGCCATGCCCAGACACTGTACTTCAGTAGTTTTCCAACACTCGGTAAAGCTCAGTTCAGTGGCTTTTCTCTGCCTTGGATGGTGGAACAGGTTTTTTTGCAGTTTTGGTTAAAAAAAACAAACCCCACAAATTAACAAACAAAGACAGTGCGATGGAGCCAAAATCTCAATCTGGGCACACCCTCTCATCAGGGAGAGTAAATAAACAGCTTTTCTCTATTTTCAGCTCTCATTCCTCACATTTGAACTCCACCCATTGTACCAGTCACCCCCAAAAGAATCAGCAGGTCTCCTGGCAGATGTATAAAACCAGGACAAGTCAGGACACTATCACATAGTGTGCTATACATCACCAGGTGCTCAGTTTTATCAAAGGAGAGGACTTTTAACAGGTGTCAGAAGCCACAATGTCGGATAAAAGCTTCCAGGGACTGAAGGAACAAGCTGAAGGTGCAGCGAAAGATGCTGGTAAGAAAGATTAAATATTGTTGTGTATTTGGAGAGGGTCTTAGTTGCAACTTTCACTCAGAAATACCAGAACCTGTAGCTGCATCAGTGCTAGCAGGATACAGCTTCCCCTTTTTTCTTCACTTTGCAAGTTTTGGCCATCACCTGGGGAAGACCACAGGCTGGCCATGGCTCTCAAAGCTGCCTCAACCCACCCAGCCACTTCTCCCTCTGAGGCTCCTGAGTATTGCTCAACATTTATCACCCTTCAAAACATTAATGTTTTTAGAGCAGTGAAGCCTTTTTTTGGTGATAATTGCCTTCTGTATTTAGCATTTGCTTTGGTCAGGGTGGTCTTTTCTCATGCTCTGCAGTGGTTTTTAATTGCTCTCCTTATAGTAAGTTGGAATTAACCTTTGATTAACATTTGCCCCTTGGCCTGTCAGTGCCTTCTGGTAATGTAACTACATTGCTTGCAATGGATAGTTTGTAATGTATAGGACATGTTTCTGTTGTGTTCTTCAGCAGTACTCACCAGACTCTGCAGGGTTTAAAAATCCCTTTATGCACATTTCTATCATAGCAATGCCCATCTTGTAAGGCCAAGCACTGTCGTCATTAGCACTGGGCATACCAAACCAACTTTTCAATGTAAAGCATAAAAGCTTTTCCTTCAAATGAAAGATTGCAAAATGTATATAGCTTTTAATAGCTTTTTATAGTATATTCCCTACTGTGTTTGCATGCAGCTCTTTGCCACTAGCATATAATTTGATAAGATGTGGTCCTGGATTCTGATCCTGCAAACACTTAGTTGTATAACTGAAAAATGTAACATCATCAATTATATTGAAGTTACAGCAAGTTTCCATACATCTGCAGACAAATGTGTAGTAGCCTCACAAACATGAAAGAACTCTTTTCTGAAAAAAAAAATACTCTTTTCTGCATCCTGAATATATTCATGCTGCTGAGGGGGCACTTTGCTGTTTCATGAACAATCAGCTATCTTATAATCACAAGGCATCTCACTTTTTTAGTGTTTCATATTCTGGAGTTGATCTGTTATGTTTCTGTTTTCTGCTTGTCTTCTTATCTCGTTTGTAAAAATCTCCCTTCTCCTGTCCAGCTCTGTTCAATGCACTTGCTTCCATTTTAGAACAGGCCCTACTCGCAAACATCCCACAGAGAAAATGCACATTAGATGGCCAACCTACCCCAGGCATAATAAGGTAGAAAAATCAATAAAAGCAAGTGTAGTGTTAAATAAGCAGCTTGCAGCTAAATGTCATCATTCCAACTCACTGCTAATCTTTGCTTCTTTATCTCCTGCTTATCTGCCATTGATTTGCTCAGCTGACCGTAGGTGCCAGGTGAGTGCTAATCTCGGAGCAAGCTGCTCTGGCAGCACACGGTTCCCAGGGTGCCCACCAGTGAAGGGCACAGCCTCAGCCTGCTCCATACCAGCCTGGGCACTTGCCAGGGGCACAGCCTGCTGCAGGTGTGCAGAAAGCTGACTGACGTACGGAATTCCTGTAACCAGAAACGGGAACAACTGGAAATGACTTTGATTTTGTTTTACCTTGATTACAGCAAACACTTTGGGACAGGCCACTCAGGATGCAGTCAACCAGATTACAGATGCAAGCCAGAAAGGTAGGAGCAATGACATTCAAATCAAGATGGAGCAGCTCAACACAAGCCAGAAGCGGCCAGTGCTGATTCTCCTCTGTCCCACAGGTGTTCTCAACCTGAAAGTCCTTGGTTTCAGTGACAACTTTATATAACCTTTAACATTTTATAACAAGTGTAATGTTTTTATAACAACTTTTATAAATCTCATGAAAGGATATCAAGATCTGTTGCTTAGTACTCCACAAACCTACTGCAGACAGTAGCTGACACTTCTGGGCCACCGAGTCTCATGCACAGCATTCAGACATTGGCCTCTTGTTTAGAAAACTTGTGGGAACAGCTCTTCTTTCTAGAGGATTAAGCAACGCTGTGTTACGTCTTGCTCCCCCCACCCCAGCCCTGAGGGCAGGGGTCTGTCCAGGTCCAGCCCTACACTGGATCCCAGCACCTACTGAGGCAGCAGCTGGGCTGGAACATTACTGATCCTGCAGCTGAAAAGGTGCTGTCTAGAAAGTGTTGGCACCTTGCAGCAGGGGATTGGGAACAAGCTAAACTAAAACCTAGGCTGATTTTTTTTTCCCTAATAATTTAATAATATTCTAAGTATGAGGGGTGAATTAGCAATTTTGGGGTGTAAAATATTTCATGAAAGCCAAAATGTTCTGGCACTAAACCCTTAGAGCTGACATCTTCCACAGCTCCATGGTTGTGACAAGAAAGGCAGGCTTGGGCACATGTTGATGTTAGGTGGGGAGGAAGCAAAATGTCCAAAATGTTTTTCAGAGATGTATCACTACCTTTTTTTGTAGTCTAATTATTTTCACACCTCTCTTCCATCTTAAATATTGAACCATGTTGCATTTTTCCAACTTTCTGCTTAACTTTTCCCTCTCTTGCAGCTTTTGACAAGGCTTCCAAGAGGGCACAAGATGGAGTAGAAAAAGTGGCTGGACAAGCTGCAGAAGCAATGACTGGCTTTGGAAAAAAATGTGGATTTAAAAAATGATGCTAATTTAAGTCAGCAGTACTGCTTGTATAAACCTCTCTTTGGTCTGCAATTCCCTACTTTGCTGTGTACAAAAATGAAAGCTTTTGATATCTGGATTATTTAATTCTCTTCAAATACAAATTTTTAAGGCAGACGGTCCCCCTCATCCTTTACGTAGGAAAAAATACATCTTTTAGCACTTCTGCTCACAATCGTTAACATGGCTCAAAAGGTTTCAGCAATGCTGTTGCTCTGCTCTTACAACAGCTCAGTGATTATTGCCACATTTGCTGAGTGTATTTACAAAGCCAGTGAAACTGTTCATAATTAGGACACCAGAACATTCATGTGATGAAACTGAGTCTTTTTCCAATAATCAAAAGTTAAGCTGGGGTTATATTTCTTGCCAATTGTTTGTTTGTTCCCTTCCTCTGTATTTTTAGATTAAGATAAATAAAGGTACTGTAAGATTTCCACTACTCAGATCATCTTGTTATTTAATCTCGTTATTTTACTGAGGCTTTCAGTGAAGGATTGCACAGTGTCTTGCTAATCTCTTTTGCTCTCTGGTTCAAAGCCCATTGAGGTCAGTGGCCACTCCGTGAGGGAGGGGAGTACTGAACCCTTCTGCAGTCTGGCACACAGACGGATGGAGACCAACAGCCCCGCACTGCAGAGGAGCCCTGTGGTGTCTGTGAGTGAACGGAGCTGTGGTGTCCACCCCTTCTCCTTTCTCCTACATGTCTGGTACCCATCTAAATGTCTTGTTTCCATTATCTTCAATACATCTGCTAGATCTTCTGGGGCCAAACCCCGGCGTCTTTACACCAGTGCTCGCTTGGGGCACTGCTGCTGAAGCCGGGTGGCAGCACTGAGGTGCGAGAGACTCCTGAGGGTGCTCTGCTCTCCCTCCAGCCACTCCTGAGCTGCAGTTGGTGTGCAGTTGATGCAGGTGTCCCTCCTGAGCTGCAGTTGATGAGCAGTTGGTGTGGGTGCCCCGAGGCAGCCCTGGCCAGCCACGGCCTGCTCAGGGACAGAGCCGCTGCCACACAGGTAAGGAGGCAATCATTCTTGCCTAGGAGATGGAAATATTTATTTGAGATTGCTGCTTGCTGGGCAATCAGAGGCTGTGCAGCCAGACAGGATGCCCACTTAGCGCTGCCTCTGTCAACAGAAGGCACTAATACCCACTTATTCACAGTAAGTGCTCTTACCTTGGCCTCTGGGTCTTTCTCATTGCTAGGCAATATTTCCTTTCTTCTTTCTCCCTTTGTTTTTTTCCCCTCTTGCTTTGAAGCCTTACCAGCCTGTTTCAGTAAGAATCTAATTTGTGTCTTACAAAAGAAAACCAAAGCAAGACCAAAACCATCTGGCTGCAATGAATTAGGGCAGTCCAGGCCTGTTTGAGGTATAGCAGTCCACACCTCTTGACCAAGAGCTGTGGTTGTCCAGGGCTTTTTGGAAGCCAATCTTTGTGAATTTTGTTCAAAGAGAGACTGGCTCATCACTGAACCCAAAGACCACCCTTGTCTGCAGTCCGCACAAGGACTATATGAACTGAAAAGCCTTTACAGACCCTATAAGTAATAGACCATCTGTGAGTAAACAAAGTCCAGGGCTTTGCACAGTGTCCCTATGCAATGGCTCCTGTCATTTAAAGCTTTAAAAGCCTAAATATTTACCCAAGTACAAGCTCACAGAAAAAGCATTCGACTATTGCACTCTCAGTTACTGGGCAACTCCCCATAGTACTTTATTATTTTGTAGTTTTCATGGTTACCTCCCTGATGGTGAGATCTTCGGGGTCTGAGCTCTTTAGGCTCAGCATTTCAGACACCAGTGCTGTGTTTGTATGTGATTGTGACCCACACACCACTCTTCACCACACCTTTATTTTGCCTGCAAATCACTTTAATATTACAAAGAAAATTGTACAGTTGCAGGTATTTTCACCAGTAAAACCTGCTATCCCCTTAAATGACAGTGATTATTCCTCCTGCTTTGTTCATGGGGAACACAGCCTCGACTCCTGGTATGCAGTTTTATATCCCCCTATTCCAGTTGTCTTCAGTGTAACCACACAGTTGGCAGTTCCCACTACCCTGGCTCAGTGTTGGCAGCAGTGCTGGCAGGGTAGGGACTGGACAGCTTGGCTGGAGGGACTACTGGAGGTCACCCACTGAGCTGAGAGAGGAGAAACCACTTTATCCCCCCAGCCAGGGAGCACCCAGAGGCAGTTCCTGACTCCTGGTCCCCAGTGCAGGGATGTCTTTGTTGCTTCAGGAGCCTGATCGGAGTGTTTCTTACTTCTTTTGTGCTGAGGGTGGATGAGGTGCCATGGGCACCCACGAGTCTGAGTCACTCGCTGGCAAGTGTTTCCAGGTCTAAACTTAAGCACTATTGCTCCACAAGTAAAGTCCCTGCCTTAGTCACAGTGCTCTTTGGTCTGGAAGTATTTGGGGTTTCTCTCTCCCTTGTGCATCACACAGAGACGTGTCCCAACCCAGGACTGCACCTTCCCATCCCACCTGAAGCCTCCAGATGTTCTGTAAAAAATAAGGCAGACCTCCCCAGAACTCCTAGCAGGTCCTGTGCCATCAGCCCTAGACATGTGAAGCTATCTAATACCTGAGTTCTCAGATCTCCTAAAATTTGCTGCTGGGTGTGCCTGCAGCTGTCTGAGCTATGAAATGCTTAGCAAAGGGGATTCATGTTTCAGCCTGGCTGGGCTGTCTAGCCTGAGCATCTCTGCTCCATGCCCTACTCCAATGCCCCAGAGACCTTCCCAGGGTGGCTGAGGGGCAAACAGCCCTCCCCATCACAGCTCAAAAGGTCAGGGGCACAGGGTGGCACAGATTTTACCAAACTTTTCTCCTCCTCTCGGGTGAATACTGCAATTAATTGTCTAAAGGTTGTCAAGCATCCAAGCCCTCTGAAACGTGTCTTTGCACTTGTAGTTTCCCGTCATGTGGCAAAATAAGATCAAGAAACCTGGAGATGAATAAACTGTTGGTGTGCTGGATGCTGTTGCCCATGTGCCACCAGGATGTCCTGGAGTTGGATCTGCTGAGCAGGCTGCATGCTCTACCTGGGTTGTGCCATTTCACCAGGCCTGAAACAATGTCAGGTGGCCCCACTCAGCCTCTCTCCTCCCCAGAGGGAGCAGCAGCAGCATGCAGCAGTAGGACAGGTGCCAAACTGGGCCCCTCTGGGCACCACCTCCCAGGCCACCATGATTGCTGGATTAGCAATGTTGGACAGTATATCCCAGCCACTACTCCCTGAAGTCTCTGGTTATGAACAATGCTGTCCAGCTCCCTTTTGAGGCCCTGTCTGCCCCCAGGACCCATAGCAGCAGTGAAGTTTCCTGCTCACAGGACTAGTTGTCTTTCATGTTCCTTTCACGGTTGAAGTTTATTTCCCACCCATCACACAGATGAACCCTTCACACCAACCTCTTATTCGGCAAATAAGGGCCTTTTCCCAAAACCTGCTGCACCTGGGCTGGGGCTGCCCAGCTGAGCTGGGTGGAGGCTGGGGAGGCTTTAAAGGGGCTGTGAGAGGATTCTTAGGGGAGTTCCTGGCTGCAGCCATGGTGGGCAGGTAGGACCCGGGTATACGAGGCGGCGGTGCTCTAGGAGGGAGGGTGGGTTGGTGTTGTTGTTGTGGGTGCTGCGACTCAGCCTGGGGCATGAGGGCCCTGAACCCCGTGGCGAAGGTGCCGGGCTTTGTCTCCGCTCTGTGGCTCGGTGTGTCTGCCCGTGCCGGCTGGTGGCTGAGCTCAGGCAGTGTTTGTGTTTGTGCCTCGGCAGCTCCAACCCCCGCCCCGCGTCCAGCTCTGCCCGGGCATTGCCGGCCCTGGGCGCCGTGAGGGAGAGGGGCCGGGCCGGGCCGCCCACAGGACGAGCCCTGCGGGGGCGGCGCAGCCAGGCCTGCTATCGGCAGCCCCCGCGCAGGAACGAGAGGAGGGCCTCGGGACNGATGAACCCTTCACACCAACCTCTTATTCGGCAAATAAGGGCCTTTTCCCAAAACCTGCTGCACCTGGGCTGGGGCTGCCCAGCTGAGCTGGGTGGAGGCTGGGGAGGCTTTAAAGGGGCTGTGAGAGGATTCTTAGGGGAGTTCCTGGCTGCAGCCATGGTGGGCAGGTAGGACCCGGGTATACGAGGCGGCGGTGCTCTAGGAGGGAGGGTGGGTTGGTGTTGTTGTTGTGGGTGCTGCGACTCAGCCTGGGGCATGAGGGCCCTGAACCCCGTGGCGAAGGTGCCGGGCTTTGTCTCCGCTCTGTGGCTCGGTGTGTCTGCCCGTGCCGGCNGACGAGCCCTGCGGGGGCGGCGCAGCCAGGCCTGCTCTCGGCAACGCCCGCGCAGGAACGAGAGGAGGGCCTCGGGACGTGTCCCTGTGCTGGGAAGGGCTGAGGGGCCCAGAAGCGCCGAAGTAGCGGCTGTGGTGCAGGGGCTCCATTACAGGGGCGGTGGAGTTGGGGAGTGCGGTTACCGAGACGTGTTGCTGCGGTGGGGGTGCAGAAACCGTGACCTTGAGTCAGTCGAACCGCAACCCAATGTCAGTCTAAATGCATACGTGACAAAAGGCCTGGTGCCTGCAGGCCTCCTCGTTGGTCCTCTATGGCTTTGGTCTATATGTAGTGAGAGAAAACAGGTCCTTTTTGTACTTGAAAAGTGGGGTGAATTTTAATGCTGTGTGCTTTCACTCTGAGAGGCAAACATCACCTTTGCCTGTGTGTAGGGAGTGTTGTGATGGCATGTACTCTCTCCCTTGTTACAATTCAATATGTACCTGCAGTGTGTCACTGTAATGTAATTAGGGTTGGCTCTGTAATTTTATTTCGCCACTGATGTTCACTGGGAAGCCAGCGCTGGTGGTGTACCAGTCTGCACTCATGGAAGTAGCTCTTGAGCTAATGTGGCTTTCAAAAACAAAGCTGCACTGAGGTATTTGTGGTACTGGAGTGTGTGAGAGTGGGAACCATTCTTCACTTTGGAATTAGGATAGGATGAGGAGGGGTATTTCCAGTGACAATGTAAACACTTGTACCTTGACAAATGCACAAACCTGTTGCTGACTCTGGGTCTTGGTGTCTTTATGCATCTCTCTGCTGTCAGTAACTGGAACAGCAGCAGAACAGGACTAGGAAATTGCCATTTCCTCTGAACAAATCTGGCTGTGGGTAACTGAGGATGTCATAGGGAACAATGTGTACGTTTTACTGCTTGGCTGCTGTGCAAAGAATTTCCATTGGTCAGATGCTGGTCTGAGTTATCTGAAATATTTCTGTGTTTGTTTTCTTTTTTCTTGCATGCAGTTCTGTTTTGAACTTTGTCAGCAACCCTTGACTTGATGTCAGTTTAAAACCAATATTGTTACTTTCTTTCTGGTTTTTTGTGAGGATATTCTGGTAGAATTTGCTTTCAGATATGGTGAATAGTCCTTTCCCTGCTGTCAGAAGATAAAATGAGGAAGGGAACCCCCTCCCTGCCCTCAGAAACTCCACATCCTATTTAATTGATATGAAGTAGGATTTTGTGGTCTGTAAAAAAAAATTGCAGTGGTGGGAAAAAACAGAACTTTTACTGTAATGCTGGAAAGGGACATTGCAGGGAATTGTTGTTCATGAAGTGACATGCTGGCATCAAGAGAGGCATTCCTAGACCCTGCTGTGGCGGCAGCTGAAGGATAAAGAGCAGCTTGATAAATAAACCCTTGTTCTGAGGTAGATTATGCTCCCCTCCCCCCATTTTCAGCAATAATTATTTAATCAACAGAGTAAAACCTTCTGTCTTGTGTGAAAGGGCACAAAAGTAGTTTTTTTGGAAAGCTGGTGATCCCAGAAAAAAAGCAAGCCTAGTGTTTTGGGTGACATCAGCTCCTGTGTGGCTGGACAGCACAAAGGTGTGCCCTGTGAGAGGAACCAGGGTGGCATGTGGCCATATGCTCAGCAGTCTGCATCCTGCACATCCCATCGGCTACAGCTGGAGGGACGAGGCTGGGCAGCTCAGCTTTTTGTCAGCTGGGCAGCTGGAGTGAGCCCGGCTGAACCTCTCCAGCTGTTGCTGATGCCTGAGACTCTGGAGGCTGTGCTGGGTCCTGCAAAGTGTTTGCTCTGAGGAAGGACACAAACCTACTCTCCTGAGCCAGACCTTGGAGATAAGGGGTTAAAATATTAATTATGACACACCACGAAATTATGAGCCTTCTCTAACACAATAAAGATTTCATCAGACGCTTTAGAAAGCGGGGTTAGCTCCTCCCATTTCTTTTTATAACCGTGAATTTTAAGTCCCACTGGGGATCAAAAGAATGTGGGCAAGAATCATCTGAAACTGGATACTTTTCTATGTAAGGTTTTGAAATGACAGAGTTGATTTAAGCAATTCTTCGGCTGAGTGTTTCGTGATGCAATGTTTTTCTGCCCGGTTCACGACGGGCTGTGCCAGCCTGCATATCCCCCTGCGGCACTGGAGCCTTTGGTCAGGACAGCTGTGGCATGCACGCTGTTTACCAACTCCCCGATATGGAAAAACAAAGCTTTCATTCCTGGGCTATGGAAAACTTCTGCCGATGAATCCACGCCCTCTCTCCGGGGAGGAAAACATAACAAACATTAATGTCTCTTCACCCTTTTATGCCTGGTATATTAATCACCCAACAAGGGCTCATGACTTTTCCCTGTTCCAGTTTGCATTTGCCCTCTAACTACTGGGAGGAGTCCTGCTTTGTCTATAAAAAGCTGCACTTTGCCAAACAGTGTAACAGAACCGAACTTAGGGATTCACTCGCCCATCTCATCCAGGGAGAGAGGACTGAGCGCAGCCATGTTCGGGATAGGGAAGAAGCTCGCTGAGGAAGCTGTGCAACAAGCTGAAAGTGCTGCACAGGTGGCAGGTAAATACAAATTGCTGCTTTCCCTCCTCCTGTGCCTTGGGTGGTAAAGTATTTGTCCTGCTTCCGCCCCTGCTGGGAGCAAATCTGCCCCTAGGGCATGAACTCTATAAGTGCTGCCCTCAAGGGTGGGGTCAGCACATCCTGTAATCTCCAAGCCCTCTAACACTATAGTAAGTAAAGGTCTGATATTAACCGCTGGGTTTCCAACAACTTTTCCTATTCTGGCTCATACTGCGTAGGTGCCGAGATGATGTGCTGATGACAGGACAGCAGAAAGCTGAGAGCGGAGGCGAGGCTGCTTATTTACAGTTTTGCTTCCTAATATGACCAGCCATGACAAATCCGAGTTCTGTAGCAGCACAGTGTATCAGCTCTGAGAGCTCTGATCCGCTCGGTGCTGCCCAGAGAGGCGCAGCTATGTGCCCTGGTTGTCAGTGCTCCAGCCCTGCCAGCACCGCAGCCACGCATCCCACAGAGACAACAAGTGCAGTTGCAGGGGCTCAGGGCATGAGCTAAGTTCACTCCTGCAGAGAGTTTTGCTGAACTGGCCCTGAAGTTAAATAACCATTGTTAGTGGAGTTTTAACATAGAGACCTGCACTGCTGAGATTCCCGAAATGTTTGTGCTTAGTACATGAGCACTGGAAACTGTTTCATATTTCTTTACATGACATTTAGGTAAACTCTTTATACCAGTTATTTTGCCTGTGATTTCAAATGCTGTAGAAATTTTACTTGTGGGTTATGCACCCAATGAAGCAAGTGGGAAGCCTGCTACTCATTTACTATGACTTGCTTCATTTTGCTTGGAAGATGAAGGATGTGTAATCCCACAGCCACCCTCTTTTCCAAAGAATTTGGATTTATTCTTAAGTCAGCTATTTTTATGCTGAAGCATGGAGGAAAACACCAGGATGTGGGCAATTGGAAGGGAACCATCATTTTTTTAAATGAAGATTTCTTTCTGATTTTGCCATAGTCCCAGAAATGCCTATTTTGTGGCAGTTTTTTGATGTTCTTAACTCCATTAACATTTGGGAGACATCTACTGTTTCCTATGCTGGAAGACAATATGGATGTCTTAGAAGTGACATTTGTCATCTTCAAAGGAGCTGAGTACTAATCTCAATCAGCTGATGAAGTGCTCAGTAGTCAACAAACTCTAAGAGCAAAGTTTATAAATAGTAGCTGCAGTCCTTCCCCCTCTGTCCCAGCTCTTTGGATATCATCATATCAACTTTGCCTGAACCCTGCATGTATCTTCCCAACGAGTCCTGCACTGCAGCATGGCTCTTCCAGCTGGAGTTGGATCCTGGAACAACAGAGGAAAGTCCCAGGCACCGGCCTGACTTTGGCCACTTCTGTGCAACCTGCACGTACCTCAGTGACAGGCAATAAATACACAGCACACAGTGCTGAACTCATCACACCACTGTTAGCACTGCACTGACTGCAAGGATTCTAGAGGTACCCTCTAAACCCCCATTTAAATGAAAATAAAGGGAGTTTAATGCCAGATTTCAACTCAAAAAGGACAGTCTAATGGGTTGTTTTGCAACTCTTAATTACCTTGTTTCTGAACTACTGTTGTGCCTGCACGTGCCCCAAAGGCACAGTCCCGTGAGCCATTGCCAAGTACAGAGTGGCACAACTGGGTTTTGGGAGTATCTAAAATTAGCACCTATCCCATGGGTCCTGAAAGGAGTCACTGACTCGTCTCTGAGCCAAGACTGCTATGGGAAGCATTTTCCTTAGCTGCACCTTAGGAGCAGTGAACATCACTCTCATTAGGAAACTGCAGCAAAAGGTGATGTGTAATGATAATTAGCATGTCTTTTAAGCGGTGGAAAACATCCTACAAGGTCAAGATGAAATAGGCCACTGGTTTTTACAAGACACTTAAAACAACCACTGTTGAAGAGCTACTCAACACAAGCCTGGAGACCTTTGAAGTTTTAGATGCTCCCAGTACACTTAAATGTCTTTCCTCACCTCAGCCTTTCTCCCTCCTTCCACTTCCATGAGGAATCTCTTGCTCCGTCAGCCACCCTCTCAGTACCTGTTGTGCAGAACACATCTATGGTGCTTTTAAAAAAGTAGTACTTGGAGCCAGGTGTAATAAAACAAATACAGGTCCAATGAAAGGCCATCTGCCCCAAACTTCTGACTTTTGTGAGCAAGACTTCCCTAATCATAGCTGTTAGAACCTGATCATCCAAATATTTACCATATTTTCTAGGCTCTAGGCCTTTAATACAATATCTTCTCTTGCTCTTCATTTCTCAGTATGTGTCTTCTACTGAATTTTTCCATGCCTTTAAATCTGCTCTGGTCTCTTACAGAATACATTTTCTTTAGGTACAAGAGAAAGTATTAGACTAATCACTAAATTTTTGATGTGCTGCTTGTACAGTATACCAGTTCAGAGAGTGAATACCAGTTTATGCAGCTGGTGAAAGAATTTTTACCAAAGTGCTCTCAGCAGATCTAGCCAGGCTCAGTAAAAGGAAGCTTTCATTGCACCCAATTCTCTATTTGGGTTTGTTTCTTGATGTTGTAGGTTCCACACATTAATATCCATAATCTTCATCTATATCAAGACACGTGGATACTGTGCGGAACTGCAACCAGAGTCCTAATAGCACCTCTCCCACTAGATTAGGATGCCCATCATTATGGAATAATTACTCATCTTCTAGGCCTGAAACATTTAGGGAGCCCTTTGAAAATGTGACTACTGAAATTAGGGGAAGAGTAAAGACTGCTTAATTGACATTTTTTTTCTCCTAATTGCAGTTGACACTGTGAGCCAGACTGTGCAGCAAGCAGCAGAACAGGCTAAGGGTGCTGGTCAGAAAGGTAAGATAATGTTTGTGTTTATTTCCAAATGTCATGACAGTAGGGCCCCCAACCCTGCCTTGCTCCTTGTCCCACACCGGGTGGGAAAGGGAAGCTATTGCAGTGATGCTACAGTTACCTTTGTTTTTCTCTTTTAAAAGCACTTGATGAAGTCTACAAAGTTGCTGAAACCGGTGAAAAAGCTGTAAAAAATGTAGCAAACCAAGCAGCTTCATGGGGCAAAAGCTTTGGACAATGAACATAAAAATGTATCACCACTGAAATATTTGTAAACAAGTTTCTACTACATATACTCTTAAATAAAGACAATACTTACACTCTGCCTGGCTTGCATGTATTCCTTTGGTTACACATATAAAAATACATTTGGAACCACTGGTCTAGAAAGACTGGATTACTGCACAGAGGAGGCAGCTAGAGCTGTGCCATGCTACTAATACAAAGATGTTTTTTGGTTTGGGTTTGTTGGTTTTGGTTTTTTTTTTTGGTGGGGTAAGGGCTGGCTTAAAGTGGGCAGCATGTAAAGTCAAGCACTTGAGAGCTGGTCTCCCATTTTGTCACTGAGCCTAAATCCTGATTGTGTGTGTACATGTCTCACAAGCTGAGCACCCAACAGCCCTCTCCAGACAAGGTAAGAACCTCTGTGCCTCTCTGTGCTTCTGATCTCATGGGTAAGATCACAATTGGCTGTGCATAGAGGAAGGCTCAGGTGTGTTTAAGGTGTGTGTGAGCACTGTTGAGTAGCACAGTGACACTCGGAGCCGATGCCAGCAGCAGAAGGTTGCACTGCTGCCAGCAGAGCACTTGGCTGCACCACCTGCTTGGTGCTGAGCTGGGTCACTGTTACAGCAGCTCTGCACAGCGTGGGCAATGCAGCCACACTGTGCCGCAGTGGAGGCACTGACCATGTCTGCAGGGCTCCTGTTAAACCCACACAGGGACAGCAGCAGAAAGAATCAGAACCAGGTAATTTTGAGTAACTCACCACCAAAAAAACTGCCCAAGTACCAGGAGCACTCTGTGTGCATATGAACTTAGAATGAGATCTTAGAATCTGATGCTACAGACTTTTCAATTAGAAACAGAATAATTTAGATGTTACTTACCCGGCATCTTGAAATCACAGCAGGAATTTCCATTGCTTTGACACTTCTTCCTGATGGTGACAGTTGCCATCAATGAAAAGAGGTGTAGTACTGAGTTCTTTGCTGGCATAAAAAAAAATATCGTTCTGCTTGCTCTTCTATATAACAGAAACATTTTGTATTTAGTAGTTTGCAGGTGGCATGTGACCCTGAACACTGTAGTTGTCATCCTTATGTGATTCACTTGCAGCTTTAGAGTACTTGCTGAGCTGCTATTCAACACAAACTACATACCTATGCTGTATTAAGTGCTGAAGGAGAGCTTACCTGGTAAAGATGTGCTTTGCTCTATGCAGTAAGTGTGGTTCAGAGCAGTTACAAGTCTGTGTTCAGATCTGACTTTGGGTCCTGACAGACTCCCTGCCAAACACCACAGCAAGTCTCTTGATAAATGTCTAGTGGCATGTAAGTGAATACAAGCAGTGATCAGGTTATTAGCTGGCAAATAAGACTTGTGTGTGGGGGGGGTACATTATATGTAAGGAGGGTCTAACACCTCATTGAAGTTACAGTTTTAGTAAAAAAACTCCAGGATTTATAACATCTATCCCAGAGTGAATGCTTTCTTCAGCTGTGGCTTGAGCTGGGAAAAGGCTAGAGCTGCTCTGCAACCAAACTTTTAAAATCACATTAACTTACAGAAACTGTACAAAATTTTGGTACTTTCTTCTCTGTTGTTGTTGCTGGGGGTTGAGAGGTATGCGCACAATATGTGGTAAGGAACATGCAACTCTATTTTTTTTTTTTTCTCTTAGCTGTCTGATTACATTAGGAGCGAGGTCAACAATGCTCAGAACTGGCATGAGATTATTTCAGAGCAGGCTATCACAAGAAGTCTGGGATCACTGATAAGAGTTTGGTTCTTGTGTTTAGCTACAAAGGGCAAATCAGCTGACGTGCTCTTAAGTCAGCCTCCAAGCGTTTGTCTCCTCAACAGTCTCAATTCTTTGACTGAAAGTACCTTAAGCTGTTGTTATATCCGCCCTTGATTATGCTTGGAATCAAGTCTTCAACACTGACTCTCTTGGTAAGATGCCACTAACCATTGCAATCAAGTTGCTGAGTGAAACTCAGTGAACCTCAAGGGCTCATCTCTGGGTTTAGTAAAATCATGCCAGGTGGTAGGTCTGCTTTTTTTTCAAGATGTCCCTGGAAAAGAAGTGTTCATGTGTGTACACAAGAATAGAGGATGGTAATGCATCCAGGCATACAGGCATGGTATAGGCTTTGGATTTTTTTCCCTTTCAAGTTGGGAGGAGGTAGAAGATATCCCAGTTACCTACCTATGCCAGCTTTCTGTATGCTCCAGCACTGAAAGGGTCCTGTTTTTCAAGCATGCACAACCAAACTAGGGCTGCTTTACTAGCTACACAGGAAATTAGGCAGGGGAGGGAGAACAACAATAAGAATTTTGCTTGAAATTAATTTGCTGCCAGATAATGCAACATGGCTTTTAAGATTGTTTCTTTTTTTTTATAATTCAACTGTTTATTTTTGAGCTTTTAGCCAAGTTTTGGTTACAATTTATCAGAGCTGAATTGTTAAAATTGCAATTTTGTTTTACTATATAATGGTTTATGTAAAAACTGCACTGAAAAATATGATCCAGGATACAGATCTTGTGTTTAGAGATCCACACCTTGATCACAATAATTCTCTCAAGCTCAAAGCATTCACATTTTTAAAAATAATATCAGTGTGTTAATATCAGTGTATTTATATATGTATGCTGCACTTAGGTGATCTGTAGTATAACCACAACCCTAGATGCCAGCATATATGATGGAGTAAGCCACTGATTAAATGCATCACACAGGTTTATTGCTCCATGCTAACTACTGAATAGTTCTTCACACAAATTTTAGAGGACAAGCTAAAAAGACCTGAAATGATTTACTATATATATGCAATTTCAAAATCTTGCTGATAGGCAAGTTCAAGAGACAAAGATCTGTATTAGTGAGCCCCTGAAGATAATTCAGGGACAGTATCTTAGTAGTGGTCATGTAATGAATAGACAAAGGTGCTGTGAAGATTTGCAGATTGACAGTACCTCCAGAAAGCTATTGTATGAAATAGAAAACAGTAATACACCAGCATAGTAGGTTTGGAAAGGTCAACTTTTTTTAATAACTGCTCTCTCTCCAGGTTATGTCATGCAGTTACAAAGTAGTTAGGAAAAAGCATGAGTTTCTGGGAGGGACTAATTGTCTTTTTAAAAAAAACATTCATATTCATTACATAAATAACATCTGGCACTTCAAGGGGACTCCAAGGGACAAAAGCCTTACACTTCAAAAACTGTGCTTGATCCAATATTTTGTTGAGGTCCATTTTGTTGTACTTTATGTTCAAAACTTTCAAGACCTCCTGATGACAAAAAAAAAAGGCTGTGTGTGTTAAGACAGTGGATTAAGTTTATAGCAGCATTCTAGCTCCTCTGTGGTTTGGCCAACAATTTCTGGGTTCAGTTTCACTTTAGTTGTTCACTGAGGCAGTATCTAATTTTCAGAAAGCCTCTGAAAAGAAAAGACTGAAAAAGAATTCCAAAAAACCTAAGGTATGATTGCTTACCAAATTCAGAATATCCTTTTCTTAAAAAAAAGGAAACAACCTGTAGTCAGAATAGTTATGTAGATACTTGATTAAAAACATAACTAGAGTTGCTCAATAGTTTCAGCTTATAAAAATATTAGTCTGTCAGCGCTACAAACGTCATGATGATAGTCAAACTAGCTTGAACAAGCGAGAAAAGGCAGGTCCTGTAACAGTAGCACAGTTAAAGAAAAAATATTGCCTTAAGAGAATCAGGCTTGAAGCTTTACTACAAATAAAAACTAGACTCCTATCAAAGTTAATCCCTGCTGGAGGCCCATTCTTCCTTTGACAATGCCACAGCATTGATCATACAAGGCCTTACTGAAAGTGCTGAAGCCAAAATTATGTCATTAAACAAAAGTGCATGAAGTAATAATGAGCTAAGTGCTCATATAGTACAGTATCTGATCTGAAGTCTGAGAAGTGGCTCAGGTGGCAAGACCACTCTTTCATACATAAAATGTACCATTTTGTTTTGTAGGCGAAACACCCAGAATGGCCCCCACAAGTGCAGATGAACTGTTGTCTTCAGATACATACTTGTATACAATTTCCTAATCCATGGATTTTTATTGTAAAAAAGACTAGTTTGGAACTGAAACTAATTGAGAATAGGATCCACTATAATGTCAGAAGAAAAGAAAAGTTTGTGGTTACATGTAAACTTGTGATAAGCTTTCTCAAGAAGAGGGTACATTAACAGCGAGGGGTGGGATACAACAAGGAGCGGTAATGGCCTGTTTATGTAAAGGTCAAACCAGCCTCATTGTACACTTTGAAGACCTTCTCAATTGCATTGACATAGGCAGCTGTTCTCAGGTCCAGACCCAGGTTGTATGTCATGGCAGTACGCATGATTTGCTGAAACAGAAAAGGTTACATGTAATTTCTGCAAGTTTCTCCATAGGAGCTCAACAATGTTGCTTGTAGGATCCAACTCAGAAGTAAAAGGAGCTGCTAGATTGGCGTCAGAGTTTTGATCCTTTGCGGATTAATTCTGAAATTTCCTGATTCCCCTTACAACTAAGAACTGAAAGGGAAGAACATCTTTCCCAGGTCACTGTATTACCCCTTTACAAGTCTTACACTGATAGGGAGAGATGAGACATTTCAAGTAGCCTTTGTCCCACTAATTAAACATACAGCATAGAGAAATTAATCTAAAACTGCTAATGGTCAAGTAAATGCTTCACTCTCATGCTTTAAAGCACTTTACGTGTCCCAGATTATCCAGGCACAAGAGGACAATTAAAAAGTTTCTTCTTACTACAGCTTCTACTAGAATGATCTTTAATGCTTATTACACCCAGTCAGAAGTTGGCCATGATGGCACGGAGCAGAAATTCTCCATACTCTAAGTGACTTCCATTAATTGTGTACTGTTTATCTACTCTTTTAATTGCAAAGAAATTCTGTACAACCTATTCAAAAACTGTCCCAAAGTCATGTGAGTTTTCTTTCATGTAAGTATATATAGCAGTGCAATATTTACCCGGGCAGAACGTTCCATTGTGTAAGCCAATCCAGAGTGTACAATGTCTTTCTCAGATGCACCCTGTAACAGGGAATAAAATCAGGGTTTAATCCAAGACACAAAAAACTCCTCATTGTGTGGTGGGGACAATGGCATGTTGGATTCCCATAATTACCGAAGCTTGTTCTCCCACTCTCTTCTAATGATTTGTGAGGAAGCTAAATAGCCTTTACTGTGTTACTTGAAGAGCCAGTTATGGCCAATTCAATTCTAAAACCTCAGAGGTAAGCACTGAAGTCTTTTATAGGCCTAGCTTCTAGATGCATGAGATGCTATTATCTACTGAGGTAGTAATGACTGTTTTCAGCCTCTAGACCACACAGTAAATATTAAACAAAAAAGCTCCCAAGAGTCAACAACCTAGAGAAGCCTCTTGCAATTGTTTTGGAGACAGACAGGTTTTAGGAAGGGCATAGATCCCAAATTCACATACTTCACATTGTATTAGCCCTTAGCAACTCCATAACTTTATTTCCATTAAAATTTAAATACACAGAACAATAAGCAGTTGAAGAAGTAGGATGAATCATTACAGGTTCAATGTTCCATCATCTTGATTGCTGTAATTTACTAATAATTGGACATCTAGCTCCACAAAATACTTGCCTTCCTTTAAATACCAATTTGGGCTGGAAGTAGAAAGTACTAGGCCAGATTCCATGGCTTGTATTTAAGTGATCCAGCATTTGCTTTAAGCCACAGAACCCATCACACATGCTACTCATACAGCCTAGCATGTATGAAAATGCATCACTCTGGATCAGGTTAAAGTCTGTTGCTATCATCCGATGGTAGTCCAAGTTTACACGCATTTCCCCTGATTTCCTGAGGAAGCATGTGTTAATGTTTTTTCACAACTCGCTGGTCTTTTTTCCCCTCCTCATTTGTCCCATCTCCTCCTGAATTTGTGTCTAAAAACCAAACTAGCCAATGCTTTTAGTTTCCATGTATCCCTTGGCAGAGTATTGCACACCTGAACTGTCTGTTGTGCTGGGAACCATCCCCTTATTCTTCTTTCTGCACCTCACTGTGCTGGTTTTGTTTAAACACATGTCACTCTCTTCCATAATTCCCTGCAGTGAACAGTCTATCCTTGTCTATCCCTTTTTATATCCCTCATTCTACAGATCACTGTCTCCACCCCAGGCCTCATTCAGGCCAGTGGGACCTAGGTTAGGTCATTGTTCCATGTCAGAGAAGCTCCTGTACCTTTATCTATCCTTGTGATCTTGCTCTGAACCTTTTCTACACCTCCAATGTATGAAGATGCAGAGACCTAACCTGCACACTGTATTCAGAAGGCAGCACCCTCTGAATTCTTATGGTGGCATCATTAGACAGTCTTATCCATTCAGAACAATTTCTAATGCTGGATTTGCTTATTGACTGCTATAGATTTCGAGGCTTGTATTTGGTCATCACCTCCAAAACTTCCTTTTAAATGCAAATGGATGAGCTCACAACCCATCAATTCACATGTGGGAAACTTTCTCAACATCAGATAGCAATGAATTTTACCTAACATTTCTTTGCCCATTGATTCACTCTTGGAGAAACAAGCTACAATTTTTCACTCAGCTCTTATTCTGGAGTTACAGAAACCTCAAACTGTCTGTAGTGTGGGATCTTGTTGAAAGTTTTTTGGAAAACCAGGCAAACTATATCAACAAGAGCTCCAAAATACAAAAAGTGTCTGTATTAAAACAGTAGATTTTTTACAATATTGGAGGTATTTTGTGTGAGCTGAAGTAAAAGAAAGAAAAAAACAGCTTCTTTCCAATAGTCCAAAGCAGTTCAGATCATTTGCTTGCTGTATTTGTTTGGCCATCAAGCTAATTATGTACTAATGCTTTGCTTGGGGAAAAGTGCTCTATGATATCTACAATGGTAAAATTTAGATTGCAGTTATAATATCAGAGCACAGCTCCCCTAACAGTAAAAAAACCAGCAGCAAGTACTTACTGATATCCTATCTTGAAACTCTGCTGTAGGCACAACTGGAATAGTTCCCCCATGTTTCCCAAATTTTCTTTCCAAGCTTTCCTGGACAGACACTAGAAAGAAAGAAAAAAAAAAGTAGATGCAAGGTAACTGACAAAGAAAGGAATGTTTCCCTAGCAAAGGAGGTGACCCTGGGACTTTTCAGCACTCAGCAGCATGAAATAGGGCTGTGGGCAAAGAAAGTCATCTTGTTTTTTTTTCTAAGAAAAGGGAAGGATACTGATGTTTCTTTATTTATAAGTGAATACTTATAAGTGCTACTATAAGTATTAGTAGCAATACTGCTACAGTACAGTCACAGGGCAAGCAACTGGATTTACTGATCTTACCTCACTAACCTTATAAAACTGATAAGAGTAACCTGGATTAATTTTCCTAACTTGATAGATAGTGTTAGACAAAATATTTCTGCAAGTTAAAGCAATCAATTATCTCTTATTATACCTGGAATACACAGTAATTGCTAAGAAAAGAGCCCATGTGAAATTTTAGCATTTTTTTTCTTAGGACACAAACAGTGCTTTGGTATTTTCACTGATAATTGCCATAACTCTCAACTACTTTAGAAACACCTTGCAATGTATGATTCATGAGAAAAGGTTATATTAAAAACTATGCAGGTGTGTGTTTTGTCAAGTCCAGTGTCTCAAGATTCTCACATTTTCCACAGAATACTGTCTAAAATGGAGCAACGTCCTCCAGTTATTCTCCATTAAGCTGCCTCTCTTCACATAATTGTTTTCCACCAAGCTGGTAGCACAGAATGACTGTAAGTGGAGCTGTGAGCCATAGGCAGGTTTTTCCAGTGCCTGTCTCTATTATATTATTTGCCTTTATAGAAATTTTCTATTGTCGTCTGTGTAGAACAATGGCACCAACTTGAACTCTGAATGCTTCTTAAATATCAAGTGTACAGCTGAAAGATGTTTATTAAGAAATAATAAGTATTTCACTTAAGTGGCTTGACTTCACTATTTTACAAAACTGAGGAAAGAATGAAAAGATAACTGAAAAAGTATGCATTTAACTGAAGTCATTAGAGTTGCAGGTCAGTTAACCTATGAAACCTTTTCTACTCTTTAGTATAGTAGCAATTACAGACTTGTGGAGAAATTGTAGTGAATTTAAAAGAGTTCCGTAATCATTTCTCCCACATTTGGTGTTTGCTAGTCCAATCTATCAATTAAAGAGTGTGTGGAAGCAGAACTGAGCACTTACTGAGCAAGTGGTAGTTTGAATCCCTTTCATATTTGAAAGTCAGACGGCCGTAACTGACGTGGTTCAAGTTTTTCAGCCATTCAAAGTAGGATACTGTTACACCACCAGCATTCAGGTAAAGATCCTGTGCAGAAATAGTAAATATTTTGAATTGTGATCATGTGACAAAGACAGCTCTGTCATATTCTGCAAAAGCAAGCAGAAGTATTATGTATAAAGCACTACTTTCAACTGCAGTACAGAGGACAATCCAGTTTTTACTCTTACAGGACAATACCCTCTTCTACAGTTTGGGGATTACTTCTACTGATTTAAAATACAACTTGACTTTATAACATGTGAAGTTCAGGTGTGCTTGACTGACTAGTCCTATTTTAGCACAGGCATTTAAGTAAATTAGGGCATTCTTAGGCAACCTCAGTGAGCAAAGGCTGAAGATGAGCCACTCTATCTGGCAAGATCACTTGATCAGGATACCCTTTCTCTGTGAAGAAATTGTCATTAGAGCTGGATAGGTCCTATTCTTTCAAATTATCACTACACATACTCTATACAATCTACAGCACGCAGCTCTGTCAGAGCATCACCCAGAAACACCATATCTACGAACTGGCCAGAATAGTTATTCTTCCTTCTTCCTTTAGTGCACTTTTTAATTGAGCAAATGTCAGCTAATAATCCTTATCTTCGGTAATTTACAGTTGTAGTGAGGTTTTTACTAAATATTATCAATCTTCAGCAACATTGACATCCATTTCCTAGACGTCAGTTATTAAAAATCACTCTTAGAGAATGAATGGCTATTAATAAAATCCTTTGATAACTAGAGTCTTGCTACTCTTTACAAAAATGTTCCTTTTGTAATGAAAATCAAAGATCACGATAGAACCTTACAGGGATAACCATGATATTCCTCTCCAAGAAGATTTTGTCAGCTTCAGGAGTTGTAGGCCCATTGGCACCTTCAGCAATAATCTGAAAGAAATCACAGCAGAGGAACTTAAGAGGTATAGATTTGGGTTTGTTCATGCTGATTATAGAACATTAGTACTTAAACAGATCTTCTCTATTTTTCATCTACATTTGAACTGTTTGACTTACTTTTGCTTTAACCTTGTGTGCGTTGGCCTTGGTCAACTGCTTCTCACTGGCAGCAGGGATGAGAATGTCACAGTCTGTTTCCAGAATACTGCCCTCAAGTGGCTTTGCTTTAGGGAAGCCCATGATTGTCCCGTGTTGCTGGGAGAAGAAAACAAACCACTGTGGTTTTAGTGTGTTGTGCACTCAAATGGATTTGTTCCCTTCTTCTGACTTTCAAACAGAAAAAAGGGAGAAGCAAAGTAGTAGAGAGGAAGCACATAACATAATTCTTATCCTTACTTAGACGTAAAAAGCAAGCTACAAAGCTTCAGTAACACTCAACGTTCCCAAGACTGAAGTGTAACTGCTCTCTGCATAAAGACACTGATAACCATTTGGGCTCTGGAATACTAAAAAAAAAAAGAAGGTCCCTCTCAGTTCTTAAAATAGTTTTCAAACAACTGAAATGACTCACTAGTCTGCCACACCCAGGATAAGTTGCACCACATAAGATTCAAATGGTTTTTAAAATTCAGTACTACAATGATGGACTTAGTTTCGTGATAGAATCTTCATTCTTTTAAGAGAGGGATAAAGAAATTCAAATATTCCCGATATAAAAGAAGACACATCAAATAAGCCTAGGAAACTTTAAGTAGAAGATTGTATTTCAGTGTCTGTTCCCTCAAGTCTGCTTCACCTGAAACTGAATTAAAAAGACCACATCCAGTTTTCATTATCAACTACACATTCAAGTCATGCTGCCAGGGAGGCTTTCATTCTCTCAAAAATATCCAATAGGTAAGAAACAGCAAAAGTACACTTTGTACATCTAAAATAACCCATGGCCTTGTGATTCTCAGTCAGGAATCCTTCAGGAACCTCCCTGCTCTGGTTCCTTTAGACATCCTTCCTAGTTTAGGCATAAAAAAGGCAAAATAATAAGAATTTCAATTCTGAAAACAAAGTAATTAGCCTGCACACATGCAGAAATTTTTTTGAGAGTCAGGTCAAAGAGTTAAAAAGGTACCACCTGCATTTGCATTCTTTTTGGGGATAAGAAGAAAAATCAGAAGAATTAACATTTCTAAGCCATTTTGTAAGGACTAGTTGCAGCATGACTTAAGTATCACAACACCAGTTTACACTCATCAGTCTTTCTGGTCTTTCCTGGGTTCCAACATGTATCTGCAAAGGTGACAAAAATGACACTCTTTCTGCTTAGCTAAGTTTCATACCAATTTGAAATCTTCTAGTTCCTTTGGGTCAATCCCATCAGGATTCCAGATAGAACCATTAAACTCTCCAACAGCAACGCATTTTGCACCAAAACGATGCAAGTATCTCATAGAATGCAAGCCCACGTTACCAAATCCCTAAAAGTGGAAAGAGAAAGGGAAAAGTAGTTAACCCTCCAGCTAAAATGATGATTGCTGCTAAGGCTTAACAGTTTTATATTGTTCTATATATTGGCACATCTTGGTGTTAGATGATGTATAGGCAAGAAGGAAGAAATCTATTTGCATTATGTTCTAATATACTACTGAATACTATTGCAGAAATTATGCACTGTAGCCAGCAATGTATAGTTGTGATAAGTTTTTTACACCAGAAATGGCAGAAAGGGATGCTACTACAAAGTGTCAAAACTATGATGTTTATCAACATAGGAACATTCTGTGTATCTACATTATGACTGGCACTGTCTTAAAGGGATTAGTGGATTTTTGTGTGACTACTAACTTAATTCCAGGCCATTAGGTTCCTTTACTTCCAGAATGCAGACATTCTGGAAGTAAAAGAAGACACATAGCAAACCAAAAAGTCACATGATTGATGTTGAAAGTTTGTAGTAAAATTCTGCGCTGAAAAAAAAGCTGAATAATAATTCCTGTATAACATAGCTTCAATTAGACTCAGGATTTTTGCTTATGTATTAGAAGTAAACTTTGAAAAGTCTGTCATGCCTTAGGTCTCCTTGAAATGCTCTATGCTCATTTTCCTACGAAAACTTCCTGCTTTTCTTATGGGCTAGCTTTCAGTCTAAGTTCAGCTTAAGTGCCTGTTGGTGAGTCCTCTGCCAGGCATGAAAATGCCAAAGTGCAGGGAGACAAGTGTGCTGCTGGGTCTGCAGGGCAGAGATGTTTGTTCCAGCCCACAGGTTAACTAGAGGACAACTTGGAGGTTACAATCACTCTGCTACTTCTAACAAGCACTTTTTGAAAACAACAAAACAAATCACTTCCTCAAATCCTCCAGTTAACATACTGTTTAAAGTTGAACAAGTTTTATTTCTTTGAAATATCAGGAGCAATAATGCATACTACTGACTATCAAACCCTTTCAAAATTCAACTACATAAATCCTCAAGTCTTAGGAACACCAAAAATATACATTCAACCCTACAAATTTAGGATAAGGTCTTGGTTTCTATTTTTCCAATGGCTCATTCTATAATGGAACAAGAACATAACACTCAATTCCTTCTCTCCTTAAATTTTTTATTATAAAACATTGCAACAAATTTCGTGTAGGCAAAACCAGTGTTACAGCTCAGTGAAAAGTGTGCCATGCCTTAGTTTAAAGAACTCCTGTAAGAGTATTTCATTTTGGTGTTTGCAGCTCACAATATCATAAAGACTAGAGATTTGGCTTTGTGCCTGGAGAGTGCAGTTGAAAGTTCTGTTTATAAAAACCAGTCCAGAATAAAGGACACCTATGTTGCTTGAAAAGTGTTTCTGAAGTTTGAGAGTAAAGGTTAACTTGGAAGTTTTAAAGCCCTGTCAGGTTTTAAGGGCTATAGACTGTTTTAAAAACAGCTCTACTGAAAATCTGTGTACTACTTCTTTTCCTACAGTCCAAGGAAAAAAGTTACCTGAACAGCAAATGTTTTATCTCCAAATCCTGGAGTCATTCCTAATAAGCTCATATATGATGCTTCATTAATGAAATTTTCAATTCCATGGAAGACACCACGACCAGTTGCAGATATACGTCCATGGATCCCACCCTGGCTGATGGGTTTACCAGTTACACACGCATGTGCATTAATGTCCTGTAAAACAGCAAAGGAAATGGAATTAATCGATCAAAAAACAGCTGGATCAAGAAGTTTTGTACACTTCAGTCATAAGGAAAAAGGGAAATTGTAAGAGTCAGAACATGATATAGCTTAAAAGCATGTAGTTTGTAAAGATGATTTCCTTCCTCACTTTGTGTGAACACCTCAGAATACTCTGTCAGAAGAGGTGTGTAATGCAATGGTGGATATAGTCTGTGATTTTTTGGTGTCTCTAAGTGTATGTTAGCTTCAGTCTGTGTATCATGGTAACATCCACAAGCAGGCAAATCAAAAAGCTTTGAGGAATATTTCTCAAAGTCAGCTCCTTCTTTATAACATTACTTTTGTTGTCTAAATTTTTTTAAGGGTTCAGACATACCCTTGAACAGGCTTTTAATCATCTTTAAACAGTGTTAAGTGCTCCTTTATAACAAATTATACTTTGCAATTACAAAAGAAGATATTAGGGCTCTAGTCAGAATATGGGGATGCTTTATCTCAGAGAAAAATCTGCAGTTTGAAGGTCACATGGGAAAAGTTGGGTATTTACTACTTTTATTCAGAAAAGCAGCATTTACAATCAAGCCTCTATTCTTAATTTGGTGGCAATAAAATTAAGTTTTCCATGTGCCAGATAGCTATTTAAAACCATAGCTGATTTTTCCAATTGGAATTAATAACTCAAAAGAAATTCTTCCAAACTGGACACTGGACCTCCCTCTTCTGTCACCAGTGGTTCCCATGCTCCCACACCCTGGGAGCACAGTCACACGGTGCCTTGGCTTCCAACACAAGTGAAAGAGTAGGGATGAAAGAGAATCCACTGAAATGAGTCTGCCAGCAGCCGGATGGGTTTCCATTCCACCAGGCACACATTCACTGGGAGGCTCCCTCCGCTCCATCCCTTGTGCCAAAGGCATTTGCATGCCTGTGGTGTGAGTGCAGGATGCTTGGTGAGAGGAAGGAAAGGAGCAGACAAAAGTAAGTGGAGGCAGAATGGCTGGAGGGGACTAGAGCCATAATGAAGACTAAAACTATTTGCTGTTTGAAAACCATAGTGAGTTAACATATAACCCTCTTTAAGACCAATAAAAGCCATGCTAGGCTTGCCATGGAATTCCTAATTCGGTGTCCTGAAATTCGGCTCGCTGCTCTCCATAAGCTGTATGCTCCCTCTGGTGGCACATCAACTATAACCAAGATTGGCAGGGGTGTTTTCTTGGAATAACTTGGCCTGATGTTTTGCTGGACTTTTAGGTTTTTATTCTGTTCTATAATGTTCAACTATGCTTTGGGCTTTGTGCATTCACAAAAAAGGAAATATGTTTTATAAATACTTGAAGAAATACAGCCTCCCACCACACATAAGAATGTATTTATCAAAGTCCCTTCCTGTGTACCAAAAGTCAGTTGATTGTGTCAGGAAGTACAGAAGAGCGGAAAGGATTAATTTAATAAAAAACTTTAGCCATATATAATTCAGTGATCCAGCAACTTCAGATGGATTTTCTGGAACAGTTAACAGAGTAGTTATTAACATGGTTGCATGGTTTGGCAAGAAAACAGAACATGAGGTGAGGGCCAGATTCAGGTCTTAAAGTCATATATAAAAGCCACAGCTGATGTCAAAGTCCTAAAGTCTTTGGTTTCAAATCAAGAAACAAAATTTTTTAACACATCCTGGGCAAAAAATGAAGAACATGGCTTTAAATGAGAACCTTGGAATACAGCTAGCATCAAAGACTTCTATATCAGCACTGGTAGCTTATGAACTCAGTTGGTGATGCTCAGGCACTAACTTTTGCTCATTTCTTAACCGCTTTCCCCCTGCAATCATGTTCTCCTTGTCTCTCCAGCCTCCTGGCTCTGTGGTAGGTTTTGAGCAAACTTCCTTATCTGTTTATACATTATTTGATTTATCCTTTCCACTTGAAACTCCCTGAACACAGCTGTGTGCAGTGTGCAAGCACAGACCCATCAGGTCTGTATCTCAGACAAATCCCTCTCACCAGAGTTATCTTTCCACTCCACTGAATGTCGTCCTTGCACAGCTTCCATCTGTGTTTGGAATTATGGCTTGTTTCACTTTTGTTCATTGCTCATTTTCTGCTCTTAATTCCCTTCTCTTCTTCCCCCATGGTCACTTTTATCTTTTCAGTATTCCTTAACCACCTTTATTTTTGCCCTTCGTGCCCCAATCATAGCTATCCGAAACATTTTCCTCTACAAACTGGTTTCAATGGATTATTCCCCTTTTTGTAGCCTTGTCAGAATTCTCGCTTACTTTCTCCATACCTGGTGGTCATTCTCCACAATAGCTCTGGAGTTCCACTGTGGCTATCACTCTCTCTTGAGTGTAGAAACAAGCAACTCAACAAAATTAAGTAAACTAACATTCCCCTTTTTAATTTTTAAATTAACTTTTCAGAAAAATGTTCCTGAATCCTCTCAAGTTTTTTTATTTTTCAATAAGATACTGCCATACAGGCAGAGTCTAAAAAGAAGCTGTTGTAGCATAATTCAAATTTTAATCCTCAGTAGTTATTTTGATTTCTTTTGTCATGGAATCATGAGAATGTGTAGGACTATACAATAAGGTGAGATGACAAAGTGGAAAGAATAAGGCATTCAGCCATTTGAAAACTTCTCTATCAGTGCTTAGTTTAATTTAAAAAAAAATCTGGAGCTTGAGTATAAAACTGTATGAGAACTCTTCAATACAATAAATCTTAAAGTAGGTCACTTGCTGTGATCCTTCTTGTCAGTCTTAATAATGCAGTGCTGTTATATCAGTGAAATACACATTTTAGTGCAATGAGTTAAAACTTACAATGCTTTGAGACAGTAGTTTCGTTATAAGCCAAAATTTTAAGTTCTGACTGAGGGAACTACTTGCCACTCTGCATATTAAGTCCTTCTGAAGTCATAATTTTGGCTTTTTATCAGATTTCAAGTTGTAATTAAAATATTTACCTATGTGAATAGCAAAAAGCAAGTAATGTTTTACAGTGATATCCCCTAAGAGAGAGCTCTGTGTAAAAGTGATTTAACTCAACTGATCAGCAGGCCACAGCTGATTTCCTCAAGCATTCCTTTTTTCCTTCTGTAAGATACCTTAGACTGTATTTCACACTTAGAAATTTCTTCACACTTATTCTACCGATGCCACTCCACCTCCTACTGTTCAAGGCCTCAGACAAGTCTTGTGCCAGGAGACTGTTTGAGGACAGATGTGCCAGCGAAAGGCACATGGTGGGTGGCACTAACACCCTACTCCTGGAGGGGTAAACCCTGCAGGAGTTCAGGGCAGCTGCTGGGAGACACTGCACAAAGCACAAGGAAAGAGTCTTTTCATCTCAAAAGGAGCTGGGATAGGCAAACATGCGATAGATTAGCATAGTAACACACTAACACACAGCTACTAACAAAGAAGTTGTCCACAGTACATTTCTCTTTCAACAGACCTGTTGAAAGTACACAATGGAAGTGTTTGGTTAGCAGTCAGGTACAAATAACCCACTGACCTAAGGACAAAGGCCAAACTAAGGGCTAGCATTAAAAAGTAATTTTTAAAAGCTTTAGGTTTTTTTTAATTGCCTTCTGGGCTATAAATGACGTCAGTGTCCTTTCACTTTACATTTTGGACAATTTGCTGAAGTCCAAAATGAATACTTGTTACTTCTAGGACATCACAGAGAACCTTACAAGTTTTACAAGTTATACCAGTATTGTGAACTTAATTTGCATATTCTCTTAAATGTCCAAAAACATGAGCATTTCTTTAAAACTTGTAAATTCAGTTAACAACTTTAAATTAGTAATTATAGTACCAATGAAAAACAGAGAAAAATGATAGACATAGGAACCAATTTTAGACTATATACATTTAAAACCAGTGTATTTACTTTTTGTCAAACAGTTGCAATCAGTATTGTATCAGACAAGCTTCTTTTAAGGCTAGTGTAAGAATATTATCCTTAATGCTACTTTTCTTTTACTGTACCTAAAATCCTCACACCACTGAAGTTGTCACAGTTTGCAAGAATATTTTTAGATCCAATAAGTAAACAAATTAATATGATTAGGCAGCTTTTATGCTTGAAAGCTGCTGCTCAAGACTTACATAGTGTCCTATGGTACTGGCATAGGTGTCAGCAATCCAGGACATTTCCCTCTCCCCCGTGCTCATATCAGGAGCAGGGACATCCACACCAGGGCCTGTTGGCAACAGTGAAAACAGCTCTTAAGGATCAAACACAAATAGTTATTTTCAATCATTATCCCTGGGAACTGTGCAGGCCTTGGCAGAGAATTGTTTTCCTGTTTAATCCTCAGTTTATTATGCAAGCAACATATTCTTCTGGATTCAATGCAGTTTTAAATGCTGTATCACACCTTTCAACAGTATTGTCAAAACCCCCAACCTTTCCATTAGCCATTTGATAAAAGGTGAAGGCCGATTTGTCAATAAAAAGAGCAAGACAGTGCATCAAAAGTGGTTTGGGATTTTTTTGACAACCATTGCTGTAACAGGGAGGGTGGTATCTAGGTATGATTTCTATAGACTGTGACATTGATTGGATTCTTCTGCATAAGAATTTCCTTTCTGTTACCGGGTGAGTTTAAAAATTGCAGGTAGGTTGTTCCTAGACATTGTACCTTAGCACATGCATTTGATTTTACTGCTTACTTCAAGAAAGGTTTCATTTCTCTTTCTTGATGAAATAAAACTTTAAAAGAAGTTTCACACATCTGTTGAAATTAAAAAAAAATCTGTTTTTTGTAGATAGCTAAAAATAGTATTTCACTAGACTATTTAAGATTATAGAGACTTGCTAGTCAGGATTTTAAATGCAACTCTGCCCCTAACAATTTTTTCTAAGTGTTTTTAAAAGGTTTGTAAAAGCTGTATAGCACCAACCAGAGAGCCAAAAAGGAAGACAAGTTTATCAAACGATTTTACCTGTCACTGAACTATCACTATAGCTGGCATTGTGTATAGTAAAACCCTAGTGACATGTAACATTAGTACGTGTGTTTATAAAGAAGCTTAATTTAGATGATAAATACTCTGGCTGGAAGAGCAGATGACAAATGCTCTAGCTGAAGAGCAAGAAAATGCAGATAAAAGGACAGACATTCCCAAGGCAGTTAGGTATCAGCAATACATGACAGACCTTTAACTAGCTACATGCCTCATTATCCATTTGCGTAAGAACCTTCTCTGGGTAAAGCTGTTCCCTTGCATTAAAAGTCGAGCTGGTAATATCCAGCTTTCTGCAGAGGAGATGTTGAGACAGCAAAGCTACCTGAACAACTCAGGGCTGAGTCTGAATGAAGCCCCTACTAACATTACTGAGCTGAGATTCTGTTACAACAGACTCCTATGCTTCTTGCCTACACTTCCCTTGCAGCCTCTGGTTGCCACGGGTGAAGCCATCAACTTTTGCTGGGGTGGATCTTCTATTTCCTTCCTCTCTTTCCTCAGATATCTGCCAAAAGCCTCAACTGAGACTACAGGAAACAGTAACAGTGAAGAGTTTGCTATTAGAGATTAAAACTGCAACAAATATGGTCACAATTTTATGATCTAACACTGAGAAAAATGTGATTCATTTTGGATACTGTGACCTCAGCTTTTGCGGCTTCTCATAGCAGAACAGTCACCAGAAAAAGTTAAGACAGTTCCCTTAAAAACGCATGAAGATGCAATGACTCAATTCTTTGTGGCTCTTCACTGAAATTTCTTCATTTAAATTGTTTACAGTTCTCAAAAATACTGTTATTTAAGGATATTATCTAACAGGCACTGCCAATACACAATAAATCAGACTCCTAAATTTGAACAGTAAAGCTGCCCGACATACCAATAAAGCCCTTTTTTGCCAGCTCCATGGTAAACCTTCTTGTGATCTTTTCCAATTCATTGTCCTATAGAGAAAACACAATAAATATCAGAAGAAATCATTAATGTTTAGGAGTATTTGCTCAAACTTAGCCCAAGCATAAGCAAACACCCTCTTCTTTCAGAAGAAAGGATGATTCATAATTTATATCATTTATATGCCACTCCCCAGCAGACTGTTGGTATTCAGGCAGCACAAGAAAAATTGGGCTTTCTTTCTGTACATTCTGATCCATGACAAGTCAGGAGTGTGGCACAGGAAGAACCACCCGTGCCCACAGCAGAGATTTCCAGCAAACAAATCTGATATCCTGCGTGAGCGATTTACAACCAGCAACAGCAAGAGCTGGCCCCGCCGGTTGTGTAATCAACACAATCAAACGACTTCGCACAAATGCTTACAGGATTTGAACTTAGAATATCTGTTATGTATTCTAGTATTCCTCTCTGGACAAGTTGTTTTAATTAGGGCAAGAAGGCAAGCCTGCAGTAAACCTTTTATAAGGCAAGTTAGTTATTATTCACACTGGAACACTGCACAGAATGGTTTAATGGAGCATAAAACTATTAGTCAAAATAACCAAAAACATTAACTTTTTTTTCTAAGAGGAACTTAATTTAAGCTTTTATTAACAGTATCAACTTAAAAAAATTTTCAAGTTCCAAATTATTTGTAGTACCCTGATTTTCAGAAGAAAAAAATTAAATAATTGAAGCATTCCACCTCTGAAACACAGACCTTTTAAAAATTCTTTTCCTACCTATTGCATGCACAGGCTACATTCAGCCTTTACATAGGCAGAAGTGGCAGGAGGTTTTAAGTGGTCAGTAATGCCCTTAGAAGAGCTTTTTTAACTGGCTGGCTTCAGTATTGCAGATAACTGAATTTTTATCTATGATTAGGCTTACTGTGTAGTTCTTGGGATTGATCTTGACACCAGCCTTTGCCCCACCAAATGGCACATCTACAAGAATGCAAAGGAAAATCATTTTACTTTTTCAACAATAAAGGCAGAACACATGAGAAATATGTGTAATTATATCTTTGATTTTAGCAGTGATTTTGGTTTTGCCGCGTTTATGGCTTTTCAAGTGTGAGCTATAATCTGATCTAGGTACTCTTATAAAAATGGGAGATCTTTCAAGGCACTTTGAAAATGGTCTTTGAAACTCAGAAGTTCATTACTTAAATTTTCTATGCTTAAATATCTCTTGTCCTTGACACTTGTAGAAATACTTTTACCATTTATATTTTACTGGTTTAGCTCAAAAATTTTACTTTGCGAGTCCTAAGTGTCTCTATATACATCAGGAAAGTAATTTCTTTTCTTACACATAATGAGCAGATTCTCTCTAAACTCCTCTACAATTTAGTAGTTGTGTACAAATTATACTTCTTCATAACCCATAAAGGAATTTTATCCATCTCTCTCCACAGCTCCCCTGCCTGAATCCTTTACAGCCTCCATCTCCCCCTAAAATTAGTCCCCTACTAGTCCAAGTTTGTCATACTTGAATTTGAGTTCAGAATGCAGTACTTTTTATGGGAGAGGGTAGTTAGCAGAATTTGGACTTTTCAAATGAAAATGCAACCTTATTTAACTATTTTCAGTAACAGTAGAGGGAATATGTATAATTATTTTGGTCACTATAGATTTTTTCTATCTTGCTACAGATTTAAGTTAGAGATCAGTGTCTGAAATTCATTTTAATCCTTTACATGTTTGGTTTTTTATGTAATTAGATCATTTAGATTAGATCTTTGATTGGAATCAAAGACTGAAATCTTGCTTGAGAAGTTAACACTTACCAACCACAGCACATTTGTATGTCATGAGAGATGCTAAAGCTTTTACTTCATCCACACTAACATCTGTACTATAGCGAATACCTGCAAAAGACACACGAGAAAAAAATACAAATTCACTAAACAACTTCATAAGTATTTATAATTTGGGAAGGTTAATTCTACACCAACAATCTTTAACATGCAAGTATCTCATTTATCAACTTATTTACTTTAATACGTAAAGAACCTGTTCCCCTACTTAAATATCTATTTTTTATGAAGTAGCTTAAAGGCAGAACTCAGCCTTAGGGAAAAAAGTGAATATTCCTTGTGAGGAAGATGAATAAAGCTGACAGGTAACTAAGAGCAGAGTTTTCAAGAGGCTGATAAAGCTCTTCAGCATTCCACAAGATCTTTAGCTTTGGACTTCATTCACTGTGTATACAAGATTAACTTTGCTCCTGAACATAACTTATCAGTACAGGTTACAATCAAGGTCTTTTTGATAGAGTAATACAAGCTCCTGTTGAGTTCTAAGCCTTGGCTTTGATTGCTAGGGCACAGGCACAACACAAAAACCAACAAACCACTCTTCTAGTTAAAATTTTTTCAAAACATTTTGAGAGAATAGTTCTACACCAGCAAGCTTGTATGACCAGGCCACCCATCCCACACCCACATGGAAGCCAGCCCACACCTGCATTCCCTGCTCCAAGTCACTCGGCAGGGCTGCAAGTGTGTGCTGACACATGGTACAAATGCAAATTCAATTTGTTGTGTGCTGACAGCAGCTCAGATGCAAAATGGGTGAGCCCAGTATTCAAGGCAGCTCAAAACTGAGCAAAAAATGATTACACAAAGGTAAGGAGATCTTTCATCTGCCTGACTCTTAGCAGTCTTCTGAAAAACGGAAAAATCCAATTGATTGAACTCAAAGTTAAGATTCACATATTCTGAAGGTAGCTGCAGAGCAGGAAATATTTAACCAAACTGATAGGGCACATATAGAGAACTGGAGAAGCCTAAACATGATGTTTAAGATCAACCTGTGCCCAAAGCCATGTGGCTGCAGCCAAAAAGGTCCTACGGCTGTATGTTTGTTTCTATCCAAGCTTCTCCCACCTAACTAAGCATATAACAGAGCCATGAATAATTTATTATTCCCATCTCTACTCCCCAAATCTTTGGCTGTAGGTTGTGCCAAGTTGCACGGTGGCTTGTAGCAGGCACAGAGTGTCCTTTAGATGCCAGAACATGGCACCACAAATTTCCTATTATGTAAAGAGAAGACCATATTCAGGTTCTCAGGAGTGAAAAAAGTCCAGCATACATTATCCAAACTAAAGCACTGTGCTGCTATGAAAGCCATTCCTGAATGCTCTGGAAACAATCCCAGTTTCAAAGGAACTAAGTGCTGCTCAAATAAAGCTGAGGGCCAAGTACTGCTTTCTTATGTGAGTTCAATCAGTAAAAGAAAAGTCCCATGCCTCTGCAGAACAGAATTTAAATTTAATGTGTATATGGGGGGAAGGGTGGTCTCCAAAAGCAAACTACGTAGTTTCTGACTTAGGTAGCTGCAAGGTGTTAATGTCTGAGATTTCAATATCCTTCTCATGGGAAGTAATACTCAAAATTTAAGTGGACCCTATCAGAGCCCAAAAGACCAGTCAAAGTTAAAACATAAACATGTTTTGGTTTTTTTTAACATCTTATTCTGATCCTTCAGAGGAGCAGTTATCCTTCTGTCAAGCTCTGAGCAAGAGCAAACACTACCTGTGGCACTGACTTTCCTGCCTGGGGAAATCATTCCCTCTTGGTTGAACAGGTACTCTGGGGAAAGGTCTCATTTGAGTATTGCTCAAGTTAGCCAAGTTTGGAGTCGCAGTCTATGTTGGCCAGAAATGAACTCTGCCCCTCCGCCCCCAGATGAACTAGATCACTGTGTATTTATTCAACCCATATACTTATTTAAAATTCCAAGTTGTGTATACAAAGCAATTTTGCTATAAATGTACTCCTGCAGGCACACAAAATGTTGTTTATTGATATATGAAAAGGAGCAAGGAGACTAAATACTTAGGGACAGTTATCTCGTACGGTTTAAAGAGACAAGCAAAATACGAAAAGAGAGTGAAGCCTCTTCCGCAAATCATAAGGAGGATAGGATCTGAAGAGGCAAACAAGCAGCACTTTAACCAGAAGTGCTAGTGCAGGTACTCCAATGCATGTAAATCAGTTAGATCTCCAGTTATGCATATTATAGTCAAGGATTACTATGAACTTTGATGAAATAAATATTAAATTTTCCTATCAAGGTAAATAGGGAAAAAGGCACAAGTTTAACAAGATTAACAAAGCCCCAAGACCAACAAGGTACAGACAGGCTTTCAAATGAGCTGCCTATTTGTCAGCCGTGTACATAAACCAGAACGCAGAAAACTTTTGGATTTGAGGCTGAAACTGTTCTTTTCTGGACAACTTTGTGTTTCTGAATGAGGTTTAATTTCTTTTCCAGGCTTTTACACAGTTGTAATTGAAATGGCTTGACTGCTGGCTTTATCTTCCTAAGTGGAAGACTAGTCAGTTCTGAGAGTTGTGATGACTTTACTGGTCACTCTTCTCTAGTTTATGTGGTAAAATCTTTCATTAGGCAAAGTTCAGGGTGTGATCCCAGGTTCTGTGACAGGTGTGATGAATTTTTCCCTTCCCTGGCAGGAGCACACAACATTTAAGATGCGCTAACATTTCATTCCTTTTCCCAATTCAGCCCATTACTGTTTTCCAGGAATTGTAATTACTCTACAGGAGGGCCACCTCTTGACAGGGAAGTTATTCGTGCTAAGCTGTTAAGACTGATGAGAAGCAGGCATCTGAGAATGCTGTACATTCCATCTGCAAGCGGATGCACAGAGATAAAAGACTTACTTAATTTCTATTCTATTTGGACATCATTGAAATTTAGTTTGACAGCTTCCTAATTTGGCAGGAGTATTGCCACGCATTTGTACGACTCTTTTGGCAGTGTTACTATGCATTCAATAGCCTGAGTCTAAAAATGGACCATATACACAGATAAAACACTGGGTTTGTTTTTTTGGCTTTTTAAAAGGTTCTTACTACATAAAAGCAAATCAAAAGTTACTGTTAGGTAGCAAGATTATTATTTTTTTTAAACCCTGGCATGTCCCATGCAGTAAGTCTCTGAAAACTTGTGCCTTTTACAGCAAACTGGCTACAAAAAAAAATAGTTTGAAGAAAGCCTCAAGTTACAGTATGACTCACTGCCATGGAAAATACTTTTCACTGGAAAACATATGAATTCTTGTTCTAGTTGAGAATTCTCTTTCCTTACCACACCCCAAGAAGTTAAACAGTATGCTAAGAGTGACTTTGTTTTTCTATGCACAGAGGCTTCTAGATGAGGAAACGTTTTAATTTAAATTTCTTTTAGTACTGGTCAGTATAAAGAGAAAGCTTTCTCACCACACTGCAGTGCCTATGCTTTTAAAACTTTTTTATGATCTGTATCATGGAGATTCTATACTTCACTCAGTTACCTCTTCCCATCAAAGTAGTCATTATTAGCAAGGCTACTTTGGATTCTACAGTAACAGCAGTCAGTTATCACTTTAATCATTCTATCATTTTGTAGCAAGGAGTGTACTAACATGCACATAACAAAGATCTTGATTTTTTGATCCAAGAAAACTGGTTATACATCCTACTAGATTTTACATTGTACAGATTTCAGTATCTTCTGTGATGTTCAGTGTGTTTATGATGCTTCCTTTGAAAACGTGGTGTACAGAACAACCAATTTTCAAGGATGACTACAGCCTTTCTAGTACGCCTACAAATCTATTTAGGGAACTTAGTGTCACTATTTTCTGAGCTTCTAGTGCAGTGATCCTAAATGTATCTATGTATGCCCCCACCACTAGCAAGCATGAGGTATTCAAATTCTCCAAAACTATACAGTTGCCATAGCAAAAGTTCAGAGCAAAACACTTGGTAAACTACTCCTCCTGCACTAAATATCTTGCTAAACATCTTGCAAATCTTAGTAAGTCTCTCAAGTTTCCCAGAACACATTTGCATCTCAGCCTAAATTATTAATATCTAACCGTGGGTTTTGTCCTACTTTGGTGTTTTCTTCAGGTTGTGATGATCTTGTGAACTTTGGAACTAATTTAGGACCTTTACAGATGACAATTCCTGTTAATATGGTGCATTTGTTCTGCTCACCTCTATTTGCAAAGTGCTTGCTCATCAAAGGAAGCCTTCCAGAGCAGCAGCTACATAAAGCTATCCTACACTACCCATACAGCACTCAGCAACAGTGAAGTCATGATCTGCTTTGGAAGTTTCTAGGACTGACTACAGGCATGTTAATCTCCCAATTAGCAACACTGGATTCTGCAGCAGCTCTGTGGGTTAGCAGCTTACCTGACCCTGCCCAAAAGCTTGAGTCTAAATCCACAGTCAGAAGGAGCTTCAGTATAGATGCTCACCTAAGGATTCTGCAAAACCCCGACACTTATAAATCAGTATCAGCATTTACTGCAGTGCCTTAGTTCCTCAATGTTTTAACTCTGGATTATGCATAATATTTTCATGTTTAGTAAGTAAACAAGTGCCAATTGTGACTGTGCTACTACATAACTCTAAGAAATCACCTAACTCATTAGGGACAGATCATCCAAGCAATTCTTAGACTCTTTCAGAACACACACATTTTTCTAGATTGAGAAAAACAATCCAGCCTTCCCTAGAAGGAAACTGCTGAGCCTTATTTAACCATATGGAACGTGTGGTAAACAGCACAGTGACCAATTTGAAATTATTGAAGACAAAGAAATTCCAGATAAACCTAACAAAGCAAGATGAGTAATTCAGTACTGGAAAACAAGAACACTGTACACCAATCAGCAACAAGAACTACTAATTCCTAAATTCAATTCACTAACTGCCAAGAGAGGAGATAAAAATATTTATCTCTTCCCACACAGCACTAGCCAGCTATAAAGCTGGGGCAGGACAGACATTCCCCTATAGACATCCCACCATTCTGCCTTAAGCACCAGTATGTACAAAATGACCATAAGGTACTCAGCCAGACAGAATACTTCAGTATACCACTTATTGTATGTTTTTAATAAGCTGCACTTGAAATATGATCAAACACATACATTTATTTCAATCCATGCTGAGAAAAGCCAAGAAGTTTCTCTACTCAAAAATTATCTCTGGTGCAATGGTAAGACACAGTGCTTTAAATGTGAATACAGCAAACTTAGTACACTACCAGGCAAGCAAGTAGTACATGAATTTATGCACTTAGAATATGGCTATGAAGTAAAGTCTCTCACCTATAGAACTACCTCAGCCCCACCTAAGGGATTAGGTCACTCACTAAAACACACTGTAGTAACAAGGCCAGAAACAGGGAGATACAGTAAACTGCTTCCACACAGATATTATTACAAGCGAAGAGGGATGTGTGTGCAGAGAGTGGAAATAACACACAACTTGGCCCTGGCTGGTCCAAATGCCAGAGGAGCCACAAAACAATAAGCCACCAAAGTGCTGACATGAGGCAGGCAAATTCCATGCTCTTCCTCAGAGTCTAATTCCTAACAAGATGGAGCTGTTTCAATTCATGCAACAAAAAAATGCTTGCTAGGATCACTCAGAGAACAGGAGGGAGACTATCACAGAGAAGATTCCTCACCGCCCCCCAACACGTGTTTATGCAGAAAGCCCAACGCTGAGAGAGGTATGATCTCTCTATAAATAGACAAGGAGCCAACAGTAGCAAGGGAAAACAACTATTTAAGATCAAGGACAAAGCTGGCTACCGCACCAATGGTATGAGCTGATTATATGAAAAAGCTGAGACTAAAGATTCACAGCCAAAAGAACAAGGCATAGCCTCCTACAAGAGTATCAGAGGTAAAAAAAAAAAAAACACCTTACAGGGCTCACATCGCAATTAGCTTATTAAAGCACAGTAAAAGACAGGACACCCATTCCTTTCCTTCTTTTTTTAAATTTGCAATTTAAATGTATATCCACTGTTGCACTAATTGGGAAGTTAGATAAGCTACACTAAGAGAATAGAAACTGACGAAAATTGGTCAAAGGTTGGACTCAATCTTAGAAATCTTTTCCAGTTTTAATGATTCTATGAAAATAAGGCAGTCGTATAAGCTTCAGCTATAACACTGCAAGTGCTATCACAACGGTACTAATTACCTTTTCTACCCCCATGAAACTCTCCCACTCCCACACCTTGGAAACATGAGTTTCCAAGGTTTATTTCACGTTACAGACGGTCCATGTTATAGTTCCATCTGTTACATGGTCCACAGGGTACATTTCCATGTCTTACTCTGACAGACTCCCAGGCCAAAGACACAACCTCTTAACTTTCACCCATGCATGAGTTAAAAAAAGCAAAGCCACTAATTCAACCCAAAATAAAGAGCTCTGCTGAATCAAAGATACCTTAGAGCACTTTTACCCTCTTAAAAAAAGAAAAAATAATGTTGAGACAGCACACAGGGTTGTACTGGTCCAACTCTTGCATGTACAGGTCTTTTTTCTTCAAGTAAGGTTTCCATCATCATGTATGTACACTGTTTTAAACAAGATATTGTCTGCAACAGAGGGTGTTTTGTGACTGGGCACTGAGATCAGTGACAGCCTTAGACCTCTGCAGTTGGAAAACTGCAGCAAGGGTGGCATGAATAAAAGTCATCTTATGCAGTTAAGGAACTCATTAATATGACCTCATGAGTCAAGTGAAAAGGATAAATCCTGATAGGCAGAATAAAAGCAGCCAAGATCAGACAACAGGAAAGTTTTGCAGTGCAGAATAGCTCCTTCCACTAACCAGCCAAGGCAGCACCACACAGGAAATCAGATTCATTCGCCTCCAAGACAACTGAACAAATAAAGTAAGACTCATTTGTCTTTACATAAAAGAGTGAACTTTGAAGTAATGTTTGACAAAGCTTTTCAAAATTCCTCTGTGAGCAAAAGTTACACTAAATCTAGTCCAGAACTAAAGATGGTTTTAAAGCCTTTCTGAACTGAGGAAGCAGCTGAGACTTGGTTGCAACAATTTGGGTGAGCACAAAGAAAACTTATGCTGTTTCCAGCTCTGATTCATTTGGTTTCATTCACAACAGACATGTTGGACAGTTGGCTACCATGGAAAGGCTTAAGAAAATTTTAAAACCACTTAACAGCATTATTCCCATAGTAAATGCTGCCTAACAAACATGGAATCACTTCCATACTACTAAGCAGGTAAGAATTCAGTAAGTTTATTTTTTTTCTGAAAGTGACCAATTAATGATAAATAGCCATCAGCAACCACATAAAAAGCAGCTTAACCAGTTCCACACCTTTCATAGAACCTGTTGAAATTATTTAAAGTAGGAACTGCCAGAGTACTTTCCAACAAAGCTGTATTCAGACATCTCATTTCCTGTGCCCTATTTGGTTTGTTTTACTTCTTTAGGCAGCTGTCAGTGCAGGGAACAAGAGCAGCTGTGGTTTCCTGTTAGCGCTGGTCACTGGCATGCAAGACACCACACCAGCAAAGGAAAGAGTGATGTGACCCACAGCACTACTTCAGCTACCAGGCAGCATCAGTCCAGCTGTATAAATACTATATTTATACTGCATAAGCAACCTGAGCTCCAACACACAACTAAACTACTTATTCCACATTCTCAATGGGATGAGGAAGCATCTAACTGACTTTTCCTTCCCAGCAAACAGTTACATTGCAGAGAATGGAGTCCTTAAAACCTTGATTTGCATGCTGGATACACTGCAAGACCTACCACCTAAATAGGGATATTCATGACTGTTCCGTAAAGATTCCTAAAGTACAGCAGAGAAGTACCACGAAGAAAAAGAATCGCCACCTTCTCAATTTGCAAAGGTTTGCAACCCCCAAAACAGAATTAAGGATTATTCTTCTACAAGAATTAAACAGATAAGCACCACAAGATTCAACAAGAAGTGCTGTTTCTGGGTTCTCTCAATAAGGTGGAAAACCCCCAAAAGTTGTAAAATGAAAAGAAAGCATGTTTTGGTACCTCCTCATGCTTCTTTTCCAGAAAAGCACTTTTCTTCACCCCATGAAGAATCACCTGCACTACCCTGTAGTGACAGCTATGTCCAACACAACCAAGCTGACTTTTGTTCTCATGTGTGCTTTGGGAGCAGAGAGGAAAGTAGGATAAGCCTTTAAATAACCTCCTATTTTTATTAACAATGCTTTTGATTGTTAGAATTAGGGTATTAAGAGCATTGTACTTCTTGAATAGAAATAGTCAAGTTTCCCACCAAGGTGTAGAAGTTTGCCTATACCAAAAATATAAGACTGATCTTGGATTTGCCCTCATGCAGCTGTATCAGGCCACAGCCATCCACCCACTCAGGACCTGTATTTTCAAAGCAGTCATCTCATGGAGAAGCCCTCTCATTCACTCTGCTGAGGTATTTCTGCTTTGTAGGCAAAAGAGATGGCAGCACAGAAGAGGTAGAGAAGTATAGTCAAGGAACTGCTGGTTTGTACCAGCAGGAATCATTCACATGCACATGTGAGATATATAAAGATAAACCTTGCATTTAGAGTCTGGCGGTTTCCAGATTTGGGCTGGACCACTAAAGAGTGATTGAGGTTTCACTCCAGAAGAGAATGAGCAAACAAAGAAATTGAAGGTATCTCTGACAGAAGGAACATCATCTAAATGTTAACTACAAACTTCTAGTAGAAATAAGAAGGTGCTGCTAAAGAGCATATAATTAAAATATTTACTCTTTGCCTTGAGTAATTCAGCTGCCTCCAAGTTTAGGACATTTAAATCAAGATTTTAAGATTTGATTTACAGTATAAATTCTTCATTAGTTCATGGTTAAATCTGTAAATGCCCTTATAAATAGAAAGGCATACAGAAGTAAAATATAATGAAGTATTTTGGTATGAACGTACTGAAAAAAATTAGGAACAATTAAAGGAGGCCTTTTATGACCTGAAAACTTTTGTATTCCTACATTTCATACTTGAATCTTGAAGCTTATTTTGATCATTTGTCAAATCTGCATACAGAACAGTATTCAATAGTCTCTAAACTGCATCTCTTATCCTTCAGTTTACATAAACCTCAAGAAATGTAAGAGATGAGCTTTTAAAGCACAATGCTCCTTGAAAGAATGATAGACATGACAAAGCATCCCTACTTGCTAGCAATCACCTAGCAGTAACTAAACACCATTTCTTTCTTAATTCCTAACACACACACACTCAAAAAAAAAAAACCAAAAAAAAACCAGAATGGGTAACCTCATTTTACCAAATTCTACTTTTCAGGAAGCACAAAGCTAAAGATCACAATTCTGCACGTGAAAGGATTTGGAAGCTGTGTTCCTCTTAATGTCTTTGCAAGCCTTCCACTTGTCATCTCACCCCATCTTTTAAAAGGTGGCCTTATATCCCTTGCTGTTTCTTGATGGTGCAAATTACTTGCATTGGACTCTGGGGTTCACAGTGTGTGGGACATTCACTTCAGCAAGTTTCCCTATTTCATACTGTTATTTGGAGTTTGGAGCTGTATTTCACTGGACTTTGTGCTTTTATCCCTGTGGACTATACTAGGATTCTAATTTAAAAATCTCTTTTAGACAAAAGCTCAAGTTGTTGGTGCATTTCAGGTGGATCAAATGTACTATAAATGCAGAAATATCTTTACCACTCCTTTGCCATTAAAGTAGAAATGTTCTACTTCCTCACACCTTTTTCAGAGCAGACTTCAAGCAATTGATCTGCTCTTACTATGCATCCCATTTAAATTTACTGCAAATCCAGATCTGTAACCTGATAGCGAGCAAATTCCTAGAGAGCTAGAAGGTGAAATCCATGAATGATCTCTGCACTGAAGAACGGAAAGGAAATACCTTTTGCAATTTCTTCCCTAAATTCAGAGGGAGTAGGGAGCAGCATAAGAAGAAAAGGACAAACTACTGAGACTTCCTGCTTTCTTTAGCTGTCATTTTCAATTGCCTTGGAATCTGCAGTTGTAGCTTTCTGTAAGTACTCCAGTGTTTGCTTCAGTGTGAGTGCAGACAGGCATAACAAATGCCAGCAAAAATCAAGAAATTCTGGTGAGGATTTAGAAATAGAGGTATCAGAACAGAAGGTGTCCAATCACCCAGCTGGTGTACATGTACAATACATTTTATAATTACTTGTTGTGTAAACATTAGTTCCTTCACTTCTGAGCAATATTAATATGAAATATTAGAAGCTATCATATTTAACACTATTTTATTACTTCCTTTGCCACTGGACTGCATTTTGTTATGCAAACAGTATCTTAAGAGTAACACAGGCTGTACAGCAAAGGACATAGTAAGCAGCAGAAAAGAGTAACTTAACTGGAGCAGTGATACAACAGCAGTGTGATATCCTCCAGTATTCTAAAAGGAATTATAGCAATGGCATAGAACAGTAGTTTAAGCAGTGTGAACTTCAGCCACACCCAAGTTCAGCTACAACTACGCCTGATGCTAATTCTTGCTTCAAGTAAACAACCAAAAGTTGAATTAGCCTCTTTTGGGTAAGAATTTAGCATGTCACTGGACATTCACTACATATTTGATTTTGGAATGTTTGGATTCACATTAGCAGGACAGACTATTTGTACTGCAGAGAGAAATCTTCATATCTTCATGTCATATATATACACCAGCTGAACTGATTGTCACAAATACATTTACCTAAGAACACCCTTCCTAATCTAGTCTCGAAGTTAGTGGACTTCATTTATAAGAAACCGTTTGCTTTCTGTAACCATCATTGTTAACCATAATGCTGGTTTATATTGAAAAAAAAAAAAAAGTGTTTACAGACTACAGAAGCTCTGGTTTGAGTCACAGACCTGAAATGGTTTCCAATACTTAAATGTCCACTAAGATCAGAGCTCTTGAGTAAGTTATGCTGAAGGACATCTGTATTTGTTTTTCAAGGAAATGCCATCTATCCCAGACTAAAAGAGGGTCTGATTCCTCTGAGATCGTGGCCGATCCCACGAGAGCCCAGCTCTGCTCAGCTCCAGTGGGATTCACCCTCTCGGTCCCTTGGCATGCCGTTGGTCGCACCTATGCTGAGCTAGCTACTTCTGGAAAACTCACGTTTGCCTTCCTATGTATCCAGCCGGTCACTGGATACACAGTTAACCTGTTATTAAAACTTGTTATTTTTCTCTATGGATATTTTCTGTGCGAGCATTAGGGTTTCGCGAACACAGCAGGCTGAGTGTAAAGGGACAGTGGGTCCTCCAGCTCTCGACTCGAGCAGGCACTTTAGCACGGTGCTCCCACGTTTCTGTGCAAACACTATCGAGGTCTGAGTCACATCGAGTTAAAATTAGGCGGGGGTTCACCTCGCCGTGCCTAGGGCCAGACTGGCGGTGGGTGCGGCGAAGGCCCGACGGGCAGCCGTGGCAGCCAGCATCGGGACTGGCCCGGGGGTCACCCGCGGGGCCGGGACAGCGGAGCGCTGAAGGGCTGCGGAGGAACCGCCCTGCGCCTGCCTTCCCTCGGGTATCGGATACCGCGGGTGGCAGAGGGAGGCAGCCGCCTGCCCTCGCTGGCCAGGCGGGCAGCGGGCGCAGCGGGACAGGGCCGGCAGGGCAGTGGGGGCTGGCCGGGG
>VZRF01013627.1:1430140-1508783 GCA_013396875.1 Vireo altiloquus
CGGCGGACGGGGCGGGGCCGGGCCGGGCCGAGCCTGCGCAGTGCGCGGCCGCTCCTTCCCCTTCCTGTGCGTGCACCGGGCTCGCCGGGCCCCGCGCTGGCTGCCTGCGCTGCGGCCCGTGAAGAACCCGGGGCAAGTAGCCTTCACGTGCCGCCCTCCAGCCGCGTGATAAACGAGGCGTCTCTTAGCGCAAGTACAGTGCAAGTGAGGGCGTGCTCACACACGCAGGGTTCAGCCCTCACAGGGAAAGGAACCTATTGGGAGAACTCAGCTTTTCCATGGGTGTTTAAGTGACTGCCCTGCCGAGAGGGGACAGAGGCTTCGAGTAAAGCTGTTAACATGGCTGTTTTCATAGAACCGTAGAATCACTGAGGTTGAAAAAAACCTTGATATTTATCTGCCTTGTCTGCTCTGCTGTTTTTCCTTTTGCTGGGTTTTGGTCCACTCAAGTCCGTGGTTTTTGTGCAGCTGAGGCATCTGACTACATCTCTAAGAATATTGCTTTAAAATGTAAGATCTGCTTTCAGAGCACGGGAGAGATTGTGTTGTACTATTGGGCCAGGTACATTTGAGAATAATTAAGTGGCTTGTTCAATTTCTGTCGGTTTGAGCCGCTAATTGAAAAATACAGTGATTTTTTTCTTTATAGGCTTGTGGGACACCAGTGCCCTTAAGCCAGGGATAACCAGGAAGTTGCTTTATCACTATGGGAATCTCTCTAACCACTATGGGCATCCAAGAGCTGTGCTACAAGGCATGTGGGAAAGTAATTTAACTTCTCTGTGTATTTGTCAGCAGGGAGATTAGTCACAGATTCTTTAACTCCCATAAACTCTTCAGGCAACTGATGCTCAGTTTTTATCTTGATTTAATGTTGCTCTCTGTCCTAAGATTCTGAAGAAGTTCCCTTAAGGACCGCTAATAAGGCTGTTTTTTATCTGTAATGAGGAGGGTTTATAATTGTAGTCTAGAGAACAAAGATCCTTGATAGTGATGAGGGGAAAAAAAGCAAGAAAGGAGCTGGTTCTTAGGCCAGTCTGTTCTTTGGATGCTGACACAGAGCTTCAAAAACAAGCTTACTGGTTTGGTTTTCTGTCCATACTCTAGGTGGTTTGTGGAAAACTTCTATTTTGGTGTCAATTTTCAGTAAACAGAACTGCAGTATTCTCAGTGGTTGTATTAGCCTTGAGCTACTACTTGATTTGTCATCTGTAGGGGTTCTCATTAGCTAGAGCTCAATTTCTGTACAAGTTCTTAAATTTTGTAAACACGTAGGAAAGAAGGTGGTGAGAGGTATTGTGGCAATTAGTCCTTATCAGGTAATTATTTCCGCCTTGTTCTGTAGGTTAGAATACCATTTCACAGTCACAAAGGTTAAATAAGGAATGTCATTAGCTGGTTTGCTCAAGCATGTAAACATAGATCTTAAGGTTAACATGCTTAGCTCCTATCCTGCTTTCAGCTGTGTTCTCTCTGATTTATGACCAAACTTAATTTTATCAGCTGCTTGCAGTATCAGGCCCTGTTTGCATCACAGATGTTTGTGGATGTTTTTGAGACTGAGCCTGGGACATGACAATGTGAGAACCACGTGGATCTCTCCAGGGGCTCAGTCACACAGTTGTATTTGAAGTAATGGCAGTACCATACCTACCCTCCCTTCCGAACAAGACTGTATTTTGGCAAAATATTCAACAAGCTGTGTGTTGAATGCTAAATAACTAATGTTGAATAACTAAATCAGTATGTTAAATTTCTTAGTCTTTAAATATTGTAAGAGAGAAGATAACTAGGGAGTTTTATTTTGCACATTTTTATGACTGAAATAATGTGTACAGTTTACAAGCAGTTTATCAAACTCAGCAGGTCTGTACCATATTGCTGTTTGATTCAAGTCACTTCTGGAGGCAAGAATAATGACACTATCTGTGTCCCCCATTCCAGTATTCCCACGTGCTAAGCAGTGAGCAGTTGAATCAAAATCAGTTTGCCAGAGGAAATTAAAAATGGCATGCTTTAGAATGAATTCTAGTAGGCATGAAAGTGGTAATTGCAAAAATAAAAGAGGAACTGTATCTTCTTTACTGTCATGTAACATTGTGGGGTGCTATCAGAAGATTCATTTGAGTAGCATCAGTGGAAAAAAAAAAATCACTTGAGTGGATTAAAAGATAACTTTTTGTCTTCACAACCAGAAGTTTCACTGACTTCATTAATTTAATATGAAGTTTTGGTCTTAGGCCTGTATCTGAATAGAGAGATACATAGAGAAAACTCAATACCTGTGTGGTAGGAGCTGTCCGTATGATTCATGGACTTTGAAGCAAGGTCATTTTCAACTGTGTGTACATGATAGGTATCAGTTTCTATTTAAAATCTGTGAAGTATAACTGAGGGAGACAAACAACTTGATTTAATTTCCTACGCTTCTTTTAAAACCTCTTATATATAAATTTTACCAGATTATTATAGATAAGAACAATAATAAACACTGTATTGTGCCTTCCTAAAGCAATCTCCTGTTTTAAGGTGTATATTATCAATTCCATAGCAAGTGGAGTAATCTTCTATGTATCAGATTTTAAAGTTTTATTGAAAAAAGGGATCTAAGACAAGAATCAAATACTTTCTGCTTTAATGTGTTGTATTTTTTAAAGTACTAGCTATTTGGGAATATGTACATGACTAGGATAATCTTTGTAGGATAATCTTTTTCCTATGCCTTAGAATCATAAATAGTGGTATCATAAATGGAAGACATGCTTTTATTGAAATTAAAAGGTAGTTTAGGTCCAGCTCAGTGTTACCTATGAAAGTTTGTCATTTGGCTAAAACATTCCCAAGGTGTTCTCGTGCTGAATTCCCTCAGAAACTGGGACAGCCTTTCCCAGCTTGCATCCCGGTCTTCAAACCAGCTTGCCAGGGCAGATGAGAACAAGCAGAGAAGCTGCAAATCAGGGATCCTCCCAGGGCTCTGGATAACTCTGCCCTTGTCTGACTGAGCCCTTCAAATCCAGGGTAACCCTGGAGTTGTCTCCAGTGCAGAGTCTGAGCATCCATTAGATGACACACTCAGGAGGAAAGCTGATCTGTGCAGAGCACCAGTTCCTCTCTGTGGTAAACTGTCTTCTGGGAAGACAAATTCCTTTTGAAATAATCTGCAAATGGAATTACAGTCGTTTCCACAAATTTCATTGTAATGAAAATGAAATGCTGCACCACATGGAGCACTTGACAGTTCTTACTTACCGTTTGCCTAAAGAATTGATGGAGATAAATTCCAAATAAAAATTGAGGCAAGTTGTTTGCCTTTGAATTGCCTATATGAGCATCTGTTTCCCTTCCTCATTTCACCAGAAATTGCAAAAAAATGCTTCTTTTTCGTGAACTTAAATGTTATACTGTACTGCTTTATGTAGACCTTGTGTAACTAAATTGGTGAGAGCTGCGGGTATTCTCTTAGCCCGAACTGTTGCAGAAACCGTTCAGCCTCTGAGTCAACAGATCTCGGACAATTGCATAATAGTTTTTGGGTGAATAGGAGGATATGAATCTGACAGGAATGTTAAGTGTAGTACTATTCACACACCTCTTGGCTGAAATTCTGTGTGCTTGTGTTAAGTGGAGACTATCCATGTGAGCAGCAAGTGCACAGGACTTCACAGAAATCCTCCTGCGTGGGAGCTGCCTGCATATTGTGGGAAAGTGTACTAAAATAGTACCAAATAGCAATGTAATTATTTTCCTGATCTTTAGCCTGAGATAGTCTCGAGTTTCATGGGTTTTATTGTCTGCCTTCCCAATGCTTTGAAGTAAAAACTTCATGCTTTAAAGTAAAAATTTCATGTCTAATTGCTTTTGGCATGGGATGTGGAAATAGAGATGGCAGTTTCTTTATCTGCAGAAAAATGTACCAGCATTCAGTCTTCAGAGTAGTGGGAGGTAGTGTTGATACAGCATTTTTTTAAAGGATGTATTTTTTAATAAAACAAAGATACTACAGATTAAAGAATCTAAGGAATCATTAATGTAAACTGATCTTAATTTTAATTCCAAATTTGTGAATTAATTGTTGTATTCTTACAGGCCACATTTCTTGATTATATTCTTCCCTTTTTATGCCAAGCCAGTACATGATTTAACAGGCATGAGCCAGGATGTGTGGAACAGTTGCCTGGCTTTGTTGTTGCTGGAGGGCTGTCCCTGTTAAGCTGCTGTCACAGGCAGGTCATGAATTAGGTGAATCCCAGAAGATTCCCTTAATTTGTGACTGTCTAGATGAGCACTTTTACCAAAAGAACACTTGAATAGAAATCTTAATTTCAGTCATCTGTTTACAACCAATTAGACACTAAAGCTTATTAAAAGCCTTTTTAGTGATAGCATAAGATATCAACACTGAGGTCTATTGGTTTATAGACTTTTCTCTATAAATAACCTCAGCTGTGTTGAGCCATAGCAGATCTGGAGAGCTGACTTGCAGGTTTTCTTCATTTACTCCTTTCTCCTTGATAAAAAAGAAACTGAATGTGGTGGTTTTCCAGGCAGGCTGCAGAAGTTAATTTGTACATGCTGCAAATTTGAGATGTGCTTTCTGCAATAATGCAGAATTGGAGAAGAGGTATTTAGATTATTTCCTGTTGAGATAAAGACTTTAAACCTTTCAATACTTTATCTTGTTAATGAGATGCTTAGGTACCTTTGCATTAAATTGAATTTCTTCCTGATTGCTAAGTTCAAATAATAAGCTGCTATTGTTTTCTTCATCTGTAAATAGAATTGTTTTTGCTTGTCTATAACACTGTAAAAGTAGGGAGTGAAACTCATAATTGCACAAGTAAAGTAGGAAGTTCTAGGTTTAGGCTAGTATGGACTAGGCTAAAGTGAGTCATGTTCTTTTTACTTGAGACATTGGTACAAAAGTAGTCTGTAGCTGAGCAAAATAATGTTTAAATTTATTATTTAACTAATCATAAGAATTTTATTTTTTTACTTTTCTGGAATTTCTGCAACTAGATATCATTCTTATTTCAAAATTCTGGCAATAGATCTATTAGCCCATTATTTAGAATGTGATTTTGACAGGGATTCCTAATTCTTGGGTTAAAGGTACTTGGGAAAACCCTCAGTAAGTGGTTCAGAGCAATTTTCTGAGCTTCTAACTTGTTAATAATTCTGCTGCAGAAATCAAAATACTGAATAATTTCTGATAACTACCTGATGAGTAAATATATTTAATTGCCATGAAAAGTGGTGGTGCTTACGTTTATTAGCTTTAAAGACCTTCTGTCTCTGTTTATATAGTTGCTGAGCATGATGACTGATGTTGCCAACTGGTTCCTTCAGCTCTGTGACAGAGCAGATATAAAAAGCTCTTCATGTATACAGGAGGTGATGCCCTCATCTCTTGGTCAGGCAGTCTATAGATATACAGAAATTCTCAGTGCCACGTTTTGGTACTGTTACTGTCAATATATTGCTCATGAGTATTGCCAGATAATCTAACTGATAAATATTAAATATGCTTTTTAATAACACTTACAGGAAGAAGTGTAATGCTGGTTTTCGGATGGATAGGACAAAAAGTAACTCTCTCTGGAGGCTGCAGGTCTGACCCAAAGCTTGCTGAAGTCAGTAACAAGTTAATCTGATTTCAGTGACCTTTCCATCAACGTGGCCCTTCATGGTAGAGGCTTTCGTGGGTCAATGTGAAGACTTCTCCTTTCTCAGTTCCTGTATCAGTGAGAATCTGTGTAAGTAGCTGCTTTGTGTCATCGTGGCATAATCTTTAGCTTTTGATTGTTATTTCCTCATTTCTCATTTGAAAGACAAAAGAGAGCATGATATAGTTACCCAATCCTGAAATACTTGAGATTCCCATCTAGCTATTAAATGTGTTTGAAATTAGCTGATGAAAAAGCTAGTTGGGGAAGCTGACAGCTATATAGGCATAAAAACTTCCACAGATGCACAGTGAGCCTGCCAGCTTTGTTCTCTTAAATAAGGTTAGGAAGGAAAGAAAGTACTTCTGTCAGTTTATTTCCTGGGAATTATGTTTAGAAAATTGCTGTCTACTTCAGTGAACATAGCAAATAACAGATAGTAGAAGGTGCTTTGCCAGGAGTGAAATAAGAATTGTTTGAAAGTAACATTTACAATTGAAATGGATCTTTTTTGCAACTCTTGGTGTCCTTGGCTGTCTGGCTGAAAATCATACCTGAGATCTTTCCAGCCTGGAATCACAGCATCAGAGGCTGCAAACCAGTTTTTTCTCGGTTTAATACTCAATTGACAATCAGAAGTTGTTGACATAAACGTAGTGTGTATTGTTTAAATAACAAACATTGAAACTCTTATGAGCTAGAGAATACTAGTCTCCTGTAGTGCTTTTGTTTGCATTTCTATTAGCAAAATCAACTTTAGCCTCTTTCACTTTGGAAGAGTGGTTATGGAAATCAAGATTGTTAAAATATGTTTGAGTGCTTAAATTTTCTGTGAAATATGTTGGTGGGTGAAGTCCAGATACAAAACATCAAGAACTGCCATTCAAGCTTGTTGGTACAATTGAAATTGGTATTGTTTATGAGAAAAGTCTGGGAGTGCATTGGCTGATATTTTTCAACACATTATGGATTTCCTAGGGGGGGAAAAATTGCTGGTTATGCTGGATGTAAAAATATATATGTGATATCTTTTCTTGGTCATCTTCCACAGACCTCAGTATTGTTCATGGTGCCCACTGGATGTAGAGATTCAGCACAAAATCACTGTTGTATAGCTCATCCCAGAGGAATCTCAGAATGAGATAATAGGTCAGAAAAAAAATACTTGTTTTAATTAAATTGTCCCTTCTCGAGCAAACTTGAACAGTTTTTGAAAACACTGTATCAAGTTTTTCTTGGTTTTTATTTATTGTCTAATCTTGTCAGCGTTGGCAAGATAACGTCTAACTTACCTGTTCTACTTAATCTCTTCTATTTTTTCCTTTGAAAGACAGTGTGTTGAAGGTGAACTTATTTTGAAGTACTGGTAAGGTAGGGTCTCTGCATATCATTAGTAAGAGATTTTCTGGTTTCAGAAGGACAAGCGTGTTGTGGTCTTCTGCCTAAATGAGTTAAAATCACCATGGAATTTGTAAAAGCTTCTCCCTGTTTCTTTTGTCTTATCAGTTTTCAGATAAGCCTGGTGTTTTTCTTTAGTTTAGTGAAGGAACGCTAAATGGCAATCCAAATTATGTGTGCTTTTAGATCATTCAGTTATCATTAGAGATCAGCTTTCTTGAACAGAGGGTGCTATTATGTTCACCTCAGGTTTTAAGGCTACATTATCATGGTGGCATTTACATCAATGGAACATTGGGCTACTTAAGCAGAAATTGAGCTTCTTCCTCATGTGACCAAAACCCTCATGAAAGTGTAGTACATGAATAGGTGAAGGATGGAATTAGAAGCCAGTCACCTTCACTGTTGTGTTCTCATTATATACTTTACCTCTCACCTACACTGAACCCATGCTTGGAGTGCAAGTCCATGAATGGTATTCAGTTTTAGGTGTAATTTATTTTTGTTTATTAGAAGGCTAATTCAGTGAAGGTTATTTAAGTTAAAGAAATTAATGGGCCTGTTAACTAAAAGAAAAATAAAAAAAGTCTGTTATTTGATGAAACACTCATCTTTTGTCTCCCAGAGTGAGTCCTAAAGTCACAACAGAATGTAGAGCACTGCCTCAGGACTGAAAGTAATTCTTAACATTTTGGAAACTAAGGCTGGATTCTGTGGGTATATTCTGCACAATATAAGGTAAGAGAGAACCTCCTTCAAACAGTATATGAGGTTCAGGAACTAAACAAAAAAAAATAGTCACATCAGATGCCCTGTGTTAATCCTGACTTTGAATCATTTGATTATTTTGTGCTCATAAACCAGCACCTGGGACCTCAAGTAAGGAATAAAAGCAGAGGAGGACAATAAATCTTATATTGCAGGAAGAGAGAATTGTAGATCTAGAAATGATATTATCAGGAATGATGACTGTTAAAATCTCAGTAGGTAGGGTCAAAAGCTGAGGTGAAAAGGGTAGTTTTATATTTTATCAAAAAGATGAAGGATTATGCACCAGGAAATGGCTGTGCAATATTTAAGGTATGAGTATGTAAGGTTCACTCAGTGAATTCTACACTTGCTTCAATTTACTGTGCAAGCAAAAGTAAGTTACTTAACCTTTAATTGCCTCAGTTCTCATGAAAAAAACCAGATGATAAATTATTCCTAGCTTCTTAAAAATATGGGGAGGACAAATACATGAAGTATTGTTTGGAACTGAGCTGGTTATACAAACTTGTAAGGTCCTCATATATGAATGAATATAGGCCAGAAATTACAGAGCATGGGCAGTATTTATTCTTAAGGAGAAACTCCTAGAATTTGCTTTTCTAATAAACTGATAGTTTTACTTTCCTATCAGACTTGATTTACTTCAAGAAATATGGGAAAGTCTTAGATTATTTTCCAAAGTGATCACTAAAATACTTCTTGTCTTGAATGTTTACTCTTTTTCAGAGCATACTCAATTTACTCATTCCTAGGAACAGAAACAGTGAGGTCTAATGGAACTGCAGTTCATTACTTTTATGTTGAAGATGATGAAAAATAGAAGTTATGTGAGCTTTTAATCCAAGTTCTGTTGGATTAAAAGAGTCCATAGAAATTAGTGGTAGAGGAATGAGCAGAAGTTCTCTTGGAATAACAAATACTATCCACAGCTTCATGTGTAAGCTACTTTCAACGGGTTGGTTTGGATAAAAGGAATGGTTGTCAAATACAATGCAGACATGTTTTGCCAGCAGATTTTATTTCAATTATTTTCATACTGTATACTTCATATGTCTGAAGTCAGTCTTTCAGCAAGTCTGATGGCAGGTGAAGAGTAGGTAATATAATTTGACCTGTGGCTATATTTGGTTATAAAAATTTCTGAAATGAGAAGTAAGGCGGAATTACTCAGCAAACAAAGAAAATAAATACTGGGGTTGGCATGAGTTCTTTGGGAATATGCCAGTGTAGATATGATTGTGCTTTTTTGCTGAGAATGTCAGATCAACTTGTTTAAAGCAGTGTTTCTTGAACTTAGATTTGTTTGGTGTTTTCTGTTTTCCCACCCTAGATCATAAAAGAGCATAAAATTGAGATGAGAGGGAGGAAGGTGACTTTATTAGCTCTGTAACTGCACGGATTGCTAATTCTAATGGACCTGTTGGGAATACAGACTTTGCAGCTGAGCTGTTCCTGGCCTTCCTGTGTCTAGCAGTGGAAGCCCAGCAGGCAGAGCTCTGACTTGTCAGGCATGAGGCCATTGTTCCTGCAGTGAGCTCAGTCCAGATCAAACCCCTCGTTGCATCAATGCTTGTAAAGCAGTCCTAATCCTAAAGATCAGTGGCAAGCTTTCTGCCAGAGGTTCTGCTCTTGACATCTAGTTCTTGAGCTGAGAAGTCAATATTTCATTTATAGAATAATGGTATGGCACTAGTCTTACGTATCATGAGTACTCTCATTAATATGAAGCATGGTGGAAAATTTCTGTCATGGAGCCTGGAGCTAGACTGGAAATCTAATGTAATGTGGAAAAGCCTAGATAACTTTTACATCGGAACAGCTTCAGTCCCCAATAAACTGTATTTTGATTTATATAAGATGAGCCATTGAGAATTTGAAAGAATAGGGTTCGACCTATTTGAGTAGTTTCTTCACATCTTTCTGATCAACATCAAAATACTGATGTTGGCTGCAAGAGTGAAATTTTCTTTTTTGAAAGGTAAATGTGAGTCAAGACATTTTTTAAGGGGCTTTCATTTTTTTTGATATTCATAGTCTTGAGAAGCTAGGCTCTGTTTGGAGAGAAAAAGCTTGCATAACACCACCGTTCTATCCAGCAGTACAGTGTAAGTGGCTTTGCAGTGCTCGGCAGTGGAGAGTGCTACTGATGGACAGCTTCCTTCTCCATGTTTTCATGATCCAAGGAAAGCTGAGATGCCCACTGAACAGTGTGTCACTTCAGGGCTGCCTGGAGAAGGGAACTGCATAGAGTAGCTTCCAGGATCAGAACTTTAAACTTACCTGGATATAAAATGTAAGTGCTTGTTTTTTAAACACTGTGTTTCCCAAGTTAAAGGGATAAGCATAGGTAAAGGGACTTGACAGCTGGTTCCCATCTGGGATTAGAACCTTAACTTCTTTGAAAGCTGGTAAATTAAAACTTACTTGTTTGCCGTGTGCAGAAAGAAGTATCAAGTAACATCATAATGTATGAAGGAATTAAATGCCACACAGTATGATTGCACAGTTCCTAATTCTTATGAGGGAGCCCCGGTGGTGTAGTGGTTAAGCATACGGCACGGTAATTGCCGGGGCCCGGGTTCAAGTCCCGGTCGGGGATACTCCCCGGGCAGGCAGAGCTCGTTAGCCCTGCAAGGGGGCAATCTGCCTACGTCCTGAGGAGGACCTCACTGCCACTGTCCAAGACTCGCTTTGGCCCGGCAGAAGAACCTCGGGATTAAAGGGTGGGCTCAGATCTGCGCGCCGTGTGTCTCACCTAAAAAATCCAGTGCGCAGGCTGGAAGGTCTGAAAGGAAAGAGGCCTTCCCTGGATCTTTGTACGCGAAGGCTGGCCAGCAAAGCAAATTCTTATGATGTTACCTCTTCCCTCTTCTATATTTACCTTTTTTAGTGAGGAGTGCAATTTAAGTGGACACCGTTATGGTTGTTTTTCTTTTCATCTTTATAAAATGAAATTCTTGCACTTTCTCATTCTGTGAAACTTTCCATCCATACCCATCACTTAGTAATTTTTTCTCACTGTGATTGGACTATTCAGTTTTCTGCATGGTTTCTCTCTTGGCAGCTGAAGTTCCTAATGTATTGTTTATATATTGTAATGTCATAAAGCTCCTGTTGAGAAAAGCATATTAATACTTTGATTCTAACTTGACTCTGAGTACCTTACTGTCTTTATTTTGGAAAAGATGCCTTCAATGATTTTAAAATCTAATTTCCATCGTATAAACTAAATCTCCTTTTGTTGCTATTTAGATTTGTGCTGACAAATATGACGTCTTAGCACTTTAGTTTTACATCTTCTATTTATCTCAAGCTTTTCTTCTGCTCCAGTTTTTCATAATGGTTAACGTGAAATATTCCCGTGCCTCACTTAGTGTTTGTTATGAGCACGTGGCTCCTAAACTGCCATTCATTCAGGTGGTATGTTAGTTTTACCTGCAAGATAAAGTTTTTATATATAAATGTAATGTTAACATAGGTATAGTTCCTGCAATGCAATGTCAGGTAACTCAGAACATTAGCCAAGACAGAACAAACTGTACTGCTTTTTGAATTCCTTTCTCTCTGGTCTGTTGTAAAGGTTACTAATCTCTGGAGAAAGATAATGGATCACATGTTTGGTGTAATAGCTTTTTGGGTTTTCTGCTTTATCTGCTAATTTTAAAATGTTTTAAAATAAGCTCATATAAGCAGGTTTTAATGTGACATTTGTGGCAAGGGCAAAACCAATATGTATTTACTCATTTCCTGTCGTATGCTCAATGCCACAGTAGCTGATTATTTATATTTCGTGTGCTTCCTAACACAAGAAAGTTAAATCTGGAGTTACTCAAATCATTAGCTGGATATATAGAGAACTTTGATACGGAGTGGATAGCAAGTTCTCTATGTTTCTTCACCTCTAGTTTTCCTCTTTCATGTTTTTACAGAATGTAAAATTCAGGTGTGTGTGCGTGGCACCGACGTACCATGAGTCACACAGAGAGTAACTGTCTTTCTGTGAAGATGTCACTTTACATGGAATGAGCATGGGTTACAAAACACTCTTCAGAGCTACTTTAGTACCAAACTCCTTTGTGTTTTGGGGCATTAAACAGAACTCTTGTTAAAAAGATAGCTTTCTAATGTTGGCACTGCCACTTCTCTTCTATGTGAAAACTTCCTGCTAGTGTTTTCTAAAATATTTTTTGAAGACTGTTGTGATATTAGCTTTGTATAGCAGCTCACATGGTTTTCTGGATAAAAAATATGTTAATGTGCTGGTAGCCAATATTGGCCTTGTGTACAGCAGTCCTATTATTTCTATTCTAGTGAAAATCAAGTATAGAACTTGCAACATTTGGCAGACAGAAAAAAAATTGCATTTGTAAACAGGATTACAGTTCCAGTACACAAGGTGTTAAACTATGAGGTGACCATTTCTTTAATCTACATTATATTGCAGAAAGAAGCAATTTATAGTTTTACTTCAGATTGGAGCAGCTAGTACATGAAGACGAATAAATAGATAAACCTCTTTAGTTTCCATCCATAACTCTTCATACTTCAGGAGCTTTGAAAGTTAAACAACTTAAAATTTCCTGGGCAGGGCTATGTAGTACTGCAAGTAATAGAAACATTGGTAAAAGTTACTGAATTAAAGGCAGCTGAGTGCAGGTACACAGCAATCATAGCACAGAAAATAATTGAAATATTGCCTCTAACAAAAACAGTGAAGAAAATGTTGTGCTTTGACTGAGAACAAAGGTACAAGAAGCTTTTTATCAATGGTTATGCTGCTGTGCCCTGCTGCTACACACTATGACTTGGAACAGTAGAGGGAGACCCAGTATGACTTGTTACATCATACCTTGAGATTTTTGATTTTGCTTGAGGTGTTTTCAGACAGCTGAATTACCATGGAAGAGGGTACAGGCCAAGTCAGTGTTTCTGGCATTTAATTAGTGCACTTCATTCGCATTTTGTTCAATTGTGATGATTTCCTTTTAAGTTTTCGGGGCATAGTAGGATAGAAATTGTGATGTATGATTTTTTTAAGTATAATCAGTCAAATTATTTTTAATAAATAGTGGAAGTGCATGGCTGCCCTAAAGTCTGAGAGAAAAGCTACCTCTTTGAAATAAGGAAATTTGCATCTAAAAGGCACCTTTGGCTCAGTCAACTGTGTTGATAGTTACTCAGTGTCACCTGTTCCCTGTTAAAGCTTAACCAGTTTGCTAAACTAACATCTACCTAACCATTGAAATGTAAAGGCTTATATATTAAAAAGCTAATGCTAATTTTCTTTATGTATCATATCTTAATTTTGTTCCAGGTAAATGCCAAAAAATTTGAAAACTTTGTTTCTGTTTCCAGAAGATTCACTGTAGTTCTTACACACTTAAAATAATCTGAATTTTTTGTCTTGCTTTCCTGCAGTGCCCTAGTAAGTTAACAACTTTACTCCTTAGCTGGAATAACTGTGAAAGACTGTTTGCTTGGCTGACATTCATGCAGTTCTGCAAAGAAGTTGGTAGGTGTGTTCCTTCTGTGGCCACAACAAGGAGCAAGTGTGGGCAGTGAACCATCTGTGATCTTTGTAATGCTGTTGACCAGTGTACAGAGACAGTTTGGCCCAGGTCTGAAGGTTATGTTTCCTTAAGGGAGCTTTATCTCTTAAAAAAATCTTAAACCTCTCAACTTCTAGATAGAAGAGCTTACCCTTTTCACTTATGGCTGAAGTGCGTTCTTGGGGTGTGTGCAAAAGGGAATTAAAATAATATTGAAAATCCTTTGCCTTTTTAAGACCTGAAGTTCTAAATTTGGATGTAAAAGTCAGTACTGTCATGTGGTTAACATCTCTCAAGAGTTTTGTTTAAATTACAATGCTCACATCCAAAGCATGTGTTTGAACTTTTCTTTCGAGACACTGCATCTGTAGAAATGTGTAATGCCAGCTTTCATCTTCCTGAGGTATGAAAGTACTGGGGAGATCAGCTATTGATTATATTGGATGGCCAACTCCTTTGAACCTCACAGAAATACCCTAATGGTACCACAGAAAGGATGTAGCTGCACACTACAGGAACAGATAAAATGTGCACAATGTGGCTTGGGGTGGGGAGGCAGTAGATAGGTCTGGTGCCATAGGTTCAGTCCTGACAAAAAGTCAAAAAGTACTTGCTGCCATTTATGTTTGCAGGAAGGTTAAATGTTTGCTCTTCTGCAGGGGTCCTGTATAAACAGTGATGAAGTAAATGAAGTCATGATTGACCTATTGGTCTAAAGGTGTCTGGTGGGCTTATGTGTCACCTGGCTTCTTCTGGAGCTCCTTCTGTAGCTTGGAGTTTTCAACAGCCTTGGAACATGTCTTGATCTAGTGATGACTTGTGTGCCCCAGTATGACTTCTTGGAGTGAGTGACTGGTTTTTCGGTTGACAGGCAGTGAACTCAAATTGTTAATGATGCTGACAATTGAGAAATATCCCACTTGTCTTAAAGGCAAGAGGAAGTGCAGCTTCTGTTAAAGTCTATTGCTAACATAACCACTTGTGGTGGAAAGTGAAAGACGTTTTTCTGGCACTAGTAGATTACTTACATGGTAATAAAATTAAGTAGATTACTTTACACAACTTAAGAATTACACCTTTTCAACACCCTGTCTCCCACAGCACGAAAACACAAAGACAGTCTTTGGCTGTTGTCCAAAACAGTGACAATATCCCATTTTTGTCTATGAACGTGCAGTCAGCATCCAGGTTTTTGATAGAAAACTTCATCTTTCTTGAGTAAGGGTTTTGTAAAGATGAGAAAATTATAGTGGTGGCCTTGTATTTTAAATATTTCTTATATATATATATATCTCTATATCTATCTATATCTTTTAGTCGTAATAAGTCTACCAGCAGTTAATCTGATGGAAATCAGGCTATTACAGTGTTTCTTTGACCAGTTACCTTGCTTTCATCTTAAGTGCTGTATAGTTTTATCCATCTCTGTTTATCAGAAGGCTTCAGTCCCAACATAGATTTCCATTGGTAATGATACCTGGGGAAAATTTTCTGCAAACTAAATAGTTTTTCTAAAAAAAGCCACAATGATGCCATTCTAATGTTGTGAGGTATTTTAATATGCTGAAATATATGGAACAGTATCTTTCGTGACAGAAGGTATAGCAGTTTAGTTGTTTAAATAGTTCTCAAAAATAAGCGTTTGGGGAATGAGTGTTCTTCAACAAAACATGCATGGCACGTTTGTGTATCTCTGACCTTTTACCTTTATCTTTCTTTTCTACTCAAAAGGTCAGTGTTCTCTAGAACTTTTAACTTCTTTTGTTTGTAGCAGCCACTGGATGCTCGTATCTCCTTAATTTTATGTTTTTGTGTATTGCAAAACAAAAATCAATAAATAGCATTTACTTAAGGGGCCATCTTGAAAGGCACAAAGGCAGTGAGGAAAGAATTATCAAGTTAATCACAAAAGCCTTTACTCCAGTTTTCAAACACAATGAAGACTATCTCAGTGGCTGAATTGAAAGTGTATTATCAGTGTTCAGATTTGTTGCATCATTTGGTGCCAAGAGATAATAATTGTAAAATAAAATGGCCAATGCAACTGCTCAGTTGATGCCTTTATATGATCCAAGCTTATATTTACAGAAGAAATGTCTTCATTTCAGGTCCAGGGAAGTATTTTCCTTCTAGAGCACATGTTTAGAAACCACAGGCCCTGATCCTGCAGACAAGTAGGTACACATTAAATATCAGCAATAGCAATGCCATTTGATTGTCTGCCTTCTTTTTGTGTAATATTAGTTCAGTAATAATTATGAAGAACAACTTTCCTCTTCTTACTCAGTATTTTTATTTAAGTTTTTTTACAGTGTCAGACTGTGGAACTTCTTAGAACACTAATTTCTGGTTTAAATTATTTCCCTGCTCTACAGGAGTATTTAGGAAGGTTTCTATTGTGGTACCTAAACCATAGGTGTTCTGTATTATAAAAATAGTCTTGTTACTGAAAGTGCTCCAAATAAGGAAAAAAATTGGATACCTCATGTTTTATGGCTACATATTGCTGAATAGAGGTTTTATATACTTGTACACCAGCTGTACCTATCTTGAGGCCAAATGGTATTGTAGTCTTCTGGTAATAGCCGGTGAGAAGAACTAAATACTGAGTAGATTAGTATTGCTGCTATTTAACTTAAGTAGTAAGTACTAATATAAATTGTTTTATGGTCAATAATAATCTAAACACCTCATTTAGATGTAACTTTATACTAATTACAGATACTGCCATAGGCAAATGAAGACTTGTGATTTTCATCAATTTTGATATCAGTTAGCAGGGTTCTTGCTGTATCACCAGGTGTGGTTGACAGCAGCCTCTCTGCACAGTATTCCATGTGCTAACATGGTGTTATTATGTGAGCCAAATAACCATCCTGGTGTAAAATTGCATTTGGTTACACAGGTCAGTTATGGACAGGACTACAGTCTTTGCTTGGAACCTCGTATTAAAATTCAGGTTAAAAGTATTTGGTGATCATAACAATCACCAAACAACAGATGACAGAAGTAAGACTTATCTTAATAATTTCCCCGGTTGCCCATGTGTACATGTATGTTCTCCCACGTCTGGGTTCCCTTGACTTCTTGTTAGGTCCCAGTAGCCTTGGCTAATGCAATCCACTTAAATCTCCTTCAGCTACCATTCACTTACACGTATAATCTTCTTTTAAGCCCACATGATACATCCCTCACTCTTACGTAGAGTAAGTTTGCTTCAGCTACAAGTTGCTTAGCTTAATTTCTTCTGTCAGTTTTTATTTTCCGTTGTGTTCCTCTTAATACATATGTATTTGGACCAAGCTTATTGATTCAGTAGATAGGTGCTGTCACTGGTATATTGATTCACTTGCAGTGCCAGCAGGAGTTGTTGACAGAAGGATCACCCTTCTTTTTCTTGCACAAGTTGGAAGCAAATGTGTAATAGTGTAATATGTTCATCATTTCATCCCAGAGTTGTTTCAGTTTCTGAGCATATGAAACTGTTACTGCACTGCTTGCTCTTTCTTCTGTTTTTCAAAATTACTGTACATCTGCAGTACCTGGCTTTTAAAGACACCACGTTGAATTCTGGAGGGAGATTTGAGTAGCGTGGTGGAAGTGCCAGAAGAGTTTCTGGTGATGTATTCAGAATTCTGCATCAAGAAGTTTTTCTGGTTTTCCATTGGTTGGCGAATGTCTTAGTAGATTTTCTACTCTACAATCACATGGGTTGAGCTGTCGAACAAAGAAAAGCCGAGCCAAACAACTCTATGGCTTGAATTGAAGTGAAACTAAATACTCTGGAGATGGCTATGAATAATTCAGTTTCTTCTGTTGTAAGGTAGATTAATCAATTCTTTAATTTTTTATACTACACATAGGAGGAGTATAAAGTCAAGTATGTGAATAAAGGAGGGGAAAGTTCACAGTAGAAGTAGAAATTTAGAATTTAAAGAATATCCTACTTCATGTATTTATTACTTACTGGGTCAGCTTTTCAGCAGGTAAAGGACAATATAATGTCTTTTTGCATATCTTAGGGATCAAGTCATTAACTGCTTACCATGTAGGATGTTCAGCATCAAGCTGCAGCAAATCAAAGTAGAGAGTTAAAAGAATACACTGTATGTTTTATCTCCTAAAACTTTAGTGTTTCTGGAGGGAAAACACTTTTGCATTAGATTGCTATAGTCCTTTGTCTTCTGATGCATGGCTGTCTTTTATTTCAGTATTTTTATTTGTAGCTTGAAGCTGTAGTGTGTAACAGACATAAACTCTTAACTAGCGGTTGAATTAGTGTGGGTTACTTTTAGTACACAGGGCTTAAGTAAAGACTTGAACTTCTTGAAACAGAGATTTAGGCACCTGGCCACCATGAATATTCAGGAGTTATAGGAAGCTGAAGCTGTGTCACCCTCTTAAGTTACCTTGGCATAATGCTTAATGATTATTGTGATGAGTGAATGCTACTAATGAGCAGTAAAATATGGAACAGAAGTAATGAGTATTTCTAGGGTATTTTAGGGGCACTTTAAGGTCATGTATGTAGCATCAGAACATTTCTAGAGTAACTATGGGAAGAGGATTTTTAGAGCTATTTTTAATTTTGTTCTATGTGTAGAGAATCTCTGGAGATTAACAATATGTTAATGACAGCTCATTTTAAAAATGTTTAAATTTAGAATTCCTGTCTTATTGTTCAGATGGGAGGAAATAGACTATGTAGCATAATATATTTCTTGTAATAGGTATATTAAACTCCTGTTTCAGTGTCTTGCAAATGTAAAACTTGCTGATGTAGTTACTGTTTTTTAATAGATCATTGACCCGTCAATCAGACTCTGACCATTTCAGAGATAAAAAGCTTGGCTTTCATTGGCTATTAGGAATAGAGCAGCTTTCCACAAATTAGGAAATGGTGTAATAATTAACAGGTATAATGGATATGTGCATTCAGGTTTCAGTTGTATCTTTATGAGTTTTAGCTCCTGTTATCTTTGGTGTAGTTAACCCACTGTCTGCCCCCAGATAATTTAACTACAGTATAAAATGGATTTTTTTTGGTGGCAGTGGCATTTTGCTGAAATGGTTGATAGTTTTTTTGCTCATCTTTTTAAAACCTGTAATGAATTGTTCTTTCAGACTTTTATTTAAAACAAGGTGCAGAACTTCACTAACAAAACTCATTAAATGACTAAGAATTCTGTTGTAAAGCAGCAAAGCAAAGGTTCTTTAAACAGTTTTGCATACAGAGAATTTAGGTAAACTTTATTTTTTTTTCTTTCTGATTTACAGACTTAAATGATGTTAGGTACTGATGATTCCTAGTACAGGAAAGAATTTGACATCTTTGACCCAAAAAGTCACTTGGAAATTGCCAAAGCAGGTCATTTGCTAGTGCACTTATTACATGAATCAGAAAGTCAGCAGACGTCACTTAGCATTCCTAAGGTAATTTAGGTTTTGAAAACATAAGCTGTATTTTGATTGCAAACATTCATTGAATAACACCAAGATCCAATTCCTTTGGTGTCATTATAGAACATCTTGGGTTGGAAGGTTCTTAAAAAAAATCATTAGGTTCCAAGTCCCCTGCCACGGACATGTTTCGCTAGACCAGGTTGCTCAGGGCCCCATCCAACCTGGCCTTGAGTGTACTGGCACTGCAAAATATGAATCAGGAAAACAAATCCTAAGTTTAGAGAAGTTACAGAACTTGAAAGCTCAGGAAAACTTCCTGAATTTTTATGTAACTTACAAATCTTTAAACATGACAAAAAACAAAAGAGAAATGATAATTAAAATGAGGGGCTGATAAATTACTGTGTAACTGGACATTTACTGAGTTCATTTCAACTGATAGTAAACATTTTCTATTTGTCATAGATCTGTCACTAAGCTTTTCCCGTCATGTATTAGGTAGCCTTTTCTCTACAAGTCTTTTTAACATCACTTCTTTAGGGATTCCACTTCACTATCACTTTGTTTTGTCTTTCCCTTACCTGATCCAATACTTAAGTGTTGAACTGTAAATTCTATCCTTCTGGTTATTTGTATATTACCATTCTTTATATAACTCAGAGCTTTCACAGGTTTGGGTATTGTCCTTTAGAAGTTACATTCCTATGGGACTAAATTTAAATTTACAACTGTAGAAGTTTGTAGCTTCTTTGTATTTTACCCTTGTCTAATTTTAGTGGTTGTATATTGCTTTTCCAGTGACAGCAATGATATACCAGAGATCAGTATTCCAGGATGTTTATGGTTTTTCCATGCTACAACGAGCCTTATGAATGTGCAGATTTATCGACCCCTAGTGGGGTTTTTAGGAAAATGGTTGTGAATTTAATTAGTGCTAAATGAAAAATTCACGTATTTTTCAATCTGTATTTGTTTCAATGGTCTTTTCCTTCTATTTCCAGCTGGATTATCTCAAATTCTTTCTGGTGTTCTCGACATCTGCAGAATTGCACATTGCAGCAATTTCTATTAGCAACAGGACTCCCAAAACATGTAGCTATAATCAGCATTTTAATGAACAGTTACAGCTGTTTCTGAATATTTTAAAATTATAATTATACAGCAGAAATTAAAAAAAATAAAAGGTCTTCCTTTTTTTTTGCTGTGTAAGTGGACTAATTTTAATTATCTAGGAAAGCTAGTAATTTCTTGAGTAGTTTTGATACTACATAAATTAATTAAAGCAAATCCTAAATTGCCTGCTCAAGCTTTACTGACCTCTTAGTGGTTATTAAATAATTATTTTATCAGTAATAGCCTGAAACAGTCGTTTCGTACCAAAACAGTATGTAAAATATTGCATTTCTAGCAAACTTTAATTTTAAATAGCTCTAGTGTTTTAAACATTTAGTTGAAACTGTAATTTTCTGGGGGATGAAATGATCTCCTAAGCATGCTGTGAAGATTTCTTACAGACATTCATTTCACATGAGTTAAAATTGAGCACTGAATAGTGAATTCACATTTGACTGTTTAATTTAGTGAATGAAGACAAATAGGTCAATAATATTAAAATTAATTTTAACTTCACTATAATGTGTTTCCAAGTATCAGAATCAGAAGCTAGGTGTTGTTGTAATTTTCTTTTTCTATGCAAGTTTGACACAAAGAAATATTAAATATTTCTAAAATAACTTCAGTTTTTAAGATTTTGCATGTCTATTTTTATAGGCTTTAAGTAGTCGAGCAGTTTTTTTACCATTTAAACGATGAAATACACCTATGAATTTTAGGTATTTTTTAAATTGTTAAGAAAAGGTAAATTATTTTTTTGCGTTGGCTAATATTTATTATTGTACTTATTTATTATTGTGCATAAATTGCATTATTTAAAGTCAAACCCACACAGCATGAAAAATGTCAAAAAGACCTCAAATTCATATTTTTCTGGGAGCACCCAGTATTCCAAGCCCACTGGAGCTGTTACAGCAAAGTAATTCAGCACCTACCACTGAGAAATGGAGAGAGCTCTGCTGTTTGCCTGCTACCTGTGGGTTTGTTTCTGGGAAAGGCCAGGGTGCTGCTGCCCCCTCAGTGCTCCAGGCTGAAAGCTCCACAGTCACGGGAGTCCCTTCAAGTGGGACCAGCGCTCAGCAGGCTCAGCAGGCTCAGCAGAGCAGGTTTGTGGCAAAGGATTTGACATCTCCTGCCCCCGTGGCAGTGACTTGTACCAGCGCACCTAAAAACACCCCAAGTTTAGTTTCCTATGATTGTCGAGTGTCCAAAGGCAGATACACACCTGCAGGTGTAACTCAGGCTGCGGATCAACAGCTGCCCCCGAGCTGTGCAGGATCAGCTGGACAAGATGAACCATCACGGGGCTGCTGCCCAGACCTCCCCGAGAGAAGAGCCGGGCGTTCGGAAGCTACCAGCTCTGACACTGCTGATTTGGTTGTGGGTACTGAGCAGGTCAGTGTCCATCTGCAGTCTGTGGGACTTCAGTCGGGTCACAGAAGGGAGCATCATGAGCATTTAAGTCAGTATCTGGATATGTTTTTCCAAAAAAGTCAGGAGTCCAAACCAAAAGAACCAAATGACCGTGCAGAGTTGGCAGTGTCAGCAGACACTGAGTTTCGTAGTGTAGTGACTTTAAGTCAGGTGGCTGTTTTTGCACAGGATCAGAATGAGATGCCGGAAAGAGCTGTAAAACTATCAGAAACAGAAGCAGGCAAAAAAGCTGAAGAAAGGCGGTATGATCACCTCCAATGTGATTCTGGTGTTGGAACGTGTACTACTAATGTGACTGAGAATGAATATAAGGAAGAGGATGCAAGTTCCCTTGAACTTTTCAGTTCTGAGGATGATGGGGAAAATGTTTGGATTGAAGCTACAAAACAAGAAGGAAGTGCTCAGGAAAATATAAAAAAGTTTCAAGAACTTAATGTTCCTGCTGAGCAGATTGTAAATGAAATCCATATTGAGTCATTGAGCTCTGGAATACTGTGCTCTCAAGGGAACTGTTCTCACAAGAACTCTTCTAAAAGACCCCGCAAGTATGAAGATTCCTTTCATCTTTTTCACTCACCATTTACAAGACAGCTAAAATCCAAGAGAGCTAAACTGAATTCTTCTCCACCTGGTTCTGGGATGAGAGTGGATCCAGAGAGGATGATGGAGTTCAAGAAACTCCAAAAGAAACTATCACTACTTAAGAATTGCTGCAGCAAAAATCAAAAGTACAGTATTTTGGTCACAGTTGTACATCCTTGCCATATCAAAGAAATACAGAAGAAGACTAAAACAAAATCTTCATATAAAGTTCCTGTAGCAACAATTGTTGTTATTGACCAGTCAGAAGTTGAGAGAAAGGTGGTGCTGTGGCGTGGTGCTGCATTTTGGTCCCTCACTGTGTTTCCTGGGGATATTGTACTGCTTACAGGTGAGAGTTCTTTCATTTGCCTTTTTTTAAATATGGACCTTTAAAATGCCTGTTTAAAGTAGAAGAATGTATCAAGTAATTTGGAGCTATGGCTAAGTTCTCAGTCATCCTGCCAGTGGAACATTGACTGTCCCATGGGAGTTTGCCCTTAGATACAGCCATGGGGAGTCAGGGGTATTCTGTAAGCTGTCAGTGTTTTAAAACAGTTGTTCCTGAAAATTACAAGTCCTGTTACAAATGAGACCTAAGCAGTGTCTGCTAGGAGGCTAATAAATTTAAGAATTATATCAAACTAATGAGAAAATTTTATTAACTCATTGTACATGGCATTAAAAAATAGATTAAAAAAAATCACTGTGTTTCGAAGTGATCTCTTTCAAACCCTGTGCCTTACACGTCTGTATCTAAGATGGTTTTATAGTCAAGAAAAATATGATATACTTCAGTATTTTTGATCCATGAGTTGATAAGGTTGCTTTTTTTCTTGCAGATATAATAATGTATGAGAATCTTTGGTGTGGAGAAGTCATGCTTCAGTCTACATTTACCAGTCAGTTACTAAATCTGGGGAACTGCTCAGCTCTCAATCCAGAAGAATGTAAGATTGTAGTGCATAAGTTTCCATGAAAACCACAGTAAAAGAGCTATTTCAAGTACTCCATTTTGTTGGGAGTGCCTCGCACATGGGATGGAATGGAAATGTGTGCAATTGAGAGGTACAAAAAGTGACAGAAAAAATGACAGGAACACTATGCACAAGATGTGGATGTGATGACATCAGATAGGCATGTGGAGATCATGCTAAAGTTTGATGGTTACCACTGAACTCTAAAAAAACTGAGTTCTTTGAGTTTAGTTTAAGAAAGAATGGTTATCCCAGGACTTGGCCATTTTATATCTGAGTTTTCTCAGGATTAAATTTTTTGCAGAATGAAATAAGTAGATCCATTCAGGGAAAATAATTCACTGCAGGCCATGGAGGGTTGGAGACTGAGGGGAAAATACAGTGGAAGTATCACCATGTTTGCATTGTTCTTACTGTCTTTGTGATGTCCAGTATTGCCAGCATATTCTGAGGTCAATGATCAAGATCAGCTTTCTTCTTACCAAGTTACAATACAAGATTTTGGGTGTAGTTTAAAGTATTGCACTTAGCTTGACTTGATCTGCTTCCTCTTGATAATATCCTAAAGTACAGTTTAATTTCAGATCAAGTGTTACATATCTCAGAGTTTCTTACCTTAAAATTGGCCTTAAACAGTTTTGATTTTGTCAGTGTAAATATGTTCCAAGTTTTATACTTCTAAGCATAAAAACTAGTATTTGATTTTGCCTTTATTTTTCATGTAAGTTTATCCTATCGTGGATGGTGGTGTTCTCCATGGCTTGTTGGCATATATATCATCAGAATTTCCACACTTCAGAGACATTCCACAGAGACAAGTTCAGAGACTGGATGATGTTCAGTATGTGCAGCTGAATCAGCTCCAGCCAAATACTTTGGTGCACTCAATCCTGAAAATTATCAATATTTCTGTATTAACAGGTAAGTTCATGCACTAGAAGATTCAACTTCTGCAATAGGTGAAACGTAAATAGTAATTTTGCAAGACAAAATATTTCTCACTGCTTGACTTCAAGCTTTACACAAAAAATTGGTCATATTGTGCTCTCATCTTGTATTAGTAAGATAAAAGCTTCTACCCACATTGTCAGTATCATGTTTATTAGCTACAAATGCAGAATTTTGAAGATAGAAATCTTCATGATTTGCTCTAGCATGTAAATCTTGGAACTGGTAGGTATTTCATGCTAGTGTTCTTGTTCAAAAATTATTTATGAAAAATAGTGTAGTTTTAGTGTGGAACTGGAACACAGTGTCTTGGATAAGAGTGGTGTAGAGATCTTAATTGTTTCAGTTTGTATGGACTGGTACTAATACTTTTAGTATGCCTTGTACATGACTGTAGTTTTCTTTCATGTGGAAACTTCTAGAGAAATGTTTCTTTCAGGGTATTCTACTGAAGTTACAGGAACAACTTCCAATTATGGCAGTTGCTGAGAGATTGAATACAATTTCTTTCTAGTCAATACAAGTCAGGATGAATGGGAGCTGAAAGATGCTCATATACCTCCTATTTTAAAGGGAGTTGCTCAGTTGCTGAGTACTTAGATGGATAAAAGTAAATTAATATACTTTATGCAGTCTTTCAAACTAGATTCATATTGCTGAAGAAATCAGATTATTCTCTGTCCTGAAGAAATTGTAGGTTGAAAAGAAAAAATTGTAGGTTGTAGAAGAAAAAATTCTTCTTTGCTTCTAATTGTACCACAAAATGGGATAACACCATGATTTAACCTTAATACTGAGGCACATGTTTGTGTGCTTATATGCTTTTTACTGTAGAATTAATGTAATTTCAATTCTTTTCAGAATCTGTATACAGCTACAGAGGTGGCATCCAAAGAAAAATTGTTTTAACAATAGAACAGAGCAGAGATCAACACTATAGGATGGTTTTGTGGGGAGCAGCAGCTGCCTGGTGCCCTCAGCTTCAGAGGAAAAAAGGTACAGTCCTGTGCCTATTGGTAGGTGAAAAAGGATTTTTGCGATGCTATTAGTGCCTTTTAAGTGTTTAGCTGGTAACATTTGTCCATTTAACCTTTAAATACTCCCCTTGGAGTATATTTATGCTAATTCTAACATGTCTCCTCTGTTTAGAGGCAGTGCCATCAGCAGCAGAATTTGAATGCACTTTAGAAGACTGAGAAGGCATAAATATTTAAAAACTTGAATCTATATACAAGATGCATTCTTTTGCATAGTGCCTGGTTATGTAACTATAAAAACCCCTGAGTGTTAACTGTGTTACCAGTTTTGCTGGGTCTTCCTTCTCATTGTTTGGTTTAGCATGATTGCTCGTTTTTTTCTACTCCTTATTTTTATTTTCTGCTTTCCACCTTACTAGTGTCAGGCTATGTATCCTAATGGTCTTGACATCAAGTCCAGCTATAACTAACAAAAAGCATCTCTTGCAAGAATTACCTAGCCTGTGTTTCAGCAGTGGCTACTACAAATTTTGATTTATCCTGGTCTTGTTCTTTTAAAGTAAATTAAACTAGGTTTATTTTACATTTAAAATTTAAAATTTTAAATTTATTTTAAATTTATTTTTAATTGTAGAGACGGAAGATTAAAAAATAGGCACATATTAAAAAATGGAAGTTGATTAATAACATGAAGATTTTTTTCTCTCAGATCTTGCCAGCTTGAGAGCTGACAACAAATTTCAGAGCTGGTTTCTTTTTCAAAAGGCCGAGTTGTCTTGACAGCTGAATTTGGTAGAGGCGAAATGAAATTTCTGTTATTATTAAAAACTCATGGAAAGTTTATAGGGTAGGAAAAACCTTTTATGTCATCAGACTTGAAATGAAGTTACCAGAGCTGACCCTATGAGAATGTGTTCTCATGTGTTTCTCAATCGTGGAAGTGACCTTGGTTTGCTGTAAATTAACCACAATATAGAAATTACCTCTTCTGTTTGTTTTTCTTGTTCTGTAGATCACTTATGGGACTTCAAATACCTTCTGGTCCAACATAGTTCTGTCTCAGGTGACTTGGAGCTGCACACAACTCCGTGGTCATCCTATGAGTGCTTGTTTGATGATGACAAAAGGGCAGTTGAATTTAAAGAAAAGTTTCAGAAAAGTCAAACATCCCTCATGGAGTTAACAAGGCTCTCAGCACACTTGGAGGAAAAATGCTCAGGTAAATGTTATCCATTGCTCTGTAAGGTCTGTTGTGCCATGTATAAGCAGGCAGAATAGATGCTCTGTTGATGAAGTAAGAAGGTTATATTTTAAGGTAGCCCAGATCTGGAATTCTGAGTTTATTCTGGAGGCTGCTGCTCCCTACTTGGCCAAACTGAATGTTCTGTACTTGGCCCTCCAATGAACCCAGTGGAGAGATAAGTGTGGTGTGTGGTGCCATGCAAAGACAGCTTTGGAACACAGGGAGAAATGCTGACCTCTGTTGTCCACACCAACGAGTCTAATAAGGATGTGACTAATTACTGAAAGTTTGTCAGTGTTACTCCAAAACTGGAACTCTCTAAAGCAAGAGTAAAATAGCTGCTGCTGTTGAAAACTTCTTACAAAACAACAAAGAAGACATTTTACACACTCATCCCCTCCCAGGTAAACCTAGGAGATTGCTATGGTTGGTGTTAAATTCTAGGAAGTGATTAAAGTTGTTATTGCAGCATTTAATTTATATATAAAAGTGAAAATCTTAAGTTGTTAAAGCTGTACTTTTCAGTGCCTCTGAAACAGTGGGAAGAAAATCACTTGGAAATTCTTTGCACAGTTTTTATCTCTTATTTAAGCTCCTTCCATAGTGGCATCTACTAAAATAGTACCTGAAAATTTAGTACTTTTATATATTTAAAAATAATATTTAACCACAAGGATTTTTCACTGCATAAAATATCTTTAGAAATTTGAGCATATGTTAACAAAGGGGAAAAAAATTGAGAAAGTTTTTGATAGCAATTTTGGTTTTGAATCAACTGTAGCCCTTGCTTTTGCTTTCAGTTCTAAATAAAACTTAATTCGGATTTGGGTTGTTTTTGTAGGAGTGATTCAAGTGAAAGCTCATATCTTAGAATTGAAGTTTACCATTTCCACTGGTCAGTACAAGCAGCTCCTCTTCTCTGCTGACACTTCGCTGGAGTGTGTTTTGGCTTCTCTGCCTATGATCACATATTCAGGTTGTGCCAAATGTGGGTTGGAACTACAGGCAGATGAGAACATGATCTACAAGCAATGTATTAGGTGTTTGCCATACAACAAAGTAAAAACATTCTACAGGTAAATAAAGAAAAACTAAAATAATGTGTATTATTAGGGAGGTAAACTTTCTCCATTTTAACTTCTCCCATATCTAAAATTCTTTATTTAAGGTGTGGTTAGCAATCCCTGTCTTTCTAATGAATTTACAAGTTGTTGTTATCAAATTGCTGTATTATATTGTCATTATTTATACATGAAATTCTTAGTTTAAATCTAACTTTTTAATTTCTTTGAATACTGTATCATACAGGAATGATGTTTACCCAGTACTGTGTCAGATAAAGCTAAGATGGAGTAGAAACTTGAGGACCAAAGGAAAACTTGAGAATCTTGTTCCAGCCTAAATCTAAAATCATGTGGATGCACAACCGTATTTTTAAACTGATTAGTCAACTTCAGATGTGCAGAAAATATATTGACAAATGTTTTCAGTAAACATTTTGAGAGAGCAGAGCTAGTGAGTTATCACCAGATGGCACTGTGAGACATATATTCACACTTACAGAAAATAAACTAAGTGGATCCAGTTGATGTAGGTACATCTTTATTAACCAATTGTTCGGTTCTCACATTTATCTTGGGCTTTTGAAATGTAATTATCCTAGTGACTAGAAAGACATGTAGCTAAAGAATGTTAATTGAGATGGCCATGGATGTAATAGAATACTAGAATATGTAAATTTTCTAAGTTATTTTTCAAATTCCTTCTAAAGTCTTTCATAATGAGTTTAATGAACCATTTACTTAAGTACTAGTATCCTGTTTATCTAACCAGGTAGTGACTTAGTATTTTTCCTCTAAGAAAAACTGTCTTGCATCTTTAAGTTTATGTGTTACTTGTTTTCCTGTGAAGGAGGATTAAGTGCAAAGAGGTTTTTTTCTTAACTGAAAAGGTTCCCTCAGTCTTTCATATGACTGTAACAGCTCAGTGGACCTGAAGGACCTCAATTTGCTCCTGCACAAAAAGTGGTAGAAAAACGATAAGGATTTCCAGTGTTTGTATTCTCAGCATGTGAACACATCTAGATGCCCAACTTTTTCAGAGAAAAGTCAGTCATTTTTGCACTGAAACTTTCCTCTGATTAGTTTAGTAATAATGCATCATCTTTGGAGTATTTCCAAGGAGGATTTTTATATGTTCAGTGGTTAGTGGAAACATTTGGTATTTGTTACAGTACAAGAGATGTACCTTGGTATTGTGTGGCTATAAAGCGATGTATTAAGACAGATAATATTGAGTGATGCTGATGCAGATGGTATAATTCCAAGTGATACACCTAAGCTTATCTCCCTACATTGCATTTCTACCACCTCCCTGGGCAATCCTGACCATCCTGACAGTGAAAAATTTCCTTTTAATGTCTAATCTCATCTCCTGTCTCAGTTTAAGGTCATTTCCTTATATATTCCTCAAATTGATTCCAGTGCTACAAATTTGACAGATGACTACATAGAGATTTTCTCATTTTTCTTGGTATTATGTTCCAGAATAAGATTAAATTTTAGTACTTTCAAAAATTTTACTTCAATATAAAACAAACTATAGCAACTAACTTTCATGAAACTTTGTTTTCTGATCTAGACCTGCTTTGATGACAGTAGAAGATGAAGGATATGAAATTTATGTTCATGTGGTGTCTGAGTTGATGGAAAAAATCTTCCTCAATATTCCTGCAGACTGGCTGAAGAGATTAGTAGGTACTGTTTCACGAGTTACTTATGATAGAAACAGGCAGCAAAGTTCACAATGGAAGCAAGATTTTTAATCACTGAGAGTTTAAAACAACCCTAAACCAGCATCAAAGAATATTTCAGTGGCTGCCTGAATTTCAGAGGGGAGGTTGCAACAACAGGAGGTGAGATGGTGTGAATGCCTATTATATAACTAAATGGTTGTAGTTATATACCCGAATATTCAATAACTGGACGGATTCCTTATGTGTAAAATAGAACCTCATAGGAGGTTTTAGAACGAGCTGGCATGTTTTGGTGATGTGCAACACTGAGCTGTGTTTCAGACAAGCTTCACTTGATACTTCCTGCTTGACTTGAGAGGTGTTTTATGTGATTCACAGGTGTTCACAGTTTAATGAGAAACAGGCTCAGCTCATTGTTTTTAAAAAGTAATTAAAAATAAAAGCTAATTTTCTATTCAGTTGTTGAACTTCACTTCCAGTAATTCAATGGAGCTTGCATGGAGGTGGAACTTGAATGTTAGGTGCCATTGTGAAAATCAAGTGTAAATTGAATTGTTCTGTGTTTTGCAGTGCCCTCTTCAGATATAACCTACAGCACAATAGTGGCAGATCTGTGTCATTCGCTGCTGGCAGATACAGAAGCATCCTATTTGTTGGAAATCAGAAGCCACTTTGTGCTAGATGAGAACAGCTATCCTTTGCAGAAGGATTTCCATCTGCTAAATTTTCATCCTGATCTGTGACCTCTGCACTAACTGAGTAACAAAGACCATAAGGACACATAGATGGGAAGCAGAAGAAAAATTACTTAGCTGAAGGAAGCAAATCTCTTGAAAAAATTATAATAAAGGATTTTGGTTTTAGCTTACAAAAAAGCAAAACCATCAAAAGGACTGGTATGGAGTATCTGCTAATATATATACTGCTAGAGTAATACTGATGAATTTTCATAAAGTATATTTTTATATGTGTATTTTTATGCTAATAATTATGTTAATAAACTCCAACAATTCCTCAGTATCTGTTTTCCTTTTTCTCCTCAGAAAAGTTCACTACTATTGAGAGACTGAATTTTCCTCAGACCTGGCAGATTAGAGGAAGACAAACAGAATTCAATAATATTTTAGTTACACAATTTTTGTTTGTTTTATCCCATATGCTATCTGGAGCTTGGTCTTTTTGTTTTGCTGTTGTGGTTGCTTTCCTTCTTTTAAGAGCAGAATTTTTGCCATTTACCCTCAGCAATTTTGCTGCTGCTCTTTTCTCTTGTAAAACAGAACTGTCTTGTAATCATTCCACCCTCCTTCAGCCTGAGGTAAGTCTCTAGCACAAGATCAGATGGATGTTATATGAAAAGCAGTAGGTAAAAAAAGTTGCTCATTATGTGACAATTAAAAACACTAGTAGAACTCCTTATTTGATGATGTTTCTTGCTTTGAAATGGCACTTGTTCAGGAAGAATCAAAAAGGGCCTTTGTCATTTGCTTTACTTGGATGACCATGAGTACTAGTACATTGGTAAGTGCATTAAATATGTTTCTTCACAATTTAGCTGAAGTTATTGAACACACAAGCTGGAAGTATTGTTACTCTAATGTATAAGAAGAAAAGAGGACCATGCTGTACATCAGGTCAGACAGGTGCCTTCCCACTTCAGAGGTATTTGTTAACAGACACTGTATGTTACATGCATCTTCCTGCACAAGCTCATAAACCAACTGTCTGAAACACTACTAACAGCTTACTTTTAAGATCTTTATTGTATGATATAAATAATAAAGGACAAAATTTATTTGGTAAAATTATTTTATTCTAGTAATATGTAAACTGTAAGATAACCGTGTAGTTTTCATTCTCAGAACAAACATGGTAACTTTGCTTATCAGATTGGTTTGCAGTATTTTTGTGGGACTGAAATTTGAATACAGCTCTTTGAGGTTGAGAGTGCTGGTATTACTCCTGTAGCAGAGATATAATGAGGGTTGAGCAGTTGAAATCCAGTTTAATGTAATGAGTTTAGGCTCATCTTGTATCCAGTGGTGCAATTAGCAAGACAGACTGAGAGTACTGTATAACATATCAGATGATAGATCAGGGAAGTCTGTTAGCTTACAATTCCTCTGTGGATTATTCTCATTCATAACATTTCCTTTAGGTAATAACAATATTGTCAAAATGGAAAGTGGTTTCATCTCCCCAGAGATGCCTAATTTTTTTAAGATATTGAATTAATTAATATTGTGTCCTGTTTGAAAGGAAGTTGGTTTGATTTCAGCTGTAGAGGTTATGGTCCTCTTGCAACACAATTGTGCAAAATGTTTTGCTGCAGTAGTCTGTGTGTCTGGTTTATGACTGTACAGTGTGAAGGGTACAGAGCTCAGGTTCCCAGTGAACAATCAAGAAGAGAAGAATATCCTATTTTATTTTGATTAAGAATAATTGTGCCAAACTATTTTATAGAGCAGTAATTTACTTAATGAAGAAGACTCTACTACTAAAGCAGACACATGGCCAGGGGGCTTAAGCTAATCAGATTTTCAGTGTAAGAATGGTCATACTAGGTCAAACCCAAGGCTCTTGAAATCAATGCTGTGTCTCCAGCAGAGATGTGTTTAAAGAGAAATACATAAGGACAGGACAGGTCCTCCTCCATCTCAGAGTATTCCAGTACTGAAATAGCCTCCAGTCTCTTGTGACTCCTTGACTTCTCTGCTTCTTCCTTAGTGTCAACACAAAGTGCTGCTGTTGGGGTCAGCTGAAAACATTGAACTGAGTTACTGCAGGAAATACACTGTGCTGAGGGACGTGAGCAGCTGCTTCTAGGTGTGTGACCAGTAAACAGTTCCTTCACCCTTCCTGGTCAAAAGAGGCTTTAATGCTGTTATTTTAAGTAAGTTCTGCATGTATTAGTCAGTATCTTTTGGGCTTTGTCTGGTTTGGCATGCTCACTGGGCTTCTCTCCCCTTTGATGAAGCCACTGTGGTGATGTGGTGCAGTGGACAGATAGGCCTGGTGTCATCACTGGCAATTCTTCAGTCATTCTGGGCTCTATCTACAAGATGTGTGATCATTTCTGCCCAGAACTCATGAGCAGGAAGTGGAATTTACTAGTCAAAATAACTAATACTGTGAGATCATGTTTTGTTTCCTGTTTTGTTTACTGTGCTGTGTGTTAATTTAATTGAACATACATTTTGAAAAGAGGAAAGAGAGAGTTACAGCCTACCAGGGATCAAATCTTTTATTTGTATTTGGTCAAGGAAATAATTTATTTTATTCTTTTCTACTTGGGGTACAAAATCTTAGCAAATATTTTTGTCCCCTTTAGATGAGAAAGATAGTAAGAGCTTCTCCACGTTAAGGTTGGTGGTTTCTCAGCACTGCTCACGTACCGTGGCAGAGAGCATGCCATCGTTTAACCAGCTCCTTGGGCTTGCTGATCATCTCATTCCAGTGTTCCAGTTCTTTGCCACGTGTGTACATGAAAGGCCCAACTACTACTCGTCCCAGCAGAAGTGTTTCTGGGAAGAAAAGAAAGCAGTGTTGAATGCCTGTGATGCTTTTCTGAAATCCTTGCCTAAATTAAAATACCAACCTGTATTTCTCCAAGTAATGTCTGTTCTGAAAGTTATTTTTAAACCAAATTATTCATCAAGGAAATAACTCTGGATTTCTAGTTCTGTAGCTTCCACCTGCTATGGTTCAGCATTAAAAGGTACTGCAGTAAGTGGGTATTTAGTCAATGCAGGCCTGTCCTTTTGCCTGCAGTTAAATATGTTCAAGGCACAAATATCTCTATCATCCCTACCCCTTTACGCCAGGTTTACTGTGGAAGTGTGCCCTAATTTCGGGCATCAGCAACCTCAGTAGGATTCCTATGATGCTGTGACTTGGGAAAAAATGAATGTAGTTACTGAGACAGCTGGGAACTGTAATATGTGTGTTGCCACTGACCCCCCCTCTGCCAAGGAGCAGATTGTTTATTCATGCCTGAACTTTCCAGCTATGAATGGGGAAAATTATTGAGATCATATTTGCAATGCAGGGAAGATGTTTTTCTTGTGAGTAGTAGAAATAGTGAATTCTGATTTGCTTCTCTAAGCAGAACTTAATGGATGCTCTAACAATTAGTAAGAGGTAGCCTCAAGCATCAGGTTTTCTGCCAGGGAATGGGGATGTTTGCTGATCTCTCTTTCTTCTTTCCTGCTGCGTGAACTGCTGAGAGAATTAAAATTCCTATTCCTCTTTCAAATTTGCTTAGAAAGAGTGAGTGGCCACAAAATTTTGGAGGTTGTGTGTTATACACACAAGTGTTCACATAAGCTTGTCTTAATAGGATACTGGAATGAAACAAAAGCACAGCACCTTGTACTCACATTGGCTATCTACAGTGATTTATTCACATCTTCCCTGAAATTTATCTTTAGCCTCTGAAAGAGATACATATGCTTAACTACAAATAAGTTGTTCTGCTTTTAAAGAGGTAGCTTTTGAAATACCCCAGAACTGTTATTGCTGAAAAAGAATTAGTTCCTCTCAGGTTTAAACATGTCTCAAATATGTAAGAGATTTGACACCTTGACTGTAATAATTTATATAACTTACTTTCTCCTTTGTTACTCTGGAGCACAGATAGACTCAGGCTTGCTGTATCCATCTCTGTCTGATCTGCCTTGAAACTGAAGGTTTCGTTGTACACAGGGTTGGGGGTTCCCAGAAGAGCTGCTGTCTTTTTACTTTTGATGAATTTATTATGGTTCATCAGTGAGACTTTGACATACACACCTGGGAGAAAAAGAAATTCAAGAAGAAAACACATCTTCAAGAAGCAGTTGGGAGACAGCTTAAGGAATTTCATCCTTTTGGGAGTCAGAATCAAGTATAAAATGAGATGGTGAATGATCCATGGAACACACGACAGTGTAACGTAAAGCAGGGAGTACACAAAGTACTGAGGGTGCATTTGCTAGAATGCACTTTCCATTTTAGATGCTGTTAAAATAAGCAGCCCTATTCTTACCCTGCATCCTTGATCTTACTTTTCTATGCTTTCCCTTCATCTGATGGAGACTTTTTTGAAGGCTTAATTTATTCAGTCAAAAAGACTTCATAGTTGATGAGTGTATATAGAGCACTAAACCTCTTTTCTTTTTAAATGGTAGCTGTATTTTGCATTTATATTGTTTAGCTTCAAAGCCCTGTAAGAAATCCCTACTGACTGAGATACAAGTTGATTCTTCCATCTGTTTTCGCTTTGAGTGTTTAGATTTTAGATGGCATTTTGAGGTAAGCTCTGAGTCCAAGGACATATGAGTATGAAATACCAGAAAAATCCTTCTGCACTAAGGGAGAAAATGGTAACTCCATGCCATGGTCCTTTGAACAATAGCCAGGCTGTCCTAAAATGGGATTTTTTTCCAGCTCAGTTCTCCCCAGGATGGCTGTTCAGCATAAGTGGTTGTCCTGCAGCTGTTATCTCTGGGAATTTGACTTGAGGCAGCTGTTGATGTCAATATCTCCTGAAATGCTGCCTTCTAGGGGCTGGAGTGCAGCAAAAGGAAGTTGCTCCCTCTACTAAACCAGGAGAAAAAAGTTGCCACCAATTGCCACGAGACAAACCATTTATTATGAAACAAACCCCAAACATAGCAGAACTGAGCTATCGAAGTCCTAACTGCCCCAGGGCAAAATATGGGTTGTTTCCACTCAAATCACCAGGATGTTTATTTGTTCCTGTCAGAGTCCCACAGCACAAGCCTGAGTGGACAGATGAGGAAGGAGCCAATGTATACAGGAATTGTGGAGGTGATAGGAAATCCCACTTACTGGCAGCAGGGCTCTCCTCCTGGAGCTTTAGTCCCCTTGCCCTCAGAACCACCACAGTGAGACGGCCCAGGTAGTCATTGTAGCTCAGGGAGAACTGGATATCACCGTGCTCTGAAGGAGGCTTTGGAAGCAGAACACCACGTGTCAAATACATCTGAGAAACACTCTTGTCACATGGACAAATGGGGAGAAAAATCCTTCGTCATACTAATAGTTTCTGTTACACTAGGGCACGTGAGTGAATTGTAATGGCTTTATTTATGCTGTTGTAACATTTGATGGAACCAATTAATCAGCTTTCCTAAGCCTTGCAATGACTCTTTTCCAGGTGACACCTATTTGCCTCTTTGCTCTTTTCTGCTCTTACTAATTCAAAAGAGAAGCAAATAGCAAAACTTACATAACTACTTCCTAATTTATGTGCCTGTTTCTAAGAAGCTGGGTAATCCCTTTACAACAGCTATGGATCTGCAGGTTGGTAAGACAGGAATTTCAATTCCAAATGTTTATGAAGTACTTTTGCATTTGAGGTGCTTGGTAGAATGTACTTCTACTTCAGCAATATCCTTCCCATACTTGTAAGATGACAGAAGTTCCACAGTGCCAAGCAGCCTGGTATCACATACCTCCAAGTTTTCTTTCTCCAGATCTCTCCATATAACTAGTTTGTTGTCCTCAGTTAATGCTTCATTTTTTAGTGGGAAGATAACTTGGCCTAGGAGATGATGTTTCTTCTGTTTATCAACATGATAAACCAAAAACTTAAGTGTCCTTTGTAGCAACATTTTACTGGAAACCTGTACAGGAGATTGAGAATATGATAATAATTTTAAAACATCTGACACTTTTCTGCTTTAGCATGACTTCAAAGGAAATATTTTTAACAGTGTGTTAAGTGTAGGTGGAGATTTCCTTTAATTATTTGAGGTCTACTTTTTAAATTTGCCTTAAGTTTTAGCTATGCAGAAGTCAAGATCCAAGCTAAAATACAGTGAGTTCATTTGAAAGCTATGAAGTTAGTTGGTGTTTTTTCTGCTCATATGGATCTAGTGCTGTGTGATGCATTCACTTTCAGACACCAGTGTTTGGAATCTATAAACGTTTTTTCAGTTCTCTGAAACAAAAACTTTTTTTGGTTTTAAAGCTTTTGTCTCATGACATGTATTGAAAGCCTCTCAGCATGGGAAGCCAAGCTTTACGGTACTGTACCAATAGCAGCCCAGATATACCTCCCAAGTCCTGCTGTCTAGCCTACTTCCACAGCAAGGAAACTAAAAGCTGTGAGAGCATTACATCAGTATTGGCTCCATCTGGACCTCTGGGCAGAACTGTCCAGCTGTAGTTCAAACTGGAGCTTTCATTATTCCCAGGGCAAGTTCTGGAATCCTTAACTTTGATGCAGACCAGAAGTAAGCTCACTTCTGGAGCTCTCTACTTCTGTAGCCCAGGATCTCCAGAAGCTGCAGTAAAAATCCCTGTCTCTGGTGGAAACAAATGTCTTGGTAGAAGCATTGTGAACACTAATTTTCTACAAACATGTTCTGTAGTTTGATAAATTAATATTTGCAAACAAAAATCTGCCTCATCAAGAGGAAAAGTACCTGGAAAACAAAGTTTTCATCAAACTGCGGGTTAAGAGTTTTACGTTTTGTTTTGGACTGCAGGTAGCTTCTTTCATCAGGCAGCAGGTAGATTTTCACAAATGGGCTACAGGAATCAGCAGGAGGCTGCAGCTTTCTGACTTTGATCAAGGAGACGAGGAGCCTTTCTGACTCTTGCTCGTATTCTATGGAGAACCAGAGGCGGCCAATGCTGCCATCAGGAAAATCTGTTTCGCTTTTGTCTTCAGGGAACTTGTACAGGTCTGGGTTAATGGTGCCTACAACATAAGCTCCAGCTTCAAGAAAAGACAAAACAAGCACCCTCAGATTAGTCTCAAGAACCATTGCAGGCATTTTTATAACCACTGCTGTATTAGGGCAAATCAGATTAATCTCTTTATTAACAATCAATTTTTGGTAAGAATTTCATATTTTATTTGCTTTTCCCTCAAATTTGGGGGAGTAATGTAGGCTGCACCACTTTTCTTCCTCTTATTCCTGTGATTGTACCTTGTTATTTCTAGCTATTTGTTGTTGCAGTCTACAAGGGGTGACTGCAGTTTCTGGAGTCAAGAGGCACTTCCTGGCCTTTACAAAACATGGGAATAGAGATTGCTTTGTCTGCCAAATGTGCAAGGTACCACAGCACCGGGACCAAAATGACTACATTCTTACCCAGTTCTTTTATATAAAAAACAAAAATGCAGAGAGCGTTTAGGACTTGTGCTGTGGAATGCTATGTCTGATGTGCCCTCAATAAATGTGTTTCACAATAAAGCCACCCTTTAAAGGAGTACCCTTAAAAAGAGATCCATTTTTGCAACGCCATACCCAAAGAATGAAATGATGACCGTGGCCCAGACTGAGGGGTCATGTAGGGGTCAGTGTCTTCCTGAACCTGTTCTTCATTCGTCAGGTGAACCCAGCCTCGCCCATGCAGTGTTGGTGGAATGATAAATGGAACACTTCTGGATCTGCTCAAGACAACAGCACCTGTTGACTCTTCTGGTTTAAATGTGGAAACCAAACTTGGTAACTGTGGTAGGTTTACTGTTCTTATGTCACAATGTAAAAATTCTACAGGCATGCAAAGGTATAAATGTTAAATATCCATTGTTTTGTAGTTGATTTTATTTGTTTAATGCATAAAAATCCAGTGAGGCACATTAGGTCTTAATTCTTCTGACAGATTCTTCTCTTTCCCCCTTCCCTTCCCTTTAGAACTTATCCTTCAAAGGAAATGAAGAATTAACTGCAGCTGCTTGTTTTAGAGCAACCCCCCTGCAATGATTAGTTCTCAAGAGAGTCTCCCTCCTGAACTGAAGTCCTATTGTGCTTATTAGACTAGAAATTACTCTGGAACATAGTCTGGGGTTGTCTAAGTAACAGGTAAAGCTATCCATGCACAATTACACTTGAATATATTCTCTCTTTTAAATAAATCAGAAAGAATCATCACTGTCATAGTTAGATTATCTTTTTCCTAAAGGAAAAAAAAACAGAACATGACTGATGTTTTCATATAATGTAGGGATATCTTTTATTTCTGTACCTGCATGTATTTGGATCACCCACTCATTGGAGATTTGACAAATTGAAATAAATTACATAGTGTATGCTTTAAAAACAAAATGAAAATAAGTACCTTGTGCTTTTTAGTTGAATTTCAGAATTTGCCTGAGCGTGGAAAATGGCATTTGCATTTGTTGTTTTGACAGGATCGATGAGCTTTTCATAAGAAAAGAGGTGGCAGAATTTTTTCCAAAGCAGATATGCAGTTATTCCAAGGAGAACAAATAAAAGGATCCCTCCTATTATACCTCCAGCCACAGCAACTGCTTGTTCTGTTCAAACATAAAAGCACATAAAAACATCATAGGAAGATCAAAGTGAAGTATATTTTGGGTGTAGACAGGAGTATTAAAGCTAACTGATACATTCCAAAATGATTGTCAAATGAAGCATTCAGCTCCCATGCACATCTTTGTTTTGTTATAGCATGGTGCAACATCTGAAGACATAAGACAATGGCAGTAACAGATTACAGTGTTCAGATGCACTGGCAATTATTGCAATGTAACAGACTACAGACATGAAAAAACCCCAAATCCCAAAGAATTGATCAGGCTCTTGTTTTGCATTAGCATTTACCTTAGCATGGCAGAAGTTCTAGAGCTTGCATAACAGAAGAAAAAGAGAACCCAGGAGCACTTAATATGAAAGGTACAATTATTTTGGTTTGGTTTGTTCTTCCAGCTATTTGTCTATGTTAAATTGAGTCTAGACCCTGGCACAAGGAACAAAGTACAGCTATGGGTTGTTTTCTTTCTAAGGATGCATGTGTTTCCTGATCTGTGAAGTCAAAGTTAAGAATCCATTAAACACAGTTTCCTGAATCATGAGTACTTAATGTACAACAAAATCTTGTATAATTACTGAGAACAAACCAAAACCCAAATAAAACTTAATAAATGTATTTAATATGAATATGAGAAATTCTGTTGTGAGAATTTCTTGTTAGACCAAGGGTAGACAATTGTTAATGGGTTCAGTTCATTGCTTTCACATGTTTGCTGAGAATGCTGGAGTGCAAGGCTGCAAAGATTATTTTGCTCTGTACCTTTTACCCAGCCTGCCTTGTCCTACCACTAAACTAGTACTGCTGCATGGAGTTGTTACTAGATCTCAGCTGAAGATAGATCCTAGCAGAATATCCTCTGTCTGAAAATGAGCCTAAACTCCAGAATTATCTTCCACTCTGCAGCCATGGGAGGCAGCTCAAGATCAGCTGAGTACTGAGTGTTGGCAGTTCTCAAGGTCTGCCCTGAAACTGAAGTAGCTAAATGACCTGGCATTTTCTCAGAACTGGTATTGACTTTTTTCCTCTTCTCTGCTTTTAGGTGGAGGTAACTGTGATAATGCTTTATTCCTTTTTATCTGTCTGTGATTGGTAGGTACCTTGCAGTTAGCCATCTCTATGCAATGGTACAAGTAAATAAAGACAATACAAACACAAAATAATAAGTCAACACTAGTGATAGTTTTGAATAGTTCAAAACTAATTTCATGTAATTTATTGATTAGAGCTATAAAGAGTATGGGAGGTGAGTTGCAAATACATATATTGCTGATCTTTTTCAGTGTTGCACTGTTACAGTGCCATGAAATGTCCTTCAGCTACAGAACACTTAAGTAATTACCTCGTGCTATAAAATTAACCTGGCCACAGTACCTCAAAGGTCTTAATCTGATCTTGACTCATTTTCCTGCATTTATTAGAATCAGCAGAGCCAGGTTGGTTTTGCAGCTCCCCTCCAGGTGTGTTGCCTTAGGTCTCTGCAGGAATTGGCTGGCTGCTTCCCTGAGTCACGTAATCACTCCTGTCTCCCGGCACCATCACGGAGCAGCCACCCTGCTCACAGCTGTACCACAGCAACAGCACTTTGCTGTCTTTGCAGCTCATAGGTGAACTGAGTAGGTCCTAGCATGTAACAGACTGTTAGTACAATCCTTATTCTGAGGAGCAGGAAACAAGCACCTATTTGGTATGGGTTAATATTAATACTGAGACAAGTCTGATTGTGCCATGTGGGTTAATTGGTTTTCTTTGATAAGAATGCACAGTATGAGGAAATGCATATGAGCATAGGAATTTTGTGTGTTTGTTCCTTTTAGTTTTGTAGGACATGCTCAAATACGACTTCAGTCAGACTGATGTTTTATTGCCACTCAGACCAGATGCAGAAAAAATGCTTTCGTTTAATGCCCATGAACATAATAGAAATTAATGGTTTCCTTCATGTAGGTGCACTATAAACAACACAAATATCTATATGGCTGGTAGTTTTACTATCTGCCATAAGTGTCTGAAAGGTTAACATTTCGAGCAAGCTCAACAGGTCTTTGTTTAACTTGTCCTCTTTGTTCACGAGTCTTTGATGCTCTCAGCAGCAGTCCTATGTTCTTCTATAGCTAGTTTGTCACCATTTACCATTAAGGACAGCAAGATGAGGTGTGCATTGATTTTGGAGTAAGAGAATGAGTTTCCAGTCTCTTTGTCAATGAGTTTGTATGTACTGAATTTGTTCATTGCAGAATGTTAAGTATTTACGACACACCCATAGCCATTGACTCAAATTCCGGGGGCTTTTTTAACTTTACACAGTTGTAGATATAAGGTAAAGTTTTACTCATTTCAGTAAAATTGCCTGTAATTTAGTGAGAGTACGGAGAATTTAGCTCACTTTTGGACGATCTTATCTGATTAGATCAGCAACTGAACCAGTGGCTTAGGGCACAATGTGGCACTAGTCACAAAATAGACCATTGAGATAAATTCAATCCATTGTGTGCAGGGAGAAAATATGCATCTTTTAAAATAACTACCTGTCATCATGAGAAATTGATGTATTGTATCCTGCTGTGGTACAGGATCATGGCAGCAAGAGACGAAGTTGGACCACTTCATCTCGCCCCACCTGAGCCGGGGGTCTGTCTCCTGTTAGCAGGTACCAGGTTTATCCTAGCCCAGAGGAGGTGTTGACAGGCATCCTCTGTCTCCTCTGGGATTGCATCCCTTTATGCTTACTGTCTGATTATATGCTTTTAACGAGCTTTTCTTAAACTTTGCAGTAAGCCTTTTGGAGTTACAAGCAGCCCCGTTCCCCACCAAGAGTTTTAATCCCCATATAAAGACACAGTCTAAGCACATGTGTAAACTAACTAACTGGAAGGGGAGGTTAGACTCCTCGTTTGCTGTGCCTGTCTCCAGAGCCGAGCTCTCCCCTGTCAGGCGAGACAGGTGCCTGCCAGACCTGCAGTTCCAGGCTGCCCTTCCCTCGCCGGCTCCCGAGGGAGGCCGGGCAGGTGCCCGAGGACAGGTTTGAGCTGATGCTGTACTCAGCCTTCCCCAGCGCCAGCGAGGCGGCTGCAGGTGCCCGGCCGGGGGCTGCGGGACCAGCCGGGCATCCCCTCCTTCCTTCCCTCCCTCCCTCNCTCCCCGGCCCGCCCCCGCCGCCCCGCGGGTCGCACACGGCAGAGGCTGCGAACGGGAGTTCAGAGAGACATCTCTGGGGCCTGTCGGAAGAAAAGCAAAGGGCCCCGTTCGGGAAAGATGCCGTGCCGCCCCAGGCTCCTCGAGCCCGGCAGCGAGGGACAGACATTGCCGAGCTTCTGGGGAGGGAGGGCTGGAATCGGCCGGGGAAGTGCTGCATAAATCTTCTGTCAGCCCTAGAAAAACACTTGTGCGACACTGTGTGAGAGGACTCCAAAAACTACAGTTACGCTTGGAAAAATACTTCGATATTACTACTTCGATAGCTTAATTCTGAATATTCGTGTGGGCAAGAAAGTAGCATGCATTTCTTTTATTCTTTAACAAAATATGTAAGCACAAAGGATCACGTACCTCCTTTAGACAATTGCAATTATAGCCTTTCCTATTTGTATTTATGAATGTAATGATCTGTAATCTCTGAAGTGTCTAATAAATACAACCAAACAGATCTTAACCCACAAAATTGCTCATGCATAGTTCAGAAACAAAGTGTTTGCCATCACTTCTTGTCTGCTAATGCTTCTTTCACAGCCAGTATGACAAGAACCTGTACCTTAAATTTAACAGCTGTTTGTATTAGATGTTCTCTTCACAACTCTTGCAGAGTGTTGTTTACTGTAAAGGCCAAAGACATGCATAGGAATTAAAACCAGTAGGATCCTAGTGAAATATCCTCTGTTTCTGTGGAATCTTAGCATTATTTTCATTGCGTTTAAAATGTTCTGCTGCAAATGTAGCATGGTTACACTTATTCTATTAATTGTTGAGTCCTCTGGAAGAAGAAGTGTTTAGATAATTTTTACTCTAAAAAGAAAAAGCTTCATTTATTTTAGTTTTATGCTTGTGAGATAGTTAATTATTAAATAAATATTGCACAGTCAGTGCTTTTGCTACTCTGATTTCTCCACTGAATTAGTGCAAACACTGAAGTAGAAGTTTTTTGCTCAGCAATTTTGCACTTGTCAGGTTAATGCCTGTAAGGAAGTCTGAGGCAACCAAAAGTTTTGAGTTGCATGGCAAGACAGCAACTATCTACTTTTTCTCGCAATGCTCTCACTTGAGCTCACTTTTTTGGCTGTGTGAGGAGTGCTGCAGTTGCTTTAAACGTCTGATTGCTTTCCAGAACACTGTTGAACAGTAAAATGATCTGTGCCAGATTCACAGTCTCCCATACAGGCTGTGCTGCTTGTGTGGAGGTGTGGGAAGTTGGACATGTGGGAAGCAGTACCCAGTAACCATCTGCTGATTCAGCTCCTGTTTCAGTGTGCCAGTGGATGGGACAGCCTGACCTGGAGGGGCAGATCTCACCTTCTCCAAGTTCCTGTGGAAGGAGTTAATGGCAAAGCTGTTGAGCAGGGAGCTTTAATTTTGATTCTCTGCTCTGCTGTGAAGTTCTTGGTTTCAGTCTTTCTGTGTTGAGTTCTTGCAACAGCTGGAAATCAGAAAAAATACAGGACATAAAACACAACTATATCCTCCTTTATCTCTGGTTGTGAAGCTTCTTCCTTGCCTAAATCCTTGGAACATCTGAGGGTTTAATGTTTTGTGGACCTAGATATTGTACTTGAAATGTTCTGTTTCTGGTGCGTATTTTGTAGCACACACATTTTTCAGTGTTCCTATCCAGGGACATCTTGCTGTAAAGCCTTGAGCTTTTAAAGATGACTTAAAAATTCTGTCACAAAACAATTTTCTAAAGTGTATTACCTTAAAAACAGTGAAGTCACACTGCTCATTTGACACCTATCTAAGTAACAGCAAATAATTTATTGTATATTCATGTAATTTCCACTAGACTGGGTGAAATTCAGTGTATGTATTTTTTAAATTGGATATCTTTTTAAAAATCTGTGAAATATTTTCTTGAAATATAAACCCTTTTTTACAATTCTGGTTTACAATTAATTTGATTGCATGTTATTACTTAATGCTGTTTGTAGGAACATCCCTTGATAAAGGATAGAAAAGTATTTAAAGAAGATATGGTTGTAGGATCGCAAGCATCAATACATCTTTAGAAAGGTAAGTATTTATGGCATCATTTTACTCTGAGGTCTAACCCCTACTATAATTTATTAATAATCTTAAAGTTTCAACAGATTCCTTTCAATAAAAGCGTTTGTTGTTTGTTTGTGGTTTTCTTAATCCCATTTTGCAGCCCTAGAATGATCTTTAAATCCAGCCATTTCAATGTGTTCAAGTTGTTCTGCCTTCACACCCACTCCCTCGTGTTTGGGAATTTTGACTTTGATGTTGGTGGTACCTTCATCTGTCATGGCACCTACAAAGAGGTAAACTTTTTTTTCCCAGTTAAATGTGAGCTAATGTTATCAAGAGTGGTGAATACACAATAGATTAGGGTCTGCAGGGAGCACTGATGGGCACCCTGACTGCAACAAATAGATTACATTGAAAAGTGTAATTGCAAATGTCAGAAATAATGAGCACTTAGAATTTCTATAGTGCTTTTCATTTCCAGGCAATCATTTCCTGATTTCTATACCAGCATAAATTACTGGTAGTTAACCAGTTAACAAAACCTTTTTGAAATAATAGTTATTGTTATCCTTATTTTATAGATTGTTTAATAACTGGAGTTGCTCCAGATCCACACTTGTGTAACTGAGATAAGAATTTCTCCCACAGTCTGCTGTTGGCCTTGGTCTGACACCTAGTTCTTGGCTTTAGCAGGTTATGGATAATTGACTGTTTCAGAAAAGAATATGTGAAAGAAAGATCTACTCTGCTACAAAATTCCTTTGGATCCATTTGGGGAGTCATTTGTTAGTTTCCTTTCCAAAGAAAAGATGAGAATGGGAGAGGAAGTGCATCCAGAAGGGAATGAGTTGTCCACAGTTATTTTCTCTCAGCATGGCTGTTGATGGTAGTCACCTTCAAGCAGACTGCAATCCAGAATAGCTCTCCCAGTAAAATTACAGGTGTGCAATGGGGATAGAGACAGGGCAACATGGATAACAGGAAAAAAATCTTCAAAAGATGCCATGTTTGGTGCTTCTAGATGGGCATGAGGAGAAAGATAGCAAAAGAAGAAAAGGGATGAGGAGAAATAGCATTAACCTAGTCATGGGGTTTGGATTCCTACTCTGGCATTTCATCTTAGCCCAGTAAAACTCCTGACACTGCAGCTAACCTTAACATTCTTCAGGGAGAGGCAGACAGAATGCTCTCTCTGGACCTGCAATAATCTTCCACTGGTCCATCAGTTTCCTCGTGGCACAGAACTGGTCAACAGAGCCTCAACCACATAAAAAACTCTTACAGCTTGCACAGAGCTGTGCAAGACAGATTTTTTTTCCTGTGCTTTGATAGTCATCTTCTGCTAGGTATTTGAAACCCCTGACAGACATGGACATTTTAGTGCCTTCTCACCAATCTTTTTAGCACTCTTACAGAATATCAACTCACATGAAAGCATCTGTAGGTAAAGTCTGCATGCCAGCACTTCTAAAGGATTCAGAATGTGTCTCTCTTTTTGCCTTTTCCTGTTCTGTTTAGTAAGCTTTAGCTGTTGGAGTTGCCTAATAACAAAATTTACGCAGGCTATAGCACCACCTCCTGTCCAAGGCTGGGCTTTGGTGCAAATTATAGAACAAAGCAAAAAGGTCTGTTAAAGGTGGCCTCTTTTTTAATGTATGAAGCAAAATGGAAAAATGTGAGCTTTTATTCCTTTCAAATGACCTTTCCCTCCTGTTTTGTAATAGGAATTTCAAGTTTGCTTTTACTAGAAACATGTTCTTATGGTTGCAAGGTTTTTTTTGCTAATGTAAATTGCATTAAGAAAGTTAGCAGCTGGCTGTTGCCGTTTTAAGAAAATGAGTACAATATGCTCCTTTTAAAATGACTTTATTAATAAACTCCAAGTTCAACGATAATATGCACAAGTCCTGTAGAAACTTTTGCATATTGCTTATGAAGCAATTTTGAGAAAATTGCTTATGAAGCTCTAGCTTGCATAGCTTTAAAGTTTTTCAGGGCAATATCTGGCATTTTGTTGCCGTTTTGTACACCAGCTGGCCTTGATAAGGGTAATCTAAACTCTGTAACTTTGGCAGGGCCTTGCAAGATTATGTGTGTGCACCTGAAACATCAACTGGTCACACAGCTGTAGTGAACAACAGATGTTGCTCTAAGGCAAGACTAGTGTTTATTTTAGACAGCTTTTCCTAAGCTTCACCTTCTCTGAGTGAGGGATAATGAATTTAGGCCAGACATAATGTGAATAAGACAAATGGGGAGGGATTGTTGAGCAGGCAGGTGAATCCGTGGACAGTAATCCATCTTTAGACTGGCAGGAAAGCACAAAATCATACCTATGGCATAGCAATTACACCATGTGTAATACAGCCCTAATTGATACAGCCTTATGGGATGCAAACCTTTGACTGAGAGCAAAAGGTGATGCTTCTTTTTGGAACCATGTACATCTGGAATCATATACTGAAAAATGAGGATCTGTTTGCTCTAATTTAAAGGTGTTTCTGCAGGCACATGCACCTAAAACCACTCTGTGTATAGCATTTATAGATTTATAGGTGTTATCCCATACATTTTTATCTTTCAAAACAAATAAAAGTTGCTCAAAATCTTGGGAAAGACTGTAGGAAGACCTTAAGGGTCAAAGCTGTAAGAAAAAAATAATTTAAAATGCTGAGTTTAAAAACCTTTCATATAATTGTCGTTATCTCATGTGGGTAAGTGATGCCTTTGTCTTTGCTAAGTGGCCAGGAGGTGGCCAGCGGGCGCCATCCTGGGGCTGTCCCTGCTGGATTTCCTTGGCAAGGGGCCCCACAGGGCCGGGAACGCGACCGACCTCCCTCGGACACAGCTTGTGGCTCTGCCGGAGTGAGCAGTTCAGTAGGACCAAGAATCCACTGCGGCACCACCCCAGGTGTAAAGGAACTTAATAGAAAAAGGCTCTCTGCCCATTCTTACCCTGCTTCTGCAAAAGGTAACGAGGAATGTCTGATCCCTTTACAGAATATTTATCTAGCACTGGTAGTGTCCAGCCTGCATCAGAAATACATAATGATCTCTCCTGAATACACCCAATACAATGGGGTTTGGCTTGGTTTTAATTCCAGTGGATATCAATCAGTTTTGGCCTATGTTTGAATCCTCAATACAAAGAGTTAGAAATTAAATCAGGTATGGGGTACTTCACTAGAGTCATGTGGGCAACATTGTAGCAGCTATGTGAACTATTCCAGTGGCAGCAAAAAAACCAAAACCCCAAAACCAATCAAACAAAAAACCGAACAAAAAAACCCCAACCGACTAAAAAAAAAATTCCACAACCCAAAAAACTCAAAAAAGGTTGATTCTAACTGGAATCTTTTCAAAAATCTAGGTTAGAGCCTAGCCAGGAAGGGACAAAATAAGCTGATGTGGGCATGTTTTGTGTGGTAATCACTCGAGTTGTGACTGCTGCAGAAAGAATGCTGCACACTGTTCCTGTGGTTAGCTCTTCACTTAAAATAGATGTGAAAATGTTCTAGGGAATACAAGAAATATGAGAAGGATGAAAGTAAATCTTTCAAGCTAGGAAGAATCAGTGTCACTGACACAGATATTGTTGCCTTGCTTTACTCAGAAAACAAAAAAAAGTCTAAATGCTAGAAAGTAGTAGTTTTTCTCTGCACTGCTAAGCAGTTTCTCTGCCTTTCCCAGCCTGGGACTCAAATGGTACATTCTGTGGTTGGAAATGCTCACCTGTAGGACACCTGCACACCTTGGGTGAGCTTATTATATAACTTCATTTGTATGTGCGGAGAATTACAAGGGCTTTGAGAAATTTAAGTGATGCCTGCTTTCCCATTGCCAGCGTAATTTTTCCTCAAAGAGAATGAACAAGATCTCTGACAACCTGTTCGTTGGACAACAGGTTGGGAGAGAGTTAAAGGAGATTTTCTTTAGATTCCTGAGACCTATGAGTCAGTATGTCCATGAGCAAAGGTTACATAAACTAATAGATTAGAACAAGATTTAGTTGCATAAACACTGTTACTGCATTTCAATCTGTCACAGAGTCAAGCCTGCAGATTATTGCAGGCATAGCTAGCCTGGGGCTTACAGTCCATTTTGCTGGACTGCCTCTGACATTGGATACATTTGAAATAGCATTGTTCTCTTGCTCTGGGGCTCCTCTGAAATCTAGGTCTTAGTGCTGCAAGCCTTCTTTAATATACAGTGCTGTTGCTCTCAGCTCCTGTCTAATTTGGGATGTCACTCTTTTATACTGGTTGCACAATAATTTTGTCTCTTTCATTTAACTAAGGATTATTGTGCCTCTTAGGAGACTGGTCCACTATAGGCATCCACAGGGACTACATCCAGATCCTCTTCAAATTCTCCCCAGCTTTCCTAAAGCCTCTGTCCTCTCTCTTCTTTCTATCATATTCTCTCCCCTGCATATCCTGGATGAAGTCAGGGAGACCAGGATGAGCAGCTCCTGCTGCATGGGGCAGAAATGGGGATGGATATGTTGCCCAGGCCTGTTGTCCAGGGAAAGAGAGTCTGGATTAAGAATTTTGAGTGGACTGGACCTGATCCAGGCCATGAGACCGACAGCTGCATTATGATGGCTGTGGTCTGAGTTTTGGGAATATTGCAGGTCACATAGGAGAACAAAGCCTGTCCCTGGAGCTGCAGAGCTGTGTTTTTTCAAGGTGCATGAGGGCAAATTATGCTCTCAGGCTGCAGTACTTTCCTCTTGAGTAGTGTTTTCCTTTGCGCTTTCCCCAGCTGCTCACTGATCCCATTTCATCATTTTACATGTGGGAATTGAGGCATCAAAGTTCAAGTCTTTATTTAGACTTGCTTAACTCCCATTAAGTAAAGCAAACTGTCTCTACAGCTATGTTCATAGCCCTCAGCCCTGGACACCAGTTAACATCTAGAACAGACTCTGATACTTTGTTGTCCAAAGACCAAGTAATTTTTTTTTAATGATGCCATTTTCAAAAGTAAACCAAGGAGCTTTAAAATATACATGAATGTGGTTTTGAAAAAAAAGTCAGTTCCAAATTTGCAGGAGTGTCTTTGTGGGCAAGTCACATAAAAACAGAATTAGTGGTGACTTCTCAAAGTGTGGTATTTTGTAGTGGATTTTTTTTTTGTGGAAGCAGGCCCTGGGACCTCTTCCTGCTTATGTGGTTCTGGCTTGCCTCCTTTCCAGCTGAGAGTACAGAACAGATGGAAGACTAGCAATCAAATGCAGGGCGAAGCTGAACATGTGATTAAATTATCAAAAAGGCCAAAGCCCTTATTGCATGAAAGGCAGCTTAAAGCTACCCCAAAACTGGCTTGAAGGGTTGGTTTCTTTGGTGCAATTTTTTATTGCTTTTTGCTAATGGATATTGAGGAAGTGTAGGGAAGACATTCTGGTGGTTGTGCATGGGAGGAAATGACCTCTGGGAGAAGTAGAGCAGAGTGTCCATGTGATAGTCCCTTGATTTAAGAGATGTAAGATTTTGTGCAATATCATCTTTGGCTTATTACAAAACATGCTTTAAAAAGGGAGTTTGTTTTCATTCTCCATAAACAACTGTTCTATTTGTTTGATAACCAAACTAAAAATAGTGCTGTGTAGAGATTTGCTAAGTCTTTGCAATATATGAGATTGTTTGTATCAGTGGGCTGCGTCACTGACTGCCAAGGTAAAATAAAGGCAAAAGAACTGGTCTGCTGTGTTGAGAAAGCTGCTCTTATATCCAAGATGAAAAAGAAAGGAGATGACAAAGCTCAAAACCACCAGTTTTCACAGGTCTAAAAATTCTGACAGCTTTCAAAAAGATTAATTCTGCAAAGAAGAGAACTGCATCTATGTTGCTCCTTGAAAAAAATAATGTCAGTAGAATTGCAGCATTATTCCCAATGAAGATAAATGTAGGTGACCTGGCAGATTTCATGGAGATTTTATGAGTTAAACCCACACAAATCATCATCCTTTTCACAGAAAAATAAAAGGGCGGAATAGAGGCTTATTCAGAGACCATGCCTGCTATAATTGGGGTGTCTAACCAGCAGTTATCTTCTCCCAGGCACAGGAAACAGAAATTGGCGTGATGCTTGTTGGATAGAAACTCTCTAAACAGTGGTTGTGTTTATACCCAAAACTCTATTATATAGAGTGTTTATAGAAAAATTAGGTTGACAGGCATGTGCCAGACATGGCTTATAGCCTAATGGAATGATATTTGTGTGTGTCTGTCAAAAGACAGAGAAGGTGGTGGTGATTAATTGGGACGTATTGGAAAGTTTGAAGTTAATGTGATATCACTTATCTGACAGAACTGCTTTCTTTATAGAACTGTGTTAGAAATAACCGTGGTGTTTATGTCAAATGGGAGGTGATGGTGAGTTTCATGTTTTTAAACAGTCCCAGGTGCATTTCAGTTGCCTCAAGTGTGTGTGTGAACACTTGCTATGCTAGCTCCTACACTGGACTGACTGGAATTATTTTGAGTGTCTGAGTATAAGCAAAACGAGAAATTTGGCACTGCATACACAATGCCAATTTCAGTAAGGGACAAGGAGTATCTGGAGTGGAGAGCTTCTGACTGGTTATAGGCATAGAAAATGTTAAATTTGCCCATGGTGCATTAGTTATTATCTTGAAGGCTCTCTCAGACTGTGCTAAGGGGCTGTTATTCTTCAGAAATACTCAAAAATACTTTACAATGGAGATACCCAAAACGTGATCCAAATTGGCTGTGGCAGATGACATTCAGGCAAAGGAGCAGTGTTACCCACAAGACAGCAATATTGTTCCTGGAGGGCTGCCTTATTGTGGAAGACTAGAACGTATCCCAGAAGTACATTAAGATAAAATCTGCCTGGTTGAAGGTGCAGTTTCACTGGCTTAAGTGGCTTTGAATCAACAGACAACAAATATCAGCCTTCCAGGGTTTGCCTGCAGAGCCCCCAGACAGAGATGTAAACAAGAGATGTTTGAGTGTTTATGGGCACTCAAACCTGCCCCCCCAAAGAGCAGAAGAGCTCAGCAGGTTCAGGGCTGATGGAGGAGTTCAGAAGGCACAGTCTGGGTGGGTCCAGGTCACCCACCTGGCAGGAAAACATTGCTCTAAATGACAGCAGACCAAGCAGTGCAAGAAAAGACTGTGGGGTTATAGGTGGGAAGGGGTGAGAGAAGGGCTTCAGTACAAGGCTTTAGGTCTCATGTGGAGGCACCAAGCAATCAGGATGGTTTTCCTACCCCATTTCCTCTTCTGGAGAGGACTAGATGGCCAAAGTGTGCCAGTGAATTTTAGGTTAGATGAAGGGCTTTTGAGTTAGGAGTGGACTTCTCCTCTCTTCAGTGTGGAAGCCCTGATTCCCTGGATGGAGACTGACAAAAGCTGGCCTGCAGGTCCCACAGCTCTGCCTGGTACTGCCCTTCTTCAGCAGGCAAGCAGAGCTGACTGCCTTTCCTTATATGACTCAAAGTCAAGGGGCTGGTGGCTTGCTTTCATATGACCCTTAAACACCCAAATCAGTAAACAGTAATTTTGAAAGCTTTTTCCCATGGCTGGGTGTAGGACTTCAATTTCATGAAATTAAATGTATTGTCACATGCCTAAGCCCTGGGTGGAGTTCTCAGGAAAACATGAATGCTAGTCAGGCTGAGCCACAATGGCAGAACTGTTCTGAAATCATCCTCTTGAAAAAGAATGCTTTCCTTCTTAGCAAAAGAAATTCATCAGCATTGTCTGGATTTGGCCTAATGGATCTGTAGGCTACTGATTTCTCAGCTTCCTTTAACGATAAACTTTCTTAAAGAAAGATACAACAATAAATTATCCAAATCTGAATTTAAGGCAGTTTTATGCCTTTTCTCATCAAATGTAGAACAAGAAAGCTATATTGCAATTGCATCATTACGGATGCCCAGATGTGACCTGTTTGTGTAAAAGTTGATCACCAGTATCTTCTGGTAAGCACATTTTGATGCTTTTAATGAAAATAGTCAACTTTGCTGGATATAGAAAATCTGGGACAAGAGAGCCCTGCAAGTTCCTTCTGTAAAGGGTTTAGGGGAAAAGCTAAGTGCAGTATTGTCCTCTCATTTTATCTTTTATATGTTCTTGGGACGTAATTGGATCAACTTGGGACTCACTTGGAAGATGCATTGGAGTGGAAGGGTCATACTGAGTTCCATGGCTGGCCACTGGCACTGGAACAATGTTGGAGTAGCTACAAGTGTCAGGGGTGTGTCTCACCCTGTCAGCCAAAGGGCTTTTGCTGGAGTAAGAAAGGAAGCTGAAGAGTTGCCCTTTCCTTGCAGCACCACTGGGGACCGTGGGACGGGAAGAGTCACCTGGGCAAGATCCTAGGCCAGCAGGAATGCTGATAAGGATGTGCTGGAAGGGACAGGTTCAAGGAACTTCTGTTTCCAGCCCGGCAGGAAGGATGTCAAGGTCAGCGCAAAGAGCTGACTGCAAGTGCCTGCTCTGCTTCACTGCTGTAACACGTGGCAGGTAAAATAATGCAGCCAGAAAGCTGCTGCTGGCCCCTGTGTGGCTCTTAACCCCTGAAATGCTTCCTGACCTGCACCCTGAGGGTGTGATTGCTCAGTGGCTCTGTGGGGGTGTGCATCTTAGGAACAAAGCCTGAAAGCACACAGGAAATTACTGTCTTTGTGGCCCTTTCTGAAGACTCAGGGAGCAATTGTACATTCCTAAAAGCATTGGGGAGGGGTCTTGATCCCCCTCTCTCAGCTGATCGAGGCCTGATGGAAGGGTATTGGTGAAGGCTTAGGAACAAGTGGAGAACTGATGTAAGTGGTTTACAGAAATTATTAACTGCTTCCTGAACAGAAAGAAAGAGGATTTGAAAGGGTTCTTTTCTGATGTTTTGGCATCCTTCTCCTTGCCCCATTAGAGATCCAATTACTCTCCCTTGTTCGAAGCTCTAAATGGAGGGAATAGGCCAAAAAGAAGTAAAAGCAGCTGGCAGTGCAGAAACTTGGAGTGGTCCTTGGAAAAGGACTGAGTGTAGCCCCTCGTAAAAATGAGCAAAAGAGGAGATTCTGTACAAAAATAGGCCACGGTGGGTGGGGACGAGACTGCTCTGGTCACATCTGTCCTTGATGTTCCCTGGTCATACCTGGAAGCTTGGAGGACCTGTGTGCTTGTCTCCTCAAAGCAGGATATTCCTGCTGGGCAAGGATGGGGTGGGGGATGCCCAACAGCAGCACGCTGGGGGCCCTGCCCGTGCCTGGGGGAGCTCCTGTGTGAGGCCGAGTGCGAGGACAAGGTGCTGCCTCCGCGTTTGCGTGCAGGGAGGGCAGGCTGGGATCCCCTGAGGGCGGCAGTACCGCAGGGGTGAGGATGGCCACAATCGGTGGGCAGCTGTGAGCCCAGAAATTCCTGTGCCAGGTGTGGGGGAAAGGGACAGCACAAGTGGGAGCATTGCCAGAGGGCAGCCTCAGCTGTGAGCGCCCTGATGCGTGTGCTGACACAAACTCTTTGGAAGTAATTTTGGTTCAAATAAATGTTTTTAAGTGGAAACAGGTTCTGGAAAATGACTTGCAATAGAAAATGTGTTCTAACTTGTGTCATGTTTGGCACAAACTTGATAATTATCTGTAGCATATTGCTTTTTCCATTTCTCCCTGCTCAGCACAATCTCACTCTTTGCAGTCCATGGATACATCCTTGTTCCTAGTCTGTGCCTACAGGACTGATGCTTTCTGTCCTTGAGGTTTGATTTGTTTTCTTTGCTACTGCTCCACATTACCAGAAGCAATGGGTGTTTGCTACTGGTGATTTCACCTTTACATGAGGTTTGAAATTGAACACATACAGGATACCTTGGCCCAGGAGTCAGTTCCTTTGTATACCTTTCATAATTTTCCTTTAACCCTTACAATTTTATTCCTCCCTCTCTGCTCCTCCTCTTCCTGCCCCTGTTTACCTCCCCTCCCCGTGCTTCTCTGGCGGCATAGCCAGCTCTGCACAGGCCCAGTTTCTCTAATCAGATGAAGCTGCAGGATTATCTCTCTCCCTCCCTCCTAGGCTCCATTTTATTTCCTCTCTAGCCAAGGGGGAAGCCAGGAAGGGGTGCCACGTCGAAGCAGAGGGAATCCCATCTCCCAGCCTCCTGCCTTTGATGCTCTCTAACAATCCCACCTCCTTCCCCTTATCATATGCTCACCTTAGTGTCAACAGCATCAGGCAGATCAAGGAGAGGAAATCTGAACTCTTTTGGCTTTTGTTCTCCTCAGATTTCTGAGCATCTATTTTTAAATACCCTCCAAGTAACTTGTACGGGGGAGCTGGATGTGCAATCTCTGAGTAGGGGGAAGGTAAGGACCACGGAAGTCATGTATTGCTCCTGTAACCGAGTCCTCTCCGTTTTGCCAGGAGAGTAACAAAGCAGATGAGGGGAAGGGAAGGGAGAGGAGCTGCACAGAGACAGACCCAGGCTTCTGTAAGTGCTGTGCTGGCAGCAGGGGGTTGATAGCTGGACTGAAAAATCCCAGGAAATGGTAGTTTTCTCTTTTTCTAAAATGATGGGAACTATGACTCTGAGCTTTAATTGAATTTAGTGTAGTTCTGTAGAAGGTGGGGGTTTTTTGTGCTGATGTCTTTCACTTACATGTGTATGTTTGTCTTTTAGTAAGTGTTTCCAGAATATATATGTCACTGTTTCTTTAGGGGAGAAAAACCCCCATAAGCTTGTTCATCTTATTCCTCTGCACATCTGTGAGTTTATGAAGATGCTTTTTGATTATCTCTTTTGTATATGTTAGGGTTTGAATACTAAAAATAAAAGAGTAAATTGTATTGCTTTAAGTTTCTACCTTTTAGTAGTAATATGCCAGAGAATGGTTTACCTTGTTTTCCACTATGTGTACCACCTGTGTTTTAAATTCCTTAGAATATCCAATACTAGAAAAATCTGAGGAATATTTCAGTGCTTTCTGCATATCAGCTTTGTTCTACACTTTTCCTTCCTAGATAAATGATCAATTGCTATTTAGAATGGCAAATAAAATTTTTCTCTTAAACCAAAACAGGTCTTTCCCAAAGTCACAGATTTGATTTGGTTTGGATTTTAATTGTCACTAGATTAAATATTTTATGTCAGAATCCTTAGTAGAAGACTATTTTGTGTGTATGTTGTGATTAAAAGCAAGAGTCTGTGCTAGTTTTTAGGGGATTTTAGGGGAAGGGGTTTAAAAGGGAGGGTGAGCAAGCAGTTATTTCCATTTAGAGAACTCTAAGCATGAAAGCTGATGGGAAAGGTAGCCATGAGATAAATATATTTTGCAAGATGTTGATCTTGTACATAAATGAGATGGACCATATACAGATAACAATATACTTCTCTTCCATTGACTCATGCTTCAAAGTAATAATCTTGTACAAAAATTTAGAAATATCTGTGGTTTTTTTGCACCAAGACATTGATGAAAGCCTGCAGATGGTTGTTTGCATGTTTCAGTGTATGTTTGAATGTTTGCAGGACATAAATTATAGTAAGATCTGAGTTTGGAGACCTCTGCATGAAGTCTTTGTGTAAAACAATTAGGTTTTGAGAAGTTTTCATTTAGGAGGGTGCATTAGATGAGGGATTTATGCTTTCATGTTGTGTCTTCGTTACTCCATAAACACTTCTCCACTTACTGGGTTTTGTTGATTTTATTGTCCAGACATTTTATCTTAACTGTATTCCAGAGAAAGCTGTAATAGCAATTTAGTTTATCTGACAGTTATTTGGGGCTGCATAAACAAGTGCAGTAAACTGTGTATGGCCTTGTGGTGTCAGAGTTGGTTTATAATACCAAATGTGATAAATTCCCATCAGATAACCATGCCAAATCCACATTTTTCCTTATGCATAGTAAGATATGCATATTCAAACTGCACTTGAAAATGAAAGTGTATGAGGGAGAGTAGAACAGAGGAAAATTGTTATTGATGATCATTAGACTTCTGAAGTCCGATTTTCTTCCTTGCCTGTTAAGGGCAATGACAATGGGTAAATTAGAGGTAGCTTTTACTGCAGATGAGCAGAGATATTTGCTGTACCAGTGAGATAAAGTCACACCTGACTGCGGGCAGGTTACTTCTGAGCAGAACAGCAACAAAATCCTGTTTCTTCTCCAGTGGACTCTCCTGGGGGTTAGAGAGACTGAACTGTTCATTCCTTTGCCCTGGAGTTAATGTTTTTAAATGAGGATGGAGTGTACTTCACTAGTCCCTTGTATTTGGATATTACAAGCTGTTACACAGTTTGCAGGAGAATGCAGCCTACGGATGATGCTTTCCAAGGCTAGGAACTTGACAGAGACCTGTTAATGGTATTCATTCTGTAAATATTTTTTCCAGTTAATCAGAAAAAAAAATCTTAGTTTTGTTATCATGCCAATATTTTTATTGCTGCAAGTATCTTTGGCAGGTATGTGATATTTCATTGCTTGTAGTCTCAAACCATCCTGGCCCAAGAGCAACAGTACAGCAGGAATCATAGGCTGCAAATGATGTTGCACTTCACTTTCCTGGGTTCAGCCTTGAACCCTTTTTTTTTTAAAATCATTTCCTATGACAATGAGCCACACCATAGGGAGTGCAAGCACTGACCTTTTAGTTAATCCTTGCAGTTTCATTGTACAGAAATAGCAGGTTTTTAACTGGTGCAAATAGTAAAGCTGTATGCATTCACAGGATCTCTCTGGGGTAGTAGGATTCTGGAAGATGTGAGTTATCCAAACTTTGAATAGCCTCTTTTATTTTTTTTTTTTTCAGAGAAAGTTGGGTGCAGTGTTTCAGTGCTGAGAGAGAGACCTTTTCTGTAAAAGCAAAATGAGGGAGAGAATGGAAATAACTGTTGGAGTACAGTGGTCAGGAATATCCCTGCACAAGGGATACAGTGAGAAGGCAGTGAACTGAAAACTACTGCTGAGCTTTTCTCAGGTTTAAATAATTTGATGTAATATTTCCTATGGATGCCTTGTAACAATTGAAGTAATCTATAGATGTGCAGCTAGTAGTTCATATGTATGTTAAGAACTCTCCTTTAGGAGTATTCTCTGATTGCTTAGTGGATTGCTGGGAAAAAGGTGGTTTCTTCAATTTAGAAAAGCTGTTAAAGTTCTTCAGAATAAAGTTCCACTCTGATAAATTATCTTTAGCAGTAGGAACCACAAAGAAATATCACTTTAGGGCCGCTTAGGTAGATGTGCTCAGAGCATGGGAATTGGGTCAGGCCAACTAAAGGAAGTTGACATCAGCCAGGTCTTTCCTAATTTGGTGTGTGAGCATTAAGCATGTGAGTTATAGAAAAGCATCATTCTGCACCAATAAAAGCTTCATAAGAAATATCACCTTTAAACTGGCCTGTCCCTGTGTGGGGAAGTTATTGCAAAGTGATGGCTTAACTTGTGCTCAGTGTGGATTTAATACAAAGCAGAGAAAGGAGCAGGAGTATTTCTCCATCTGCAGAATATTTGCTAATAAAGCTTTAGCAAGGGCACACCTGAGTGTGCAAATGAAGGTTAATGGGATTGAGCAGTTGTAAGACCTTCATTTGACTTGCAGGGCTTTACTCCAGTCAACAGTGGAGAAGACTGACAGAACCCAGTTCATCAGAGCTGAAGCAAAATATCCAACTCCTTTTCAGCTCAAACTAAGCAAACCTGACATAGAAATTGGAGAGATGATGAAGGCACAAAGCCACCCTAGCTCTCATAAACTGTTTTTTTTTTACTTATAAAATTATTGCCTTTTGCAAAAAATCTCCTGGGAAAGTTCAGTGTTCATGACTGAACAGAGTAGATCAGTACTTCTCGAAACATCAAGGAAAAATACACATCTTGTTATAGCAGTTTTATTTGGTTCTCAATGGCCTCTGAACTGTGAAAGGGGTGGAGGGATTTTGTTGATTTAGTAACAAGGGAGGTCCTAATGGATTGAAAAGAAACTTTTGGAGTCACTGTCTCCTTCCTATATATCACCTTGCATGAAGAATACGGGGATCACCTTTGTGCTTCCTTTCCAAAGTCATTCCTGTCTCATTTCAGTAAAAGGTATAGGTTCCACTAATCAATTAAAAGTGGTTCAGTATTGCAAGATGGCTGCGCATTTCAGCTCCTCATGTTGAGAAGGTACATGACATTCATTGGCACTGAGAGATAAAAGCACATATTTATGAAAGGAATAAAAAAAAGTCATTGGATCGTTGATTTTTGAAGGGACCTGGCGAATTCATCTATTGCGATCTCCTGCTCAGAACAGAGACGGCTGTGAGGTCAGATCAGATTTCTTAGGGTTCTGTCTGCATGCATCTTGAATATGGTCAAATCAATGTTTGAAAAGCAAAGAAATCCTGTAGCAGAGACTTTATTCTTTATAATCAGTATCTTGTTGCTAGCAGTTATCAGCAGATGCCTGAAGCTGTCTATGTCACAGATGGGATCTTCCTCCATCCTAATGATGCGAGGAACTGTCTTGCAGATCTTCAGTTGTTCCAACTTTATACCTCAAAATTTTGTGATTCTGACATTATTAAATGTTAATAAGGAAGCAGAGAATTCTGCAGCTCGGTTTATGATTGAGATCAACCAAGAGGTGGGGAAATTTGCTTGTTTACATAGAGTAGAGTGTAAACATTAGTTCTAGAGGAAATTCTTCACATACTTGGATTTGACAAAGTATTTGCAAACTTCAGTCTGCTGTTTTGGACTGTTACTTTACTCTGTCTCGGGTTTTTCTCTCCTTAAGGTCTCTGGTGTCAAACAAGCCTTGGGAGGCAGGGGCTCTTCTCTAGCCAAGCTCTAATGTTTTTCTCTCAGTCTTGAGACAGTAGGGAGATGCTCCCTTTCAGATGTTTTCTGAAAACTATAATAGTTTTCTAACAATACAACTATAAAAATATAATAGTTAATATAAAATTAGTACTTTCCCACATAGGTCTGATATGACCACAGATGAACTGGGACAGTTGCTTTTCTGAAAGACAGACATTGCACTTTGACATAATGTTTTTTAATGACAAAATACCAAGTTGGAAATGAAAACTTATTCTTCCCATATTCCTTGTTTAAATAGTTTCCAAGCTATCTCATACTCCAATGGCAACTTTTAACAATGCCATGAAACATGATTAGCTAGTCTTCTTTTTAGTTCTTTTCAATACTCAGCCCTTTGGATAGAGGTTGCCAGCTCTTTTCCAGCTTAAGGATATATAAAAGACAGCTTGCAGTGTGAACTGAAGGCTTAAATTAGTCACAGAATCTCTTTTTCATGAGAAGTTCATCATAGTAAATAAAAGCCTACAAGTGAATGTGACTCTGCAGAAAAAAAAGGTCTACAGTTGTCACAGCTCTGCTTAGGAAGGTTTAATGAAGCTGCTTATAATAATTAATCATTGCTACTTAATATTCCATGCATATACAATATACATGTTGTTAGCATGCATATTATATAGAGAGTATATACATACACCACCTGATATGAGAAACTCTGCTGAGTCTGAGTATTTGAAATCCTTGAGATTACTTACCCTCACTTGATGCTAGAAAGTTGCAGGGGGTGCTTGAAACATGCTTCTGAGGCACAGATAGTGTCTGAACTTTACTGGTGTGTTTTCTGCAAGTGCAACAAGAATTTCCTTTAGAGATGCTCTACCTATTTCTTTCAATCCAAATATTACAAAAGAAGGTCTGGAATGCATTTTCTTCAGCATCTTATGTTTAATATCTTTCGTTCTGGGATTTGAGAGTGCTCTGCAATCAAGAATTAAGCCTTTAAATATCTACATCAGGGGCTTCTGCATCTAATCTGTGAGTCACAGATGAATAAACTGAGTCACAAAGGGAATGACTTGCTCAAGGTCATACACTATGTCAGCACAGACAGACATAAATTAGACAGAATTAGAAAGCAATTGTTTCCTCTTTCTAATTACTGAGCAATTGTTTCTTTAAATTCTGGAAGTCAGTTTTCTGTCAGTCTACAATGCAGAAATCAGTCTTTTCCAACCACCACTGAGAGCAGCTACTGGTGGTAGATGGATTGTGTTTTTGAATCCTTATTTTCTCCAAGATTTTGCATACAGTTCATAAATGCTGTTATTTAAATAACAAATTGAAGGGGATTTTGTGACCCTTTCATAGTGTTCAGTCACAGGGAAAAACAAGGGAGCAAGAAATGAAGGTACATTTCTGGGTCTTGCTAGATAAGTTGGCAGGTTTTTCTAGGTAGGAAAGAGATTCAACTATTACATGTTGAAGAATTATGAGCCATCTTTAATTGTTTTGGTGAGTCTTCCTTCTATCTAAAATATTGTCTTTATCCTAAGAGAGATGTTTGGAGACCTTCAGACTGCCATTACTGTTGTTTGTATCACCATTATTCCTGTTTGATACTGCTGTAGGAATCGCCATCCTTTAATTAAGGATGAAATGTGAACATGAAAAGCTGCTTGCTTTAGTATAGTACTTGCGGCTATATCTATTCAGTATTTTTAAGGCAGATTTGAGCTTTCTTTGTCTGCCATTGCAGCTGGTTATAAAGCTTTTATCTCTGTTGGCACAACACTGAAGCAAGGGAGTGAGTTTCTCAGGGAGACTAGGCATGTTACAGGCAGGCTCAGCCCTGTGCTTTTGGCCTCCTTCTTCCAGCCAGCACAGAGCACACACAGACTGTCCATCCACGGGCACAGGCTGTGACACAGCTTCAGCTGTCAGAGGTGCATTCACCTGGCAGGGAGGGTGACTCCTCAGACTCAAAAGTCCAGTGCCATTAAAGCTGGGATGTCTGTAGGGCAGGGAGGACAAGCCGAGTTTGCACCTTCCCTCTAACTGTCACTATTAAGCAAACAGCAGAAATGATTATTTGAATATTTTCTACTGAAACCCATGAATTTGCAAGCAGATATTCCAATCACTTAGCCAGTTTGGGTGGGGTTTGTTGGACGTGCAAATGCTGGCCTCTTGTGCAGGTTGCATTGATATCCAGCTGTACTCGCTCTGAGATTGGAAGGAGGCTGTAAGCAAGCTTCTGGTTAAGTTCATGAGTTTTAAGTTCATGCTGCTGCCCAGGCAGCTGTGATTCACACAGTTGGCAGACATGGGCCTCTGACAGGCAGAGAAAGCTATGGCCATGGGTTTTTGCAGAGTTCCAGACCAATGGGGTTGCTTTGGAGCTGGGCTGCTCAGGGGTGAAGGGTGGGTGCGAAAATGGAGCTCTGAGGAGCATGAGTTGTTCAATACCAGACCAATGCTGTCTTCTCCGAGTTGGAACATGTGATGGAATAGGATTTGATGCCCTTCTCTGAAGAGGAAAATGCTCTGTCTTTCTGAAATAAATCCAAATATAGATAGGCCACTGCATATTTTATGCATTAAAGATGAATTCCTAAAGAGACTATCCAATATTTTTTTCACAGGACTTCTGCACTGCCACTGGATATCAGTAGCCATCAATTCTTAACAGCATAATCCTGGCATCTGAATTAACAGTTTCATTTTGCTTAATTCTGGTCTGATTAAGCCAGAAAGACAATTATATTAATATACCACTTCTTTGAGCATGCACTATTCACTGCATGATTCTAGGTCAATGTTGCCTGCTGTCATTATATTTGATCTTTTTTTTTAAAGCCCCAGCTGGTGAAAACAGCTGATTACATGACCATGTCATGATATTTAATTTGTAATTAAAAGTTTTAAGTCTTCTAACTGAAAAAATGAGCTTTAAAGACGCAAGCTGTCAAACACTAAAACTGAGCATCAAATATGACTGTACAATATCTCATATTTTAGCTTTGTTTGGTATATTGTAGGGTAGTTTGTATGCTGAGGCAGATCTCCACATGGAGATACAGTGGGAGTAATGTTTTGCTCATAAAATTCTCTTTAAAAAAAGATCAAAATCCAGGAGATTTTTGAAGTTGTTTCTGAGAGAGATGGTTAAATAAAAAAGGTGGTAAAGAAGACATGTGTTGCAGTAGTAAATCATATGGTGGTGTCAGGACGATGTCCCAACACATTCCTCCCTTGTGACAGAGTGTACCTCTCTCTGGTTTCCCAATAATTTATTTACAGCCCTGTGAATTGTCCTTCCTGATCCAGCTGAAGATGTCACTGACATGGTCTCCTTTGGTTCATCTGTATCAGGTTTCTTTCTCATGGCACTTTCATTTTAGCCTTTTTCATTTTTAGAATTCAGAGCTGTCAGCCCTGCTTTGCTGGCTCAGACTGTGCCAGGGCTGTGGGCTGTCCCTGGTCTTTAAAAGAGAATGCTGACCTTCCTGCATGGCTTTTCTAAGCTCCTGGGATAACTGTGGGCACAGTGGCCTTGTCTTACTGCACCAAGGTGAATGTATCAGCAGACGTTGGAATCTGTTCATTTTCTGATGTGGCAGCTCATTTGTTATCCCCTGCTGAGGCCACTGGCAAGCAGGGCACCCACAGCACCCTCAGCGTTTGGGGAAGAGGTCTCTGCTGTGGTCCTCAGTAAGGAGAGAGCTGAGGTTCATTAACACTCAGGGTAAAGGAGACTCTTCACTCTCAATCTTGTTATCAGTCTCTGCAGAGAGACACCTGCCCAGTGTGCTCAGCACAGGATGGGGGAAAGACAAAAGTCTTAAGAAAGCCTGACTAAATGGTAATTAGCAGAAATGAATGAGGCTGTGACCAGTGGGCTCCTGAGGGCGTCAGACACATGGCCTCTGCCTTGGCAGTGCTGAGCACTGAGGGTCACAGCTGTCCTGCTCTCGTGTTTTCTAGCCTGTCAAATGTACTCCTCCTCCTCCTTGTGAATTATGGTCCCAGTGACATGGCCCACTGTCACCATTGCTTCTTGCAGTGCAGAACTGGAGAACAACCCCATTCCTCTGCATACACAGCGTGCACTTGTCTGTTGTATCTGTCTGTTGGTGTCTCTAGATGCCCAAACCAATCTGTCCTGTAGATCTGTCTGATACTTGGAAATACTTAGGATGATCGAAAATATTTACAAAAGGGCATTAGGAGATTAAACTGAACAAGGCATAGTTTGTTTATAATGCTATTCCAAAATGGAAAACCTACAGGAAGATGATGGATTAAAGGTTAAGTAATTGGGGTCTCAACTTGAGTCTTTATTAATCTAGTTGATAGAATTTAGAGAAATTATTTGTTGTATTGACATAATTCAGAGAATTTTTTTTATGTTCCCTGACAAGTGATACCTTTTCCCCTACTGTAACTCCTCTATTTCTTCCTTTCACTTATACCTCACCAAAATAAAATTACAATTAAAAAGAGCAACAACAAAACTCCTAATGCCAGACACTTGAATCTCTAAGCTTTTTACCATGGCTAATCCTGTTTTGCCAATGCCTTTTAAGTGGTTTGACTCCCCCCGCCCAATGTAAATGTTAGTGATTACTGTTAATGAACTATTTCCTTCAGTAGTAGTAGTAGTAGCTAGGGAGAGGCCATCAGATCTCCTAATGCTATCATGCCAATCTTTGTCTAAAGCAAAACAGATCTTTCTTATCTTGTGCAAGTAGTTCTCAAAGGGGTCAAGAAAGGACAATTTTTAGATATAAGCACACTTTTTTAAAAATTTATTTTGATGGTATAAGATTCTTTAAATTTAGTACAGCTCTAAAAGAAATGAATGTCATATTAGATGATGTTCCTTTTTATGTAATTTTACCACAATAAACATGTATCTTAGAAGTTTAGTCATAGACTGCAGTAAGGAAGCCACATTGCTTATAATGTAGCAGGCCTGAAGAGAACCCAGTGTGAATATACTGAATTGTTTCTGGTACCTGAGGGAACCTGCTGTTTAGGCAGAAATGCAGGTTTTCCTGTGGCTGCTGTCTTGTGCCCCAGGCAGGGGTCAACAGTGTTTATGGCTAAGGGACAGCTGCCCCTTAGCATGTAATTAAAGTTTGGTCATTTTAACCATAAACATCTCTTGAGTTTCAAATTTATAACCATGGCGTTTGTAATAAGATTAAATAAAGTTAAGAACCTCTATCTAGAAGCCTTCTATTCAAGTAAAGTTCTTAAGTTAATTAAAATGACACTATGAGTCTTGTATAAAATATACTTGTGTTTGTCATGGAGTTTGGTGCTGTTGCAGAAATTCTGTGTTTGCCTTGTGGAGCTGATTATTGCACAGCAGGGCCAGAATGATGCAAATGAAGGAGCAAATTCAGGACAAAGACCTTGCAACCCCATAACACTTCTCAGAAAGTGTCTTCTCAGAAAGTGCTAATGCTGCCATGGAGGGTCCTGGTCAGCATCCAAAAATAACAGTCATCATCCAAAAATGTAGGTATGGATCAAATTGCTTAGCTTCTCCAAATTCCACATTTGCATATTAGTGCTCTCACCTCTGAAACTGGCTCTGATTTTATAACTTTTTTTGGAGTCAGATTCAGGTTTTGAAAGCATAAAATTAAATATTATGAAGAAAGAAAATGGCTTCTTTGACTGTGTGATCAGTGAAGTGAAGATGGGTGAAACAGTCTGCAGTCATTATTACAAATATTGTTGACATGTGGGTTGACCATCAGAGTTATATAAAGCAAAAATAACTGTAGAAGATTTAGAGAAGTAAGTCTCTGGCATTGCATGCATGTTTCTAGTAAATAGTATTAGATTTCTCTGACTCTTCCCAAATTCTGCAACTAACTTGTGTTGTTTAACGTGTCAGGTGATTCTCACTGCCTCACGTCTGTTAACTTACTGTAATAACAGAGAACTTAATGGGGGGGTTAAAAAAGAGGGAAAAGGACTTTCTACATGGGCAGATAGTGACAGGATAAGGGGGAACAATTTCAAACTAAAAGTTGAGAGTGTTTAATTAAAGGTATGTGCGTGGAATATAAAAATACCAAAGAATTTTAGAATCATAGTTAATTTACAGTGAATGTCTTTCAATTGATAACATACATTAGATTTAATATTTTGAGGCTAAATTTACTGGTGCATTAAATAGGTCAAAACTTTAATCATAAGTCATAGCAAAATACACATTTGTTGCTTTAAAGTAGTTCAGTGGAATTAGTGAAAGCAGCCTAGATCCCCTCATAAGCTATCTGAAGCTAAGCCAAAAATAGTGGATGTTAATTCCATTTCTATCCTAATCCTTTCTCTGCTTGTCTAACAATTTTCTACATATTCATAGCAGAGTATCTGCCTCAAAAGTTCATGCTTTCTTGTTTGTGTGTTCAGGTGTGGATCTCCTTTGAAATTTCAAATTGAAATCTTTCAGACAAACTCAGAACCTGAAGTAGATATTTCTGAGTCAAATTCCTTTCCTATAAATTGTATTTTTACATTTTAAAAATGAAAGTTAAGCCAAGCAGTCTGCTCTGCCCAGCACACACAAAGAGAGTTGGTTTGGGTGCCTATGTACCCACAAAATCAGTGCATTTCTATCCATGTTTCATGTGGGTAATCCATTCTGGATTACCAATTCACAAAATACAAAGATATTGCATGGCTGTGACATTGAAGAGGTTCCATATTCTGGGGTTGGATTTTTAAAAAGCTTGGTACCTCATTCTCCATACCTGTTCCTGCCCCTCGCTGGTAGAGGAGGTCAGAAGGACCATCCAGACCCTTCTGCTTCCCGCCTTTCCCAGAAGCCATGGGCTGGACACGGGGCTCACGTGGGAGATCTGGCACTTTGGGGGGGTGTGAGTGCGGTGTTGGGCCTCTTCTTGAGGGATCTTTGTGCATCCTGAGCAATCAGTGCCAGCAGTGCTTGTGTGAAATGCAGAGTTTGGGAAGGCCCAAAGCCATAGGAGGTTTGTTACAATTGTTCTAGCATGGAACACTGGTCTGTCTGAGCAATGATGTTCAAATGCTGTTGGGAGTCGCTGGTTAGAATATTCTGTATGTACATGTGTAACATTTGTCACATCAGCCCATATTTGGTCTTGATGTCACCTGCAGTGGGGCAAAAATAAATTTCTTCAGAGTTCTCTTTGGAGGTTTCATAGCCAACATCACCCTGGACGCTGTTTTCAGTGATGTTGCTGTATTTGGACTGTTTCATCCATCTGAATGTGTTTTGTGTGATGTGATGAATCAGTTTCTAATGCATCACTTCTTTCAGTTACAGAGGCTTCTGCAGCCATGTGTATTGCTACATAAAGAAAGCAAATAGGGGCCTTGGTTTCTATGTACACATACATGTTTGAACCTTGTAAACTTTGGAAGAGAGCCCTTCAAAGTTCCCTCAGCCTCGTATCATTTGTAACAGGGTATGTTTGAAGCTTCCTTTCACCTTTGTCTCAATATTTGTGTCTGAGGATTTCCATTAGTAAGTGTTGTTTCATCCAGGTGTGTGTGAGAGCCTTTGCAGGTGTTATCTTCTAAAGAGATTAAATGTAAGGTTTTCACCTTGTAGGCAGCTATTGCTCTGGTGTTTAATCCTTTTGACTCCTTTGAACCCTGCGTGGCAGACTATACTCGTGTGGAAGTGGCTGCAGGAGAGGTAACATGTATGTAGGATGGGAAATGACCTTTTTTCTGCAGTCCAAATTGGAGCAAACCCTATGCTAGAGGACGTTGCTGCTGGTCACAGGTCCCTGCCTCAGACCACAATGAGAAGTTTCCTGAGAATGTGATTGCAAATATTATTATTTTTTAATGTTGTCATGCTCAGTTTCATTTCATTATGGAAAACAGCCAACACAAGTGGATTTCAGGTGATGGGAAAATTGCAACCTGTTAGCCTTCCAAGGTTAATGATGGAAATGGAATTACAAGCACTGATAGGTGCCTGGATCAGCTGTAGAGCTCTTGGTTGGCAGAGGGAGCAAAAGGCATGTTCTTATCAGTTACGTTGGTACATGACTCTTGGAGCCTGTAAATATCACATTAAAAGGATCACGTATGGGAAGCTTCTCACTGGGAGGGTTGAATGTGAGCCCTTGCAGCCACCATGTGTCATGAGTGAACTTCCCTGTTACATCTGCAGAGTGCTTTTGTTCATGTGTACGTTCCTCTCCTGTTCCACACATCCATTTTTATTCTAGTGATACAGTGCACAAGAAATTGTGCAGGTTTCTGCAGGAGACCTGCAAAGGAGGCAGAGTGCATGGAGTGTATCTGAGGGAAAGTTATCTCAAATGAGAAATACTGGCTTTCACTCCCTACATCTGCACAGCAAAATATCCAATAGTACTTGGCTTTGAAACAATGCACAAATACTCTAGAACTTTCTGTTCAACACAGTGAGTTCTTGTAGAAAAGACATATATGTATATGTGTGAATAGATACAGATATATGAGCATATTAAAATAATTCTAGTTGTACAAATGTTGCAACACCTCTGTGACACCAAGGGAATATGTGTAGACAATCAGGAGAAGATCTGATTCAATCAGAAAAAGTGGATCGCTAAATCTGGTGAGATTCAACATCTTCAATCACAACTTCTCTCAGATGTGAAACTGCTAACATAAATGTTAATAATGTATAGGATACTGTACCAACTGGTAGAAATAAGGGTTTTCTAAAAATGGAAGTGACTGCACTAAAAAAAGAACATAAAAACTGCAAGACTTTGGTTAAAGATATTCTTGTTTTGTTTTTACCCTGCCTCTGGTAGGTGAGTGTGCACCTTCCACAGCCAGCATGAACTTGTGGATTTGAAAAGGTGAGTGGCCCAAGAGCCCAGAGCATGCACCCTTAAGAGATGCAGTGCTGAGGTGCACTTACAGAGAGAGGGGAATTTCACCTCCAGCCTTTCACTGGATCCCTCTTTGCGGCCACCTCTTGTGGTGCCAATGGTGAGCACAACCTGGAGAGCTGGGCAGCATTATTTGTTCTGGGAGCGCTGGCAGCGACCTCACACTGGCCTGGCAGAGGTCATTTCCTTGGGTTTCATGTCGTCTCTGCCACAGGGGGTCAAAACAGCTTTGTCCATACCTCCTGTACACTTGCGTGGGCTCTGGGAAAACAGTGGACTCAAACAGTGATCTTCCTGTAACATCAAATATCAAGAAGCTTGTTAGGAAGGGTATGGGGAAAAGGGAGAGCTTGTTCAGTTGTTGAAGCTTTAAGGTTTAAAAGCTCCTGGATAACTTCTGAAATTACAATGTCTAAATGAAATGACTAGAAACTAAACATCTTTTTTGTTTTGACAATACAGTTAATATCATTGGCTTAATGACCACTGTGGTGAAAAGCTACCTAGTTTGACAATACTCTGTCTTTGCTTAAGTTACATGATATTTTTGGATGTCCCAAAAGTGGCTCCAGTGAATTTGGGGAGATGATTCTTGGTAGTGTTGAGATAGTTATTGTTAAAAAGTAGAAACCAAGGAAGATTTTTTCCTTTTGTGTTTTGTGAATTGGAAAAAAACCCCAGAACTACAATAAATCCTGGATCTAATTGGGGGAAAAACTCTTGGGGGAAAAACTCTTTGGGGAAAGTGAAAATGGAAACTGACTGGTCTTGAGTACACCTGGATTAGAGTACTGTGCTTTTTAAAAAGTACTTGTGAACTGTGAAAAGCAGAAAGCCCAAGCAGAAAGTCAATAGAGATTATAATTTCCAGAACATTTATTTCCTACTTAAATTGCTTCTTTTTCTTTTCTACCACTTCCTGCAGATCTCTCTTTTTTGCCATGTCAGCTGACAGCCACCAGCTCCACACCCATTCCTACCAGGACTCGCTAAGTTCTACTTGTCCCAGTCTCTTGAATATCAACAGTCACCCCCTGTCCAAGAGCTCCTCAAATCTGACCTGTATTGGACACTCGAGGAGTTTAGAGGAAAGGCAAAACAAACAGGAGCTGAAGAAAAGCCATAGCAGCACCATCTGCCATATCCTGGAGAACAGAAGTGATGCAAGCAGTGTGCAGAGTCCTGCATCGTCCTTCTCACAGCCTGGCATGATGGGACTTGGATCAGAGGTCCAAACCATAAATGACCAGTCAGCCAACGACCATTCAGAGAGCAGAACTAAGAATACAAACCATGTTCTTGTCACTGAACAGTCCTCAGCATCCTGGGGAGTGGGGGACACCAAGATATGTGTAAAGAGCAGCACTGTTCAGAATGTTTCTTCAGCCTGCTTTGTTCAACAGCAGAGCATGTGTGAAATGGAAGAATCGGGAACTGCCCTTCGGAGAAGCCACTCAGACCTAACCTGCAGCTGCAAACAGCAGACTTATGTCACCCACATAGAAACCAGTGCTACTCACCCCAGCCTAAGCTCTTCTGGCTGCAGGCATGGTCCACCAGTGGCTAGGATGTCTTTCCAAACCCAGAGATACGGACCAGAAACAAATGAAAATACATCTCACTATCAAAACCTTGTGACTCATCTTCCAGTCCTGCCTAGAGACACACAAGTACCCACTAATACCTTTGACAGTGGCAGTATTCCACGTAACAATACTGTTTACACAGATCCTGGAACATTTCATGCTGCTATTCTAGGACCCCACATGCCTGGAAATGGTTTCCCAAACAGGACAATGTTCAGTCAAGCTCCTGGGATTATTCATGGTGGTCTCACTTACGGTAATATTCCAAACTCTGTGTACTCCCCCATGGTGATGACAGTTCACAACAACTCTGCGGGGCCCTGCAGTCTCAGGCAGGATGCCCTGAAGGCAGATGCCACCATCCCGGCCTACTGCCACTCCTTGCCCATCCCGTCCATACAGCTCATCCCACGGTTGGTGTGCTCTGTTAGTGAGACAGGAAAAGAGCAGGCAGAACCTGGCTACTTTCATTCCTTTTCTGCTTCAGACATTCTGACATATCCTAAGCTGGTGTCTTCAGTAAGTGAATCAGGCTTGGATGCCAAGAAAATCCTGAAGTGCTGTAACGTTCCTGGAGAACAACTGCAACATGCTCAGCAGGAGAGAGCTCCTCCAGTAGCCAAGGCTGCCTGTGTTGCCCTGAGCAGCCAGCAAGGTGCAGACACAGTAGTGATAACTAAGGATATGTGGACTATGACTTCTATGAATGACATAACCAAAGGCCTGAAACCATCTCTGGAGCGTAGAGATGCCGAGGTACAAACTCTTCCAACCATGGAATGCAAATCAGTGGCAACAAGCCCAGCGGCTGCAGCAGAAGGTCACTCACATGTGTTCCCAGAGGTGAACCTGGAGCAGGACTCGGAGGCCCCCAAATCTCCAGTTCGTGAAGTGAGATGGGACGATGAAGGAATGACATGGGAAGTGTATGGGGCATCTGTGGATCCAGAAGTCCTCGGGGTAGCCATTCAAAAACATCTCGAGTTTCAAATAGAACAATTCCAGACAGAGCCTACTGAGGCAGCTGAGAAAAGTAATGAGGAGCCACCTCCTGAAAAAACTGGGAAAAAAAGGCCTTTCAGAACAATGATGCATTCTCTGAGATATCCAAGCTGTTGTGCTCGCTCCAGTACTGCAGTGGAGTGAGCACAGCTGGAAGGTGTAGGATAGTTGTGCTGCTTTTAAATTGTACATAAATACTGACTCTTAAGTGTTAACACAGTATGTGCGGACAGCCCACATCAGGATGAGTGGGAAAAGTTCAGTGATCATCAAATATAAATTAAAGCAAGGAAACATCCATGGGTGGACCATATAACAGAGAACAAGATTATAGATAAATAATGCCATCCAAATGACTTTATTTAATGTAGCACTGTTTTCTTCTATGTTAGTTTTAAACTGTATTGTAAGGAATGAAACTTCTTTTTTAATGATGAATCTTTTTGAAGTAATGATGACTTTTTTCTGTATTTTAATAATTTAGGGTTAGAAAACAAAGTCAAAAAATTATGCTTTAATCAAAGTTCTTAGCTTTCAATCATATTCCCTTAAATTGTTTTGACAGCTGTTTTGCTGTTAATTTATAACCCTGACTATAAGACCTGTAGACAAAATAACAAACTAGTGTAATGTTCTATGACAAAGAATTATAACTTTTTTTTACATAACTGTGAAGTAATTTCAGTGTTGCTAGTCTGAGCTCTTCCCCGAGCAAGCTCATGTACAGTTGGAGGATGCTCCATCAACTTTCCAATTAGTTTGTAGTTATCACGAATTACTCTCTACATATCCAGAGCTTATGTTTACCAAGTGATTGACACAAGTGTACAGTATTACCAAAGATGACTCATGTGTTGTGAATTACTGAATGCTTGTTTTAGAGACCTGAAACAGAAGCTGTTCAGAGTAGTATGTGGCACCACCATACCCTACAACTCAAGAGCAGTTTTGGTTTGCTTATATTAAAAGTAATTTCCAGTGAGTTCTTTCTATGTGCATCTATCCTGAACGGTGTTATTTGGCTGTTACATAAGCCACAGGGAACAGTTTGCTCGTAACCTTTGCCTGTCTTGTGTTCCCTCTCTGGTCTGACGTCAAGCGTCTGCTGAAAGTGAGACCTTGTGTCTTCCCCAAAGTACAGTCCTAAGGTTATTCTGAGTGCCTTGATCATTTGGGCAGCTTAAAGATTTATTTTCTTCTAAAAACAACTTTGCAAACAAGTTTTCAGTGGGAAATCTGTTATGATAGTGTAATGCAGCTGTAGTTCAGGGCCTGTTTGAAGTGAAAGGCTTGTCAAGAAAGCTGAGAATACTATTTCCAGTGTCATATGTGCCTTTGGTCAATGTCTAAGATTCTTTGGGAAATGAGATGTGCGGTGGTTTTTTTTATGAGGTGAGAAGAGAAACATTCATTTCTGTCTCAAAGGAAAATTTCCAGTGTCTGAGAACTTACTGCTGGGGAATTACCCACTATTACTTTAAATGTCTGTGGTTGTGCTTTGTTGGTTTGGTTTGGTTTTTGTTCCAGTAAGTTACCAGGCTGTCTACAAAATGTTCATCTGATATTTGTGTATGAACAGGAGCCCCTGGTGATTAGGACAGCTTTAAAATTTCATCTCGAAAATCCTTAAATGTAGGACCTGGCAGCTGGGATGTCCTGTGATGCATGAATTTAATAATGTAGAGTGGTTCAAGATCAAATTTTTACTCCTGGGCAAAGTGGGATTTAACAGAGCTGGCTCCTCTGAAATTCACCTTGAGTTCAGGAGGCTTCTTTCAGACCCTGGGACTTTGGCCTCAATGAAGTCTGAGCTAAAAATGAGTTTTATGCACACCAAGTCTGAAATCACTGGAATATAATGCCTTATTCAGGATGCCTTCACAGCTGTGGGCATCCAAATTTGATAATGATTCTGGATGTTAAAATTCCTTTTATTGAAGCTTTAATAGGAGTAAGGAAGTAATGAGTAACTAAATAAAATTGCTCTGCTGTTTTTTAGAGTTTAGCTAAGAAGTTTCTATAGGGGCTTATTTTATGGTCCAGAATATTGAACATTGATTTCTTCCTTTCTTCAAACATTACACTTTGGGAATTTTAAGCACTGTACTGGTATAAAACCTTGTGTTGTCTGTTACCTTGTCCTTGGGTGTGCAGGAGAATTTCAGATTTGAAGAGTCAAACTAAGGCTTTAAAATGGCAAGTGAACCTTCCTCCCATGACCATTGTAATCCATATTTTTAAAACTATTTGACATGTGGAATAATCTGTATTCTCCTTCCCAAGCCTACCATTCCAAGCACCTCTCCAAAATAACACCCCCAGCTGTAGGAAGATGACACAATTGCACCAGTATCAAACTGGTCAGAAGGAGATAGTTTACAGAAGGGACTGGAATAATACAGCAAAGTCCCTTGAATGCTTTGGCTAAGAAACCTGGAGCAACTCTTGCATTTCATACAGTTCTGGTGTCAGTTACTTGTGGTTTATGCATTGGTGTGACTTGCTACTACAGTCCTAAACATTGATTATCATTCCTGTATGAGAAAATTAAATTACAAGTAAAGGGAAAGGATACCAATGATTTGCGAGTCCAGAGAAACAGAGGCTCATTCATTAAGGGCATTCTGAATCTTCTCGTTATTAATCAGGGTTGCTGTTATTTACAAAAAATAGTGTTAATGTTTGAGGACTTCGTACACTTTTGGAAAGGTTTAAAGTAAAAGAATATAATGGAAATCTGAGGAAAAATACCCAACAACAAACACTCATCTGAATATTAGCTACAGGGGTAAACCAAGTTGTTTCACTTGTATGATTGGAGCCTTAAAAAAAAGGCTATTCGGATTCACTTTGCATTTGGGTTCAATTTTTAAAAAAATTTAAATCCGGCCATTTAGTATATTAAGTATTCTCTATTCAAGTGTTACTCTTGTAAATGTGAGAACTCTGTTTTTTAATGTTTTCTAACTTAGGAAAATCCAAATCCATTACATTCTACTCTTAAATATAAATAAAGTACCAGGAAAACTCACACTAGATTTATAACTGAGTTGGTCAATGCTGAACACAGATGCTTGCCAAGCTAGAGTGAAATCAGGGTGTATTATTTTCTCAAGCCCATTTGAAAACCAGTTTGCATTGGATCATTCTGTCTCTGCTTCTCAGCCTGAATGCTCAGGTACCACTTCCAGCTGAGCAGATTGGGGCTGCCTTTCCCAGGAATCCTCAAGGAGGGATGCAATGGCACAGAGTGCTTAACGCTTTTGCCTCAGTGTGCCTTCTTTACCTTGGGGAACAGCCACAGTTAATGCAGTATTTTGGATATTTTATGTTGTCCCTAGACCTTAACTAATGTCTCTAGAAGGATTTCATTGTATGTTGTTCATTGATACCTGGTGGCTGAGATTGATAATGGGCTGAGATGCTTTGCTCAGTGGCTCAGCACAGATTGAAGGGAATTAATACTAATATCAGTATTCTGATGAAATAGTTCTGTAAAGGTGTCAGAATAATTCACTTCATTCTGAATTAGTAATTACTGTTACTATTCCTAAAGGAGAGGCCAAAAGCTGTCAGACATTTGACATGGACTATTATTGTTACGGTTTCAATTTGAGATAATCTTTGACTGTGGGGTTAAATACTGAAATAGAGGGCATTATCTCAGTGCTTTAAATAAAAACCTTGCATAGTTAAATCAGTTCTTTTAAAAAAGCCAAAACAACACACTAAAGAGTTGCTTAGTCATTGTCATATCAGTTACTTTTTAAATCATTGTATTTATTTGTTTGGTCCTCACCTGAACACATTTTGCTTTAGGAACCCCTGTTCCAGAGAAAGCCTATCTTCCTTCCAAGTGTAGCTTAAGAAAGTTTGTGTTGTACAGCTGAGCCAAAGGGCCCCACAGAGCAACACTTTTGCACAGTCCTCTGAGACAGGGGTGAGTGAGAGGAGGAAAAGGCAGTCAGCTGTTCTATACCAAAATGTAACCAAGCCGTTCCAAGGGAAAAGAGCATCTCCTCTGTATGGGCAGAGCAGTGTGTTTCTTCCTGATCACTTCTCTGCTTATAGCCAGTAAGAATAATGACAGGCTGGACTAATTGCATTATTGGATAGACATTTAGTCTTTTAAATCCAAAGCAGTAACGACCTGTCTGAAGATGTGCTGAGGTAAGAGGCCTTCTAGAAGGATGTTACTCACTATTAAAGATTGAGTAAGAAAAACAGTGTAGCTTTGTGCTAGGAAAAGTAATGTGTGGTGAGGTTGGGTTAAAGCAGAAGCTCACAGTGGGGGTGAGATCTAGGGACCCCAGCTCCACATAAGGAACAGGGCTAGGTATCCTCCAGACACTGCTACTGCCCCCTCTCTCAGGAGCTTTTCCGACTGTGAAATTGCAATGTTAATACTTCATTGCCATCTGTTCCTTTCAGACATGTTGAGGTCATTAATTTGTCTTCTTAAGCCCCTTGAAAATGAAAGCAGTTTATTAGTGCTAAGTAATACTGTTAATTGGCAAGAGAGAAAGAGGCAGCATGTGGGTTTATGAGTTGGAAATAAATAATTCTAATCAACTCTCACAGTTAAACAACTTAGTAGAATTTGCTGTGTCAGTCACTTGTGTCTTTCCCTTCCAGGGGACTTGAAGGGTCTAGGATTGATTTCTAAATTTTATTTCTTTTCCCTCCATTCAGAACTATGGATCTTAAATGAAAAATATGATGTGCCTATTCAGCTTCCTTCCAAAGCCTTGTTATTTACTCAGGCTGCAAGATCCAGCTAACCCTCTGCAAAACAGGAATCTAATGCCTGTGAGCCTGTGTGCAGAGCCCTGGGCTGCTTGTGTCTGCCTGTCCCCAAGTACTGCGTGTCCTGCAAGCCCTTCATGCCTGCTGAGGGAGGGAGCTGTGGTGCTTTCTGCTGATGCTATAGTCATCCCATGGGTCATCCCACTCTCCTGCCCCTCTACAGGAGCAATTCTACATGTGGTTTTAAAGGGAAAGAGATGGGTAAGCTTTGTGGGTGACATGTGGATTTGTGAGAATTTTGTTCCTTTTCTTGCTCAGAAAGCAACTTGCAGAAGTTCTGCCCAGTATAAAAATGGTTGTGTTCTCTTTTCACCTCTGCCAGATGGAATGAGCTTGCCCATTTTCTATGGGGCAGCATCCTGCCACAAGCAAAACCAGTGCTGTGCAGTTGTTTCTTTCCCCTGGAACGCTTTCACCAGACTTGGCACACAGTGCTTGTGGCTTTTACTGCATCAGTGAAGGGAAGGGTGCATATCCTTTGCTCTGGTTGCTTGGCTTCCATCTTTCTCGAGTTGTAGAAATGCTGAGCCTTCAGCTGACAGCCATCACATGTACCAGGGCCAATGTGTTCAGATAGCAGAGTACTAAGCTGTAGCTTGTAAGTCTTTGGAAGCATTAATCCTTTCTAATATGTGACCTAAACAGATGTCATCTGTCTTATTATCAGGCTTTTAGTATACTACAGGCCATGCCACTCAGGCATGTGAAGGAAGCTTAGAAAACAAAGGGGAGAGACACAAGCAAGGAAGCAATTCTGTAGACTTCCACCTCCTTCCAGCCACCTCCCTCTCGCCTACAGGCACTAAAGACAACTCCAGTAACAACGGTGTCACGGGTGTGCTGAAGGGGAGATTTTGTCCCCCGAGGTGTTAAAGGTAGTGGCACAGAAGGAATGTGGGTCAGGCGCTCCGGTGCACAACTGCTGGCCAGGATTATATCTCCGAGCTCCACCTGGCGCTCAGTGCTGGCACACAGCCCCGCAGGACAGACCTGCTCTTCCTCTCCAGCATCTTCTGGTTCCTGCGCACCTCCTACAATTTTTACTCTAAAGCAGACATGGGGTCACAGTTTGGGATGCAGTGACCCCTACCCGAACATCCTTTCATTTGTGCTTTCCAGCACACACCTGTTTATGGGCAGATTTTTCTTGTGGTGCAAGAAACACACAGAACTATCAAGGCCTCGCTGCCAGCATCTGACCTGTGCTGTACTGCCCTTAAAGCAATGGCAGGAGCTGGAGTTTCTGGTCCTTCCCTTGGAGGGACATAGACACAACACCCTCAGTGAAGACACATGCATAAAACATCAGGCCTTTTGCCTCCTCTGATGGTTTTTTGCAGGCTTGTAGGTAATTTGCACACACTGCCTCTGTTGCTGGTTGTAGTGCAAACTGCTGCTCTCCAGATTGGGACTGGGCAGAAATTCCTGTGTGCAGGTAATTTGAATGCTGTCTTGTGTTCACATTGTCTGGAAAATCCCACAAATGCCATTGCCTCAGAGAATCCAATTTTAGAAAAGCTTCTACATTGATTTAAACTCAAGGCGTGATGTTATAATTTGTTATGTTGTAATTTCTTCCTTGTCCACATAGTGATCTGTGTTTTCTACATTTCATGCTTTTTTTCAGCATCAGCCTCACTCTAACAGCAGAATGAAAGTTTAATTTAGTGTTGTGCTGCTGTAGCTGCTTTCTTAAAAAGGATCTTGGGAAAAGATGAGACAAATGTTTCTGAGAAAGCAGAAGAGACCTGTTTCGATTGTCTGATGCCTGTTGTTCAACAACCTGCTTCCCCACTCAAATGAGAGCAAACCTTAGGGCTGTAATGCAGCCCTTGTGCCCCAAGTCTGCCCTATGAGTCCTTTCCTGCTCCAATTTTGACTGGAATGTGTGTGTGTGTTTTGGGGGAAAGCAGCAAAATGTTTAGTGACCAAAATCACACTGCTATTTTTGCTACAGGCTCAATCTATGTTTGTGATAAAACAAGTTTTCTGAAGCAGGTTGAAGCTTTATGAACACAGTTTTAGTTTTTATGAAAACTTTTCATAAAAATTGTTTCTACACTGTTTACATGCCTCCCTCCCTCTAGTGTGAGTCCTTTGGTGCTGTGCCTGTTATTTTTTGTATTGATAGGTTTGGGCCTTAACAAGGAAGAGATTTGTTCATGTCTGTGGTGGGACTCTAATTCACAATTGCAACCCATTGCTTCCAGAAGCTCTGCCTTTGCTTAGGCTGCCCAGAGAAGCTACAGAAGATCTTCCCAAGAACTTCCTTAAATGAAAGATGAGTGTGGAGTTAGGTGTAGTCTCTACTTTTGTTTGATGTGAAATGGGATAGATGAATAGACAGTAATCTAAAAGTTTGCAGAAATGAGAAATCCCTAAACTAGAGAAAGGAAAAAGGCTGTGTGTGGTGTGCAGGAAAAGGCTATTAAAACATCTGTTTACAGTCTATATATGAAACTGTTTGTGTGGGAGTTAAAAACGTTTCGTTCCTCTCTGGCACTGAGGGAGCTCGACACAGAAAGCAAAGATTCAAGGTGAGTAAATACAGCGCAGAGATCTTTGAAAGTACCCTGCAGGGCAGTGAAGCCTTTGGACTCCAGCAAAAGCGGCAGCTGCTCCGCTCGGCCCCTTGGGCAGGCTGGGGGCTGAGGTCGCCCCGGGGCCACGGGCGGGACGGGCCCGGCGGGAAGGCTGGGGATGGATCAGGCGCACAGCTGTGGGGCCGAGTGCCAGGTCACGGCCTGCCTGGAAGGGGACCAAGGACAGACGTCAGAGAGGATACGTGGGAGGGAGGGTCATGCACCCGGGCTGGCAGGGACAAAGCGAAAACAGTCCCTTTCCAGCGGCAGGGCTTGAGGAAACTGGCGACTCCCGCGGGAGCTGCGTGAGGTTCCCTGACGCCTACAATGACGACTCTAACAGAGTTTCATACTCCGCCATGGGACTGTTGCTGCTTCTGACGGGAGCGGGCGGCAGCTCGTTGGTCTGCCTCGGCGTCCGGCTGCACCCGCAGCTGTGCCGGGCTTGCTGCCCTTCCTTACTCCCCCTTTACGAGGCAGAGATGGACTGCTTAACCGTGTGGTAGCATTGCAGAACAGAGAAATCACATTCTGGGGCATTTAACAAAGTTAACACAGCTGATGCTCTTCAACTACATTATTGCAGTTGTTGAAAGAGGAACGGTCAGAACAGAAAACAAGAACATTCTCTAAACCACATAAAATTTGCTCTAAAATCATTGCACTAGAGAATATTCTTCAAGTTCTTGTGGTTTGAGTGATGCACAGTAGTACAGTTTTGCAGGTTTATACCTAAGAAATGCAGAAAAATTTTCCAGTTCTCTATCAAAGCTCATGTTTCCAAGGGATGGGAAGAGATGAATCTCTCTCTGGTCTTCATTCCCACACTACAGATGAGCAAGGAAGAATGTCTTTGAGTGTGACCAGGGAGCTATGATGCATTTTGCCAAATCAAGGAAGGATGGGCTTTATGCTATATGCTATATAGCTTTATGCTGCAGAACTGTATGTGGGATTCCCATTCAGCAAGAAATAGCCCTGAATCTTGGGTATAGGTGTGCATTACGTGGTGTCACAGTTCTGAAGGGAAAAGCTGCAGGCTCTGATCCTCATTAACTATTTCTGATGTGTATGTAGATCCCTTTTATGCATCCAAAATGCTTTTCTTCACACTCTGGTTGGAGGCTTATTGTGGACACTGATACAAAGTTTTATCTTTGCTGCTGTTTTAACATGAGCAGATAATCTTATTTTCCCATAAAATTGCATCTCTACCCAACCTTTTGCCTCTATTTTAGTAGACCACCAATTTACCTTTTGCTTAAGCAAATGTAATTTTAAATTTCTTTTTCTGATCTGCTCTGTAGGTTTGTGTAAAAAAGCACATCTGGCTTGGCAAGGGGTATGGCCGAGGCAGGAGCAGTGTGTACTGCCATGAGGAGTGGGAGGAAAGAGACCATTAAAATATGCATGTGGTTCCTTACCCTTGATATTCCATTAGGGGTAAGATGGAAGATGTATCCAAAGAGCAAATCCTCTTAGGAAGGCATGACCTTAACCACAATGAATCCACACAGAAAGTGTACTGTGCAAAGCAACGCTACCAAAAGAAAACCACTCAAACCATCTGGATTAGGATATTGCCTTGGTCAGGCCCATGGAAGACATGACAGAAACCTGCCATTGTCCACACTACCTGCTTGCCCAGGAGAGGCAGCTTTCTTTTCTTGGGAGAGTCCTGCTGGGTGACTGCATGGGGG
>VZRF01013628.1:4187-94667 GCA_013396875.1 Vireo altiloquus
TTTTTTTTTTTTTTTTCATTTTCTCACTCTCTTACAACAAGCCTTTTCCCCTGACTGGGCAGGACTTGTTCACAGAAAGGTAGAAGAAAGGAAGGTCTGAGGTTTTTGGGCTGTGGATGATAAGCAGGAGGATAACACCTTCATTCACACCACCGTGAATGAAGAATCAGCACAAAACAGGAGGAACAAAGTTTTATTGGGATCAACACAGTCGTCATCCTCCACCCTCAAAATCAGAAGTATCTCTCACTATCAAAAACACTGTATAAGGGGAATGCAGGTGCCCAGTCTCATATTCAAAAAAAATGGTGCCACAAGTTGCTGGACCTTTCAAAAATTTACAGGCACATAGAATATGGCAATGTCCAGGAATCTCAAAAATGGGCACACTGTGCTGAGTAGGAGATATATCTTGAACAAATATCTCCAAAAAAATCATGTCAAGTTTTGTTAGTTTGGGATTTTAATGAGAGTGCTTTTTTTTCATTCCTGCTTTTTTTTTTCCCTCTCAGAAAATCTCTCTCATTTTCCATTCCTCTGGCAGATGTTAGCTACCTGATACCAAAAAGCTGCAACCTGCAGAATATCCAGATGCTCAAAGCTGCTTCATTGCGTTAACATCAGTTTCCCACAGCAATATATAACCCCTTTATTGGAAGCACTGTTGTATTCTAGAAAATCAGCAGAAAATCTCAGAAAGATTAACATCAAGGAGTTGTCTCAAAAAGAGATCACTCTGGTAAAAATGCCATACATTGAAAAGGGTTGTTTATTAGCCTCTTTGAGTTGTCAAATGCACTTGCTTTTATGTGATCCTGAGAACTGACAAAATGGATGAATGTTTCAAATATGGAGGGTACAAAGCAAGATCTGGCAATGCTGCAGAAATAGTTACAGAAACAGGAAGAGCTGCTATGAGAAAAGGTCAAATTTGAAGAATGTTCTGCTGTCTAATATTCTGCAGGATTAAGGAGAATTTGAGTCTTCACAGAAGTCAGTCAGAAGATTGCTGTCACATCCTGAGGTGGAAGCAATCATTCATTCACAAATTTTCCTTCTAGACCTTCTCTCAATGAAATTCAGATAATTATTTCCCTGGAGCAATGCTGAGCTGCTGCCTAGAGATGCCTCCTCCAAAAACAGAGTTAAACACTATTAGATTATGTTTTCTTTTTTATTTATTTATTTTATTTTCTCCTATTGCTGCTACTGTTGATCTCACACAGTTACAGCTAGGAGATAGGCATAAAGTACAGTTTCCCTGCAGAAAGAGAAAATTTGATGCTGCTTCCACATGGGCTTATTCAAGCAAACTGTGATTTCCTAGAGGGCAGAGGGGTGCAGCAAGGATCAAGAGATGAGAGATGCTCAATCACTGATGCAATTTCTGCACATGAAAAGAACCAGAAAGCATCCCTTCCAGGTCATTGTTTCATACTGGTATTCCAGTAGCTCAAAGTCAAACAAACTCAAAGGGTCAGGGTCCAAGAAGGCTCACTCTACATACCTCCTGGGTTTCTGCATCTGCTAGACACCACTGGGTCAAAAGATAGCAGGGATGATTCTGGGCTAGCTGAGCTACCTGGATCTGATGAGGAACATCCCATTATATTCCTTGAAGAATCAGTGCAAGTACCATAGGTAACCACTCCAGCTACACCTCTAACAGGACCTAGAGGTGGGTATTTATTGAAGGACAGAAATTATGTCTTGGAAAGAGCAGGAAAGACAGAGAAAAAAATGGATTTTCTCTTCACTAGATAACACACAGGTCACATCAGAGATGTCAACAACCTTAGCAGCAGTGTTTAAAGAAAATATATATTTCAGTTATATAAGGTTTCCAGCAGGAAAAAAAAATCACTGTTTCATTTATTAAATGACTAGGAAATCGGAGCTTAGGGCATTGCAAACTTAGACAGTTCCTAATTCTTTCCTTTATCCACTTTTTAAAAATAAATTAGGATTTGGATCAGAAAAATTTGTCTTCCCTCATCTATGACAGTATGGGAAGGTGTGGTGTGTTGACCCTGGCTAGATGTAAAGTGCCCACCAAACTTGCTCTATCACTTCTCTCCTCCTCAGCTGCACAGGAAGAGAAAATACAAGGAAAGGAGGTCAGGTTAAGGACAGGGAGAGACTCTTTACCAATTACCCTTACCCTCACTGTCACACACAAAATGGTCTTAACTCAGGGAAACTAGTTTTGTTGATTACCAGTCACATCAGAGCAGAATAATAAAAAATAAAACCAAATCTTAAAATATCCTCTCCCCCTCTCCTGCCTTCTTTCTGAACAAAACTTCACCTCCAAATTCTCTCCTCCATTCAGAGTGGTGCAGGGGGATGGGGAATCGTGCCTATGGTCAGTATAGAACAGTATAGTACAGTACAGTATAGTATAGCATAGCATAGCATAGTATAGCAATCATCACACGTTGTGTCTGATGCTCCTTCCTCCTCAGGGGCAGGACTCCTCACATGCTTCTCCTGCTGAAGTGCAGTCCTTCACAAATAGTCCTTCTTCATTAACTTTTCCAGTGTTGGGGCTGCAGCCCCAATCAAATCCAAGATGTGATTTACGGTCTCTTTATTTCTGCTCCTTCTTTTCTATTTGGCTAACTGAGAAATAAATTTCAACCAAAAAGACTCCCTGGGAAAAGTCTACACAAGACTTACAAAGACAAAGGATATGCAAGGGTATGTCTCGGTTTATGAGCTAAGATATTGCAATCAGGCAATATAATTGTGATACACACTAGTCTTCAAAACTCAGGAATGTTCAGCCCTTGTTACTGAAAGATGTCTAGAAGTAGTTCACCTCTTCATATAAATATAGCACTGTCAAGAACACATTGTCATGGAGAGGAACCTGCTGTCACTATTGCTTCTCACTGCATTTCCCCTTCCACATATTAATGAATGACCTTCACTAAGTCTGCATAATACTTTGCAACAGTAAGCCTAAATAATGAATGAACAAACATACCCTGGAGAACTACACAGAGGGAAAGAAGAGACAGAAAGAGAAAAATCCAGGTAGGTAATTCTAGTTATTTGAATTATTCTTATCTACATATTTGGAGATTAATATTGTCTGGAGTTTTTTGACTTGAAGCCAACCTAAGCTGTCTCCAAAATTGCAAACCAAAAGTATTTCAGTCAGATTTGACAAGAGTACCTCAAAAGCCAGTGACCTGCTAACTGGTAATACAGTGGAAGCAATGAGTCAAAGTTGAATGCCTATAGTAATAGACCTGAATATGAAAAACAAAACCAGACACTTGAGGCAGAATAAATAGTAACAAGGAACAATTTTATCATCCAGGAACAGAATGAAACAGAACCACCTCAAGATTTAACTCCTGAAAACTACAACCATAGATGTGCACTCTTTTTATAGCCTTGGCACGGAATATTGCTTCACTTTTGTAAACTGTAATGTTTGTCACAAAAAAGCCATAATATAAAACCAGGAAGGATGCTGAGTGTTTCACAGGCCACAGACATTTAGAAGTGTTCAATCCAAAAGGTTAAACCATACAGTAAGTGCTGTCCCAGGAAGAGCAGAACCCAATTGTTTTGGCGAAACCAAAACTTCATCCACAGCTTGTTAAAGACCATATTAACTGACTGAGAAAAAAGGTATGTTCACTAGCACTAGCACTGTGTGGAATGGCAAAAATGGTAGACTTATTCTTGACTCACAGAAAATCTGTCAAAGCTCAGTCCATGCTTGGAGACAATAGCAAGGATCTAACATTAAGATATGCTTTTGATTTGCTTATTATCCTTCCCAATACTGACAGACCTTCCCTCCTATCTGTCCTTGGACTACAGCCTTGCAATGGGGAATATAATTTCATGACAACACACTGCATATCTATTTGAATGAGCAAGGTCCTTTGGTTTACTTATTATTCTTGAGGTAAGTAAAATAGTCAAATTCAACTCCTATGATTGACTTTAGCTTACTTGCTGTGGTAGGTTAAAACTTGGTTGATGGATAAGTTGCTAACCCAATGAGAGGGCTGGTAACGCCTCTGCAATCACATATTTAAAGGGAGGCAAGGGTGGGAAGTTCCTCTTTTGTTCCTGCCTCAAGGGCTGAGGGGTGGCTGGAGGCAGAGGGCTCCAGGCCAGGCCTCGACTCCTCAGCACGGCAGCGGTGCGAGGCTGGCCTTCCCTGCCAGGGGAGAGCTGTCCCAGCTCCACATGCAGGCTGTAACCGAGGTGATCTGAAGCAGCAGAGATGATCTGAAGTCACCGAGGCCCTGCGGGCAGGCCCAGCGGGCCCTCCCCCTGCAGCTGGCACAGCCTGTGCCGAACCGAAACTCCACACATGGTGGCAGCTGGCCAGGCTGCCAAGAAGCCACCCCAGGGCTGTGAGTAGCCACGTGGCCAGAAAACCCCAACTGAGCCGGGACCACCCACCGCGATTTCATCCGAAGTTGCTGTGACCTCCCCAGGTGGAGCTGGCGGGACACCCCTGCATCCAGCACAGCTCACTCCGAACCAGAGAAACACCACATGCCGCAACAAACAAGGACACCCCTTCTGTCAAGTCAGCGAGGAGGAAAAATAAAGTCCCGTGGGATGAAGCTGAACGTGGTGACTCCAAGGTCAGAAACAGAGGGGAAGGGCGAGGTGGCGTGGATTGGAAGCTAACTGGTGGAGGGAAATGAGGGTGGTCGAACTTCTGGCACAGAGCTTAAAAATGCTTATTGCAAGCTGTAGAAAAAACTTTAATCCATTTGAAAAACTTGGGGGGGATGGGAAATTCTTGTGCAGCCTGTGATTTTAAAGAGAGGCCTGCGCTGGCCCATACAAAAGTTGTGAGAAGCTGTTAGAGATTCGAAGCAGGGAACCTTTGCTTTCAGGCTGAGATAACTCATTCTTAAAAGACTAAAACCCCATGGGTTTTTTCTGTGGCCTATGACCTAGCAGTGTGGAGAGACAGCGAGATTTTCCATGGGAGAAATACCTTTTTCACTTCAACAGATTGTTCTCTGGACAAACTGTTGGTTTGTGAAGATTCTATGGCACAGCAGAAGAATCTCTTTTCCTTAAGCACAAAAAGACAAAAAAAAAATGCAACTCTGACCAAATCCCATGTTTTGTTTTTGTTTTCACTTGAGAAAAGTTTGTAGTAAAGAGGAGGCACTGAGAAAGAAAGGTGTTTGAAGGTTTGCTTTGATTTCTTATAATTTCTTTGTCACTTTTCATTCTGTTAGTAATAAACTTTTCTTTATATTTCAACTGTTCAAGTGTGGACCTGGTTTGCCCCGAGGTTCCTTTCCATTTTCCTTATGGAAAACTGGATTTTATGTGCTTGGCGCTTAACTGCGTTCAACCACAACACTTGCACACCAGGTAGAACTAAACAAAATGTCTATACATTATTTGACTACTACTCTCTTTTGCAGACGTGAAGAAGAGTTGAATTGGCAGATCAGGTTCCCCCCAAAGACCACAACAGTGGAGGAATTCAAAGTACCGCAGTTACACAACATGAGGCTGGAAGGATACTATTCTTAAAGATAAGAGGAATTCGGAATGTTGAGAAATCACAAGAAAAAGAAATGTGCAGAAAGGCTGTTAGAGTTTAAATCACTATCTAGGCAAGTTCTCAGGAGTCAAAAAATGGGGATTATTTTCCTACAAGCTCATATTTTTTAATTTCAAATGCAGAGGCAAAGTCACAAACCCATTTCGCTCTGGTGTATAAACCTGAGATGCAGTGTCCATGTAGCAGAAAATTAAGAAAGGTATAAGGACTTCTTTTGTAGATTCCTTTCCATATTTCCTCAAGGAGACATTGCCGCTGAGGTTGTCAAAATAACCTTTTCCAATCCTCCCTATTATTTAAGCACCTCTAGCACATTAAGAAAATGAAAAGCATTAGCTTCATGCAGTTTTTTTATATTTAGAGATATAAAAGGTGGGTTAAAGCACTACCCGTAATTTTAAAATTCCCTTGTTTTAATTAATGCACTTTAAAAAAACCCTGTCTGAAAGTCTTATTTTAAGGCACACTAGAACACATTTTGTGATTACCAGCTGCAGTGCTTTCATCTGACACTCAGCGCTGAAAGTGTGTTCTTATTTCATGCTATGAATGCTGTATGTTAACCACCTCTCTCTGCGATGTGATTTAGCTGTATAGTAAATACCACACATTAGCTAATTCAGAAAGAACAAACTCCCTTTACCTTCCACTGGCACCTGGAAGGCTGACTGGAAAAAGTGTCTCCCATATTTTCACAAACCAGAAAGAACTTATTTTGGCTAATTGATGAAGTTAGCATTCACAGATCTGTGGAATAGCTGGAATTAAACACCTAAACAAATTACAGTAAAGCAACAAACTCCACTGTGCCTAACCCCATATTGCAATATTACTGACTTTATTCAAACTTTTTTTGGTCACCTAAATATGGGTTTTATAAAAGTTACTTCCTCACTGCAGAATCATCATAGAATGGTTTGGGTTGAAAGAGGACTTTGAAAAACAATGAGTTACAACCGGCCTGTAAGGGAAAGAACAATTACAATTAAACCAGATTGCTCAGAGCCCTATCCAACCTGGTCTTGAATACCTCCAGGGATGGAACATCCACAGACACTCAAGGCCCTGTGCCAGAGTCTCAGCACCCTCACAATCAAGAATTTTTTTCTGATATCAAATCTAAACCTACTCTCTTTCCATTCAAACATATTCCCCCTTGTCATGTCACTACATGCTCTTGCAAATAATTTTGCCCCATTGTTCCCGTAAGTTCACTTCAGGTACCGGAAGGCCGCAGTTAGGTGACCTTGAAGCCTTCTTTTTTCCAGGCTGAACAAACCCAATTTTCTCCACTTTTCCCCATAGGAGAGGTGGTCCACCCCTCTAATCATTCTGGTATCCCTCCTCTGGGCTCGCTCCAACAGGTCCATGTCCTTCCTGCGCTGGGACCCCAGGGCTGGATGCAGAGTTCCAGGTGAGGTCTCACCAGAGCAGAGCAGAGGGGCAGAATCCCCTCCCTGGCCCTGCTGCCCACGCTGCTTTGGATGCAGCCCAGGATCCCATTGGCATTCTGGGCTGGGAGTGAACCTGTCCAGCTTCTCATCTCAGCAGGGCTGCTCTCAATCTGTTCATCCCTCAACTTGTCTTGATATCAGGGATTGTCCTCACCCAGGTACAGCACCTTGAACTTTGTCTTGTGTCTTGGTTTAAGACACTTTTAAGAAACACTCTGGAATGAGCTGTTTCCCTTTATAGGTTTAGCCAATGCCTTTCCACCAGTAAGGAATGAATACGAGTAGCTATAAGTGAAAAAGTGAGTAGACTAGTGAGATGAACAGCAACAGGCAAACAAAATAACTGTAAATAATTGCTAGGAACAAAATTGCTAAATCTCAAGAACCCCACAGGAACCATGAAGCACCCAGAATGACTGGATACTGCCCCCTTCCAAGATGGCACTCCACAGCCGAGAGTGGCTCGAAGGACAAAGTAAGAAGAGGGTTTCAGTCTCCCCCTCATCCCTTTCACTCTCCTGTCTCCCTAGCAGCTGGAGCCCCACTGGTATTCTCCAGATCAAGGGGCTAGAACTTGCAGTGGGCCTTCTCCTTCCTCACAGCAGGAGATGCCAGGAGGAGTTGGCTGGAGTTTCTCGGGCTCGGTGCTCTTCACACTTCAGCCAGGCCTTGGTGCCGGACTGGAGTGACTGTGTGGTGGCAGCGCACAGTCATTCCCAAAGCTGCCTCAGCTCTTCAAATACAAATAACCAAGAAGCAAGAGGGGCAAGGGACATGAAAACAAACCAAAAGACAAGAGAGAGAGAGAGACTCTGCATGAGTCAAAACACCATGAGTCTGTGGGCACTCATATTTCATATTCCAATTTAAAAAGCCCAGGCAACCTCTGGCCCTGTTTCCAGCCACCGGGCCTTAAAGAGACAGCAACAATTTGGGCACATAAAGACATGGAATATAATAACATTTTGGGTTATCCATGGCAGTCTAGTTAAACCATATAAGGTTCTTATGGTCCCACTTCTCAAGTCTGTCTAGACCCCTCTGGATGGCATCCCATCCTTCAGGTGACTCAAGTGGAACAAATTTTGCATCTGTCAAATCCATGATTCCATTCACTCACTTAGGAATCAGCTTTCCAGTCTACAAAAACAAGCTCTAACACCTGTAAAAATAACCCTGCATATACAAAATCCATTTGTTGCATCTTTATGGCTTTTTTCTACTGATAATATGACATGGAACTTAAACTAGCTCATTTTTTTGACAGATAGTTGAACTCAAACTTGCTGCTTCAGTTCTTCCTGCAACTCAAATACTGGAAGTACTGGAACCTCAAGCCAAATTATTCATTAACATGATAGGCAAGACACAATGAATTAGGTACTCCGGTCTGTAAGGTAGCTGAAAATAGGGATGCTGTGCTTGTAAATTGTCAGGTACTTAAAGGGGTACAAAACCTGCTCATCTCTGACGCAGTATTTCCATTCCCTCTCCCTGATTTAGTTAAGTACTGTTTCTGGTTAAGTCCTTGAGTCCTGATAAGACACTTGCTCAATACTCAGCATGGCCACAGGAACTTGTAAAAAGTCCTGCTCCAAGAGCTCTTCATGTTCACTTAGCATAAGCATTTCCAACAGCATGTAAGGAAACTGAAGAATTAGATGTTAACGTCAAAACTGAGGCAAGGCTTACAGGCCTCTTTTCCTATGGGGCTATGAAAGTATGCCTTAAAAATGAAGAATCATGTTGCTCAGCCACACTTCATCCTGCTAGCACTTTCTCAGTCCGTAGAGAGTCCAGAAGCAATTCCTGTGTTCTCAGCTATTCTTCACAGTTTAGGCTGTTCAACTGAAGCAGGTTGCTGCCAACCTTTATTCTAACTGATCTGCGGCTTTTATGGTTCAACATATTTTCCCAGCTGGAAGAAAAGAGATCCCAGTTTCTTCAGCTCTGTCTTCATAATTGTTTTCCAAGAAATTCAGTCAGAACTCCTGCATTTCACAACTGCTCTCCACCTAACTGTGAAAACTGCATTCTTTTTCCAATACTATTTTCATTATAATATTTTTTGATATTTTTATTTCTCTGAATACTTTAATAATCTTTAATATTGTTTACCTTGCTCTTGTAGACATTTTCATTATCCTAATATGTCATCTGGAACATCCATTTCCTTTTTCTTTAATCACATCATGAACTACCTCCTTTGGTCAATATAATCTCATCTTTTTTGATCTGATTTTACAAGTGATCTTAATATTATTAAAGAACTTGAAAAACACCACTGTGATCAGTGGAGCTGATTAAAGGATAAGCCATCCAACACATTAGCAGATCTGTTTCAATGTGATGGTTGTCATATTCCCTGAGATTAATTTAGACATCCCAATTAATAAGTGAAATTTGGGGTTATAACATTTATTTAATGCAGAAGCAAGATTTGAGGCAAAACTGATGTCTAAAATTGCTCTTAGCAGTGACATGTTTCAATGTTTTCCTTTTTGATAAAGACTGACCGTAAAACACCTCTTGAGGAGTTTTCTCAAAGGCCTTTTGAGGCTCTCATCAATGCAAGTGAGGAGGAACCTGTTCTGCATTCAGGGAGACAGAACACTGCCAATTTGACATGAAAAAATGAAAAGTCTCCTTCTATGAAAGTCTTTTAAAAACACATTTAAAAAGTAAGATGTGGCATCAACCGTTCATCCAAGGTAAAGCCAGAGAGCATTCACTTGTGAACTTACTGAGGCTTCATATGTCATATGGGGAGGGATTTTACACACAATTTCTAGTCATGTCCCCACAAGCCCCGAAACAACCATAAAATTCAATGTGCTAATTAAGAGCTATGAGATTAAATAGTAAAGAAAATGATATATCACTGCAAATGGATATTACTGCCAGCACTGCATATGAGTGGACCGCAATTCATCACACAGAGCATGACTGCTTGCATATTGTCACTCTCTTTCTCATATATATTAAAATTAATATTCCTCATGAATTTTGATGGCTCTTTTCCATCTCCAGTTTGGAATACACAATGATTTTCCACTGACCGCTTCAGAACTGGCTGTAAGGGCCCTGCAGATCACAGCAGCACTGCAGCCCTGCCCTATTTTCCCCGTCTACCCACCCAAGGATGCTGCCCCAGGCACACTTAGGGAATGGTCCTGGTGCCCTTGGGCAACCCTGACCTCACTGCTGCTGTGATTGGATTGTGGCCACTGCTCCTCTGCCCAGGGCGAGCCAAGAGCGGAGCTGCCATTGCTAGGTCCCCTACATCATCTACCTCTCTTGCCTAATACTTCTCCCCAAATTTCTTGGGGCCATCTGCTCTGCAGTCTGTCATCACAGCCTCCACTTGCTGGGTAAGAGTTGCTGGAAGTTGTCTCTACACAAATCCTGTATTTTCCTCCATTCAAACCCCACACTAAAGCTTATCTACTTACCAAGCCAAGAAGGCTAGCAAAGATGTTGGGCCATAGGGCTTTGTGTGAGTAGGAGGAAGGTTGCTCCAGTATAAGGCAATGCCCCAGGCTCCTCGTCCCTCTCCAAGAACAAGACAAGATGCTCTGGCACAGCAGGACTTCACCAGGCCTTGCAACTTGCAAGCTCAGGGTGGTCACCCTCTGTACTGTCTGGTGTATGACAGGCTCCATCAGGGGGAGGGATGTAGAAGTTTTTAAAATGTGCCCACATTATGTTTTTAATTGCCTCTCCCCTCATAAAAAGCCTGAGCAGTGAGTGAATAGCATGGCACAAGTGATGCCAGCTTTACAGATGGAGGCTTGGCTGGGCATAGGCAGCTGGAACAAGATGGACCAGATGTACAGGAGTATATTTTTTTTGTCTTTCATTCCCTGCCCTAAGGGATAGCTTTTGGTCATAAAAAGCTTCAGATGTGGTTTCAGTTGGCAAACCTGATAGCCGGCTATGCACCCATCAGGCCTTTCCTGCTGCCAGTTCAGTCATTCTAAATGGTGGAAAAGATCACTTTTGAATGAATTGGGAGAACCAAAGAAAACCTAGAGAACCAGTTCACAGCAGCACTTGCCTGCAAATGGAACTCCCAAAAGCTGTTGAGACCTAGGTAGGGGGAACTGGCAGATGAATTTGCAAAGACACTGTCTTTCATATTTGAAAAGCCGTGACAGACCGACAAATTTCCAGAGGAAACATAATCCACAGTGTTAGAAAGGACATCCTCTGAAGCATCCCCTCTAATATTCTATTAGTTGTCATCTTGGAGAAAAGGATGCTAGCTTTGGAGGCAAACAGGGCAGATTAGAAGGACAGAAAGAGTAAAGTTTGCAATATTTCCCAGTGTTATGGAGTGACTGGTAGAGTATTGGAGTTTCCCTGCAAACTGAAAGCTTAATTTACAAACCCTTATTTTGTTTAGTTAGCTCTTGCAGCTGTGCAGTTTGATTTGGAAGGAAGGTAGCATAGTGAAGCATTTCTCTGTTCAGAGCACTTCTTTAAGGCCCTTAAGACCTTTAAGGCCTTTGTAAAATGACTCTTATAAGAAGGGGAGCAAGGTTGCAGTATCTTAATGAATGGAGTTACTCTGCTGTGGATCAGCTGTGGAAATGAGAAACGCCATGCTTCAGAAATTAAAAGACAAAGACTTGAAAACTGTCTTAGAATACCTTGGAAGCTGCACAATAAAATCACAAGCTTCCAAGTGCCTTAGGAAACCCTCCAGTGGAACATCATAGAATTTATTAATGTTGTTGATCTACTCAGTTATATGGCATTCTCAAAAGCTGACCTGTTGGTCAGATCTTAAAATTAACTTCTTGCTGAGTTGCCTGCGGCGATTTTTAAATGGCATGTTCTGCTAGACCACTGAGAAAAGCATGTGGCTTTCTTTTTTTGATAGTAGTATCATTTCTCTGAGTTAATGGAAATGCACTTCTAGAAAAAAAATAGCAGACACCAAATTGATTGCCCCAGAGACATATTACACTTGTGTTCCCATAACATGGCTGACAACTGTGTAAAGCAAATCTCTTCCTCCTCAAGCAGTTCCTTTCTCAGTTTCATCATACCAGACAAAACTTATTAACAAGCAGTAGGCGTTCTAGCAATTTTGCCATCTGCATTGGGCCAAATATGCTGAGCTCAGCTAAAGACAGCTCCCACTTGAAGTGCTGAAGAAGACAAATGATAAGACACAATGAATTTACAAATTGGCTACATCCTTCCAGGTTTATGAGAGCTTTCCTGCTGAGAGATGCCTTGCTGTCTCCTCTGTTGAACCCCCATGGTGGAGTTTCATGCCAAAAGATTTAGAGTACTAGAGTATTTAGAATACTAGAACTTTTGTTACCCTCATTGCTTCCTCGTTCCACAGTATTTTCCATGGAAATTGATTTCTTTCACTGGACTTCGAACTTGTGGTTCAGTTATTTGGATCATGCTTTAAAGTGGCTATCTGACCAATCTGTAACCTCTACTCAGCAATGATACCTGCATTTGCAGGACACTAATAAGTTCATCCTTTTCTTCTAATGAAGGATCAAATTCCTCTTGGAGATGTGTTTTAACTAGGGATCCATTTGGAGCTTTTTTTACTGTTTGATTTTCTCATCTTTTTCGAGACACATTTTTTTCCAGACTTCTTCTTTCTTTTGGGCAATACTCAAATTCTTCAAAAGCAACTCTTCAGATTTTTCTTTCTGACATTTTAATTCCTCACCTTTTGCAGTTATATATTTGATCCAAGGATGCAGCTGGGCTATCTCCTGCTTTTTCTTTTCCACCGTTTAATGGATTTGCCAGTTTTTCTCTGCCATTGTCATGCCCTTGTCTTGCTCAATTAAATTTTTTGCAGCACACAGCTGCATATTCAGCAGTTCAGTCTTCTCAGTCACATGAGCCTCTGTACAGCAGTATGAGGGTTGGTGGAGGTTTATGGCCAGTCAGTGGATAAGGATGACAATCCATCTACACCAGAGGTGTTACCAGGATCAAATAGACTTGCCCCTGATATCATGACCACCACCATAAGGAAGAGAAAATGGGTTATAATTATAGGCAGTTCCCTTCTAAAGGGTACAAAGAATTCAATATGCTGGACAGACCCGCCTCTTAGGGAGGTTTTTTGCCTCCCTGGGACCTGGGTTAAGGACATCACTAGGAAACTTCCTAGTCTAATACAGCCCATGGATTACTATGATTACTGCTCTTTCCTGTGGGTAACAATGAAGTCACAACATTTAGTCCAAGGATGATAAAAGGGTCTTTAGGACCTTGGGATGCTTGATAGGTGTACTTGGAGCACAGGTTATTGTTTCCTCTGTCCTTCCAGTTCTGGGCAGTGATGCTGGGAGAAACAGATGCACTCAGTCTATTAATTTGAGGGGTGTTGACAATAGGATGACCTACACAGCAACAACAGTCTTGCTGGCATCAGATGGGATTCACCTTTCTCAAAAGGGGAAGAGGGTCTTTATTCATGAGCTGGTGACTACTTGACCTTTAAATGTCCCTTCCAACTCAAACTGTTCTAAGATTCTATGATTCTATAATCTTTCAGTCTATCAGCTGAAGAAGAACCAACATACCGGCATGCTGCCCTCATCTTGGCATATGACATCCAGACCAGAATCAGGCCTAATTAGAGGAAAGGGTGTGTCCTGACCATTGCAGACAGCTCCATTTTTCCCATTAAAAGCTCTGAAGCAGGCATTGCTGAGACCTGTCACCAAGATCCCCTACTTCTGAGTCAGATGCTTTAGCTGGCAGTCTCTCCCTCAGGCACAGTGACCTCTCTCACAGAGGATGAGTGGGGCAAGAGGGGTCTGTAGAAGGCAGACCAAGCCTTTCACTGCTTACCCCAGTCTGTCTCCATAGCCCATTCTGCTTTCAACCACTTACTCCTCATACGGAATCAAAGACAGGCCTAATGCTCCTGGGCAGCACTTCAGAGGTGGTGATTACAGCACAAGTTCAGGCTCAGGCTAACCACTAAATTTCTTAGATTCAAGTTTCATGCTGATTTTCAGGCTTTCATATTTTCAGCAGAGTTGTATACATCCCTTTTTCTATCCTGGGCAATTCTTTTCCTTCCTTCCTTCCCTCCTTCCCTCCTTCCTTCCTTCCTTCCTTCCTTCCTTCCTTCCTTCCTTCCTTCCTTCCTTCCTCCCTCCCTCCCTCCATCCTGGGGCTGTATTTGACCCTCACTACATCTCATCTTCAGCCTGAGCTCAGTCAATCCCTGTCTTCAAGTAGGCACCCATTCCCTGAGACTGGGGCTGTCCCAGCTGCCCCTCAGCTGTCCTGATACCTTGTGGAACAGTGGGACAGTCCTGACTGCCAGCTCCCCACCTGCCATCCCCCAGTGACCACCCCCCATGCTTCCAATCCTCAGAAGACCCTGGCCCCTGCCACAACCTGATAAAGGACTAGGAAAAACGTGTCTTTGTAGAAAACAATTTAAATCTGTGCCCGAAAACTTTTCTAAATTAGGTTAGGTTATGATGTGTACTTGAACTTTCTTGTTTACACACACAAGCTTTCAGCAACATGAGGCTATGAAGCACCAAGGCATAAGCTTCTATTTAGCTAATAGTTCTGTCTGACATTCCCCACTTCACACACTGGTCAGTTCTCCAGCAAGGAAACAATGGTCTCAAAGTCCAGTTAGCTGATGTCCAAGCAATTAAAAGACAACCAAAATCCTAAGCCATATCAAAGTCACTAGTGCCAAGTTTTTTCAAGAAGATGGCATTCTGAGCTGAAGATGATGAGCAGTTAACTCAATTTTTTTCACTGGAATAAGGATTTCATCGGATGTGTAAAATGTGACATGGGACTGGGGAAATTCCTGGAAGGTCTTGGATTGTCTCTCTTCCACTTTCCTCAATCTGTTCAAGGTCCATGCAAACACAGACCGACACTGAAGTCAATGCAACAGCACTGCTCAGCAGTGAGCTATGGTCAGGAGAAAGAGGAACTCGTCAGGGACATGGTTTGTTCATTGAGGGGATCACTCATTTACCTCAGTCTACTGGCACAGGTGTTTTAGCATACCTGTCATCCCTTAGGTGATCCATCTACGTCAAGGCCTTAGCTGTCTGAAACTTCATCTGTGATTTGTGATTTTCTTGAAAATATGCTTGGAAGCAAAACCTCATTAAAAAGAAATATATAAAATATCTGCATCCCCACAGAAGTAATTTCTCAAATATGGTGTTTTCATGAGCATTTATTATGAATGGCCTTTGATAAAATTGCATGGACATGGGACAGTAGCGTACTAATAGCAAAGTGTGGGAACATGATATCAATATTTGTTTATTTTCATTAGAGTTTTATCCCAAGTCAGTAATTATTTAAACAAGGCCAGTGCTAGCTGAGTTTCCTTCCCTCAACTCATGTAAGATTTCAAGCGCTTTATTGTAGTGTACCTATAAATCTAGCCACAAGTAGTAAAATTGCTGTGGCTGAGAGGGGCTTTTATACTAAAAGAAAACTGGAAATGCAGTAGTTAATCCAGGGGTTTTTTTCCTGATGAGTGAGAATGATACATAGTGATGTAGATAATGAAATCTTTATCAGACTGAAGATGAGGGAACCCAATGTAATTTCAGAACTTGCCACAAGCTTCTCAAAACTTGGATATGACGGACTCAGATATTGGATAAAATATTTTTCCAATATTTTTGAGAAATCATGTGCTTGGATGAATATGGAGTTTCAGGTTTTACTCATTTTAAGCAGTCTGACATTGACCAAATTAACTTACATCTCAGTTAAAACGGTGGTGAGGAAACCTGGGTATTTGATGAAATGCTTTGAAACCAAATGTAAAACCTCAGTTGGGCCCAGTTGGAATTCAGAAGGAAGCAGAACAGGAAGGATTTTTCCCACATAATACTCCTGGAGGTTTCGTAATTCCTGTGGGAATTCTCAGTAAAGACTTCAAGATTATTTTTGTTTGCAGGATTTCAAACCCTATCTATTTTGAGCTTAATTTCTTTGCAGAAGAAGAAAAAGCTTATGTGACTCCAAGGCCAAGGACTATGCTGCATACAGACATACCAAACCTTTCATTCTGAAGCATATCAATACCTGCTTTTGGAAGAAAAGTGCTCATGTGTGAAGTTGCACACATATACATCTGTTTGTTGCCATCCACATGAGTTCAAGCACTAAGTAGAGGTGCATTAAAGTTTGTGAATCACTTATTTTTAAAAATAAATATTGTAATAATAATAAAGTTTGAACTACTCTGTTCAAACATCCTTCCCTTCAAAACCATCAAAGATTGCTTCACAGATATCAAAACTATTTTTAAAAGTATTTGAAACTCAGGTGTCTCCTTGGTAAAAATGGATTTTGAGCATACCTAGACAGAATCCGATTTTTTAGAAAATCCAAAGTACTTCTTTTAGGATGACTAATGAGTTTTTGGATGCAGTCGTTCAATTTCTTTTCTCCTAAAGTACCTTATTGAAGATCCTGATTCTAAGATATTAGAATTTCCAGTGTAGGAGGTCTTGCAAAAATCAATTATGATTAGGATCTCTTGCACAAAGGTATTCTTCGCCAGAGAAAGACACTGAGATATTTTAACAATCCAGCAAAGAAATTAAATTTATTTGCTTGTTCATAGTGCACAGTTCCTTACACAGTTCAAGAAACAGAAGCTTTTGCAAAAGTACATAAATGCCAGTTTAATTAGTCGTAGATGATGAAGCTTTGTATTTCATAAAATGCCAGTTATCCTAAGAAAAACTAGAATATTTTAAGCCATGTGCAATACCGGCAAAATATGAAGAAATTTTTCTTCATAGACAATAAAAATCTTTGTCTGGTAAACCGAGTAATTCACCCTTTCCTTGATCTTCGGTGCACAAGAAACTCAGAGATAAGAAATGTTTTTGTCTATAAAATAAAAAGGTAGAAAGCTAATATAAATGCCCACATGAAAACAGATGAGTGTCTCCAAGAAAGCAACATGGACTATATTAGCATGAACAGTCAAATAATTGGAAGCTCTCCAGAAGGCCTGCCAAACATAATAAGCAAATCATGACAGCTTTCTCAGTCTCCGTATTTCATTTGAAGGAGGTCATGTTTATATGACCTTTCACTTCAATCCAACAAAAAACTGTTCTCAGAGGGCATCATGGAATAAAAGCTCCAATTTTTCACCTCTATTGATTTTCATTACATTTTATAATTTTCTTTTTTTTTTAATTTATTTCTATTAGAGACTTTCTATGTTAAATGACAAATATTATTTGCAGATGATATTTAACATATGCTCACATGGGATTTCTCAATTGCAAAGTTGTATTTTGCAATAACTATCTGCCTATGCATAATTTTTTCTTTTATCTGTCTTAATTGACATCATGTTGACCAAACCCGTTTATACCAGGAAAGGAGAAAATAAATTTGAAACTATTCCCCAGTGTAGGGAATAACCTTTGTGTTCTTGAGGTTTGTGAAGTTCACAATGCAATTAACTAAGATAAAATATTTCTTCTGACATTCTCAGCTGTGAATTAAACCCTAAATAAACTGTTTTCTTCTATCCCTCTCTACAGGATTAATTATAAACTTTTTCCAAAAAATCCTATCCTCCACACTTTACATATCTGACAGTCCTTCCTAAGACTGCCAGTATTTAAAATACTCTGGCCTTCAAGGAGCATACACACAAATTTGAGGTGAATGGCTGGGGAAAAGAGCAGGCAGAAGCAGCAGACAGTGGCAGAGAGGAAGAGAGATGGATTTGAAAGGAAATGTGGAAAACTTTCTCTCATAATGCCCAGACAGGGGCATAAAAAAACCACTGTTCGTGAATCAATTGTTCAAAACACAAACATACTAAGTGTTATACATGTCTAAATAAGGTAGTTAAAAGAGAAGGTTCCATCCTGCAGAATGTAGAGGAAGAATTAAGTTGAGGCAAAGATGAAGAAAACTTGCTCAATCACTACAAATACTAATAATTAGTCTTTATCTTGCTGAGCCAAAGTCTTCACACAGTTTCTAATGACTAAGATGTGTGTACTGAAGCAGGATTTAGACATTTTAGACTAGAGTAGAAGCACTAATTTGAGTTCTTGAGGCAATTTAATATGGCAGTTTGGATTCAGCACAAAGTAATTGTTAAAAATCCCTTGCAGTGACAACTTTTGCAAATCTAAACAAACTATTCTATTTTCTATTTATAAACTGAAAGGAAAAGTGTGCCTGGAACTTTTCTGAAAATGAAAAAGTAAAATTTATATTAATCTTTTATGTGTTCACAACCAGGAAGTTTGTTCAAAGCCCACTTGGGAATCTCCCCACTTCTTTGCAGTAGAGATACACTGCTGGAACACCGCTCATTTTTAATGAGTTCATTGGCTTTGATGCAATCTTCTCTACCACTGGAATTTCATTTAAAGCAAAGATCTCACCTGATAGAAGAAATATTGAACTAAAGCCAGATAGCACAGTGAGTCTACCTACAGGCAGTGAAAAACACATACCCACAGGCACACACACACAAGAAACACTCATGCCCATGCCAATGTAGATATCTACAGATTTCAGTCCTGATATACATACCATAACCAGGTTTATGTTTGGTTAAAATTCATAGTCTTGTGCCTTAGAGTGTAGTGATCTAAGATCTAAAGATGCTAGAATATTCATGCTATAATAATGCAGATACCACATTTTTGTGGTTTGTTTTCTCAAAAACAAAAACAAAAACAAACAAAAAACAAAACAGAAAACCAAACCCAGTCACCAACCAATGTTTCAGTGTTGGAAGAATATTAGGAAGAACATTTGAAATAACATTGAAGAAGCCATTCACAATGAGCCTGAGAGAAACAAGCCAATGCCTTTGGAAGTTTTGCAGTTTGTACTTTCAGAACAAATACTCTACAGATTCAGAGCTCTAAGGCAGGATATATGTAGGCTTCATTCAGGAAAAGCAACAATTTTCCAAAGGATGGAATTGATGGACAACATGTTCTAGGATACAGAAGGATTGAATACAAAGCCTAAGTGTTATTTAAAACCTACCTATTTTAGGGTCATCTTTACAGCACAATTTAAAACTATTTATACTACTATCTGAGTTTAGAAAAAGAAAAAAAAATGTAGAGGAGTACATAGTAGAGGAGCAATATTACATGTCTTTAACTGCAGTTAGTGAACTTTGATAATAGTTCACTGCATGTATTTCCCTCTTAGTGTTCCTCTGTCTCAATTTCTGTTCTGGAAATCCTCCACTATTTTTAGTTTTTCCATTTCTTTGGACTCAGATCACAATGGAAGAGGAGAAAACATTTACCGAGGATCTGGAAATTTGTTCCTGGACAAAATAATGTGAAAGCTGGGGGCCTGACACTTATTAGCATTTTGGAATAAGGCTGATGCAACAAACAACCGAAACAAAATGGTTTCCTGAACATGAATCTGGGGGGAAAAAAGGGAACTTAATTGCTGATAACATCCTATGATTTTTTTATGTCCTGAGAGAAAGGCAAGAGCTGACTCATAATAGAAGTGATTGCAAACTAAGTAAGTGCCTTTGCAGAAAGGGCTGGTAATATGGGCACTGGAGAATTCCTGACAAAGAAAGAGCTGTTAGCTTTTGCAGGTCTTCTTAGAGGTAGAAGAGAATATTTATAGTCAGACACGTTCACTGAAAGAAGAGTCCTTAGCTTACATTTGTCAACTCTGTGCAGCATTCTTCAGAGAGAGATTAAAGTCTGCTGGTTTGAGCACGATGAATGATTACTCCGTTTCAAAACACATGAATGCAGACATCAAAGTAGAATCATCAGGAAAAGACAATGTACCACCATCTGCAGGGAAACCTGAAAGGCAATCAGAACAACATAACTAAAAAGAGATAAAGTTGGATTGGGAATAGCCATGTACTGAGAAGTCTAAAAAATGAAGTAGAGTGATAAGAAATAGAATGATATAAAATAAAAGCTCAATATGGTGCTTCAACATTAAAGGATAATTTATTTTTGCTACAGGACAGTATGAGATTTCCAGATTACTTATTTTACACATGGACATAAAATCAGAACATTGCTCCATTTTTTTCCTTTGTTGTTCCCCAGTTTGAGTCACAGAACCAGAGGTTAATTTATGTGGAAAGAGATCTTTGGAGGTCTAGTCTGACCCATTGCTATGGTAATTATAATTATATCATATGTTTAAGGGCCTTGTTGAGTCGATTTTTCGATGTCACTAGGGTTAGAGACTCCACAGCCACTCCAGACACCTGGTGTTTATCATTTTGGCCAGTCTCACACTGAAAAAGCTTTTTCCTTATATTTTTTGGAAATTCCCATGTCATGAGTCCATTGGTCTTTGCTCTACCATTATGTTTCTGGTTCAAGGGTACGCACAGAGTCAGAGGAGAAACAACCATGTGGCTTTTTAGCTGAGGAGACTACACATCAGAACTGAGTCTCTGCAGGGGCTGGAGGCTGCTGATCCTGTTTTGCTGCAGAAAGTAGAAGATGGAGGGTTTTTTAAAATCCCAACTACAGGAAATTAAAAGGAACACATGAAATTTCTAGAACAGATATATTTCGTCTTTGAGCTTTGGTGCTAAGTGGCTGCCTGAAGTCACTGCTTTCAGTGGTTGTCTGTACTTCTATACAGATAGAATCTATAAGATGAACTGGTGTATAAGGAAGGCTGCTTTTTACTAATATTGATAATGGCACTGCAAGGATTTCACTAAGAGAGTGGAGCTTTTGATTGAGCCATGATACCAGTTTAAAAAGTCTGATTTGATTAAAATACAGGAAAATGCCATATGAAGGTGTGTGCGTGCTTTTTTTTTCTAACAGGTTCTCTACAGCAGACGTGCGGACTGCAATTTAATCCTGATAAATATGTTTACAAAGCAAACTACTACAGCTTAAATAGCTCATGTGGAATCATGTAGGATGCATATAAGTGGTTTTAATAAAATTACAAAACCACAAAATAAACTGTCAACACAAATGCAATTTCAGAGGAGCAGTTTATCTCCTGGATTTGCGTTCTTCCACATGCAAAACAAAGGAGATAAAGCTTGCTGATATTGATCTCAAGGCCTGATCATAAAACATTAAAAGTAATCTGTCAGAAAAAAAAAAAAAATGTTTTCCATTTTGCTTAGAGAGCTCTTGAGTGCTTGTGTGAATGCAATTTACAGCATTAATAAAATCCTCTTGCAAATATTATTTTATTTTTATTGTTTCTTTTTCTTCTCTGATTAAATAAAATACTCTGTAGTGCTTGGTTGCCATTCCTGCCATTTGACGTTCTGTAATATTTGACTTCATGCATATGTCACCAAGTCCAGGACACCAGTACCCCAGCTGGGTTTGGGCTATAGGAAAGTGGACTCAGTGGATGTTTCTCCTTTACTTTATTGACTTTGAAATAGGAGGACGAGGAAATAGCTCTCCATAAGTGGTGGTGACTGGGATCTGGGCAGTTGCCTGAGCAGGCTACTGAATCAGGTAACAGGATTTACGTCTCTGATTTTTTTTTTACATCTCAGTTTGAGGAATGTCCATTTCAACGGAAAAACTTCTTAGCACATGGTGAAGACAGCTGTCTAGAAAGTGATGTTGTTTCCAAGGAAAACTGAGGCAGATATGCCTTGATCTTCAGGAGGTTAATCCCTGTACTTTGTGTCATATGATCCACGAAAATCAATTCGGAAACCACTGACAATGAAGTTGGAAAAATTTTAAAAAATTACTGATCGTAAAATCATCTTTTTCAGCACTGCAAGCAGGTTTCAAATACCTTCTGGAAAGAAGTCCTCACTTCACACAGTATGGATAAACACATTTCTCACACAATATATACAAACCGAACAAGAAGGGAGATAAACCCTTTGTGAAAGAAAGTGTTCTGATACTGCATTAACAGATATGTAAGCACAGTTTATATGGGGTGGTAGAAACAAAATGGGAGGTCTTTGGGAAACTCTCATCCCTCAAATACCTACTCTTACCTCAAATACCTCCTTCCTTTCTGATGTCACTCAGGGGTGGTACAGTTTATATCCTCTTTACCCTGAGGGCAATAAGAAAAGCAAAGCTTTTTAAGTTTTTCTGCTTCTTCTGTGCTTCCCATTCTGGATTCACATGATGACTGCTTGCTTTCCTGTGCATTTTGTTATTTTCTACCTCTCCAACAAAATAACTCCAAGGTAGCCTAAGAAGTCAATGTTCTGTCAGATGAAGTCACCCATATTTAATATGGATAAGTTGTCTCCCTGCCACAATAGTGTTGCCTCCAGAAATTTGACTATAATATCAATACTACCCACTCCTCTGAATCTAGAAACTGTTTGTAATCCTTGTTGGTGATGTTCTATTTCAGAGAGATGATTTAAAATTTTTGCTCACCAGAGCACTGGAATATACTGCTAATCCCTAGAAAAGTTGTGTAACTGTGGAGATTCACATGGCTGAACGGGTGATGGGCAGAACATGCAAAAGTAAGTCAGATCCACAGTTGTAGCTAGAAGTTGAAAATTGGTTAATTTGGTATAGGTAGAGGTTGGAAGCCTTTGATAGACATAGAAAAGTGTCTGCAGTACAGACCTGAGAGCTGGATGAGAACGTATATCAGACAATGGCATTAATGCATTTCTACTCTTGTCACATCACACAACCAACAATTGCAGCACAGAGAATGGACCTTGCAGGTGTTGGGGAGCTTGTTTATCTGCAGGCATTGTAATTTGCTTTAATGAGCTATATTTAAAACTGCCTGAGATTCCCTGAGCCGACTCAGTGAGTGTTCATGCCGCCATGAGGACGAACACGTGATGTTGGCTGTGCTGACTTGTCATACCAGTGCATTTTTTCAGCCTGTTGCCGACACAAAGCAACCTTACTGCTGTGCTCATGTAAACTTTGTGTCTTAGTGATCATGTTCTAACTCCTGCAGGCAAGGTAATTTGTTCCTGATAGTTTTGCCTTTCCAGACTCTCAAAATTTCCTTATTTTTGTCAGATTCAATTAAACCTAACTTTGCTAAGAATGTTGAATTTGCTAAGAATTTTGAATGTTGAATTTGTTGTTGAATTTTTAAATACTTTGTTTGGCTGACAATATAGAGCAGAAGTGGTGTAGAAATCCAGCTGATTGCAGTTTTTTGGGGAGACAGCATACTAAGTTACAATGCCATTCTGAACTCCAGCACTAATTAAAATTTGAACTATGGTGTGACGGGGTCAAATAATCAGTTGATGTAAACCCGTTGGGGAGTTCTTGATGTGCCATCTGATGAATGACAGGGGAATATTGTAGAGTAAAAAATCAGAGATGATGGCATAACCTGGTTATTATTTCACTGGGTTTAAGACCCTTTAGGCCTAAGAACATTTTACTTACTTTGCATATATGTAAGTGATATGTAATCACTTACATGACAATTTTTTTTGTCTTTTCGTAGTTTAAATGGTGGCTCATCTGATGTTTTTCAATAAATAGTTTATTGAAGCAAAAAGTCTAGGATATGAAAAGTAGGTATGTATTACTGCTTTAAAAATTTATCACCAAAGTCTTATTACAAGATACACATATAAAGCACCACAGAGTTCAAGATGAAGTTCTAAAAACCCACAAACTGGCATCTCAGTTGGTTAGCAATTCCAGCTAAGCTGATCTGCTTCTGACTGTTTGTGACAGAATCATCCATATTCTCCAGCATGGTTATTTGAAAGAAGTCTAGTCTGATTTGTCAGACATTCACAACTATATGGCAAAGTCACAGAAAAGATGTACAAACTGCTGTAAGTTAGCATTCAGATTTACTGACTGGGGCAGAAAGGATTGTAATTGCAGAAGCTGTCAGGTCATTGTTAGGTAAAGGACAAAATATAGCACAGTGACCACTATTTAGGAGCAGTGCTAATGATCCATGTTTGTATTTTATATGTACCAGTATTACTAGGCATGGTGGCTTACCATTATGGTAAAATAATATATTCAGCACCACAAAAACTTGAAAGAAAGCACACACACTATAGTAAAAAAACGGTAGGACATCAGCTTTAAAGTCTTTATGCTGGACACCTGTCTGATGTACATGAACATTGAGACAGCTTGTTTTAGGGGACAAAGCACTATTCAGTCTTTCCATGGAAATTAAATGCTGCTCAGGGACATACCTTGAATGAAGGAGAATTGTTTGCTTTTTATAACACCCTTATGAAATTTGTAGTGGCAGTGGGTGGGAGATATGTGCTACCCTGGTAGCAACTAGAGGCTCACAGAATTTGTCACATATCCCAAGAATAATTGTGCTTAGCCAGCTGAAAGCCACCACCATGGAGTCCCTATGTCTTTGTGACCACAACTTCCCCCAGTTGCTTCTGGATTACTGGCAAACTTTTAGTACTGCGGATCAGCCACAACACATTCCACTAACAAAACAAATATTTTGTCGCTAACTTCTGCTTTCATGCTAGCGTTGTAGTTAATCAGCTTCCCTTGAAACTGTGCCAAGCTAGTGTCTTCAAAATGCTACAAAGATAGACCTCTAATATCCAACAGGCACCCAGCCAGACTAATTTGGAATTCAGATGGATTATTTCCTGAGAGCCACAGTAAATCAATCCTTATTTTTCTTTGACAGTACACTTATCCTGAGTCCATATGACTTAATGCCATATATATTTTGGTTTCCTGTGTTTTCTCTTGTACCCCATTGCTACCTGGCAAGAACTGTCAGCTTGGAGCAATCTTAATGCAGTTTTGGTGGTAACTGTGGACAAATAAGAAAGCACTTCAGTTTTCCTAGCCCCTTCTCACAAAACTTAAGTGCTCAAGGGCCCCCATAGACTATCTGTCTACTGGGGCTTGTTTAAGGACTAGTAAGTTCAAAGTTTTTCTCTGATTGCTCAGTTCACACTCTCACTCAAGTCTCTGCCTCAGATGCACAAACACACGCAATAATCTGCTTCCCGTCAGCATTCATTACTTAACATTTTTTAGTTGTTGTAGGTTTTTTGCCTACCACAGTTGTTTTTTGTTTGCATTATAGTGACTTTTGCTTGCATCATGCTGTAAGTTCTAGAAATCCCATTCACAGTAGGGTAGGACAGCTCTTAATGATGTCTTGTACTTTCCCCTGAAAAATTCAGGATGTAAATACACATACTAGAGGGCTGGGAGAAAGGAGTAGCTGAGGCAGAAATTTTAAGGGGGTTTACCTACAAGCAGCCTCTCTGCTGTGTTTTCACATGTACAGTGAAGCTCACATTATATGTGAATGCATTTTTAATTGCCATCTAAATTCATGGGGGGCTACAAATATGGTCACACACGTAAAAATTGTGACCATGGTAGACATTCAGACATTTGCCACTCAAATTGTTTCTGCTGTGTTTCTTATTGTCAGGTGAAGAAGAGCCATAATTTAAACCATAATTACAGTCAAATTCACCAGCTCAGCACATTGTATTACCCTCTTAGAAAAGTAATGTGAGCTGAACAAATTAGGATGTTCCCTAAATTCCACTATTCCCCATCATCAGCACTAGTCACTCCTGAATGCTGGTAGTTTGGAAAAGACTGTGCAGAGTGTGATTGTGTAGAGCATACAGAGACACAGCATAGATTTACAGTTAAAATTAATACAAATAATCTTTCTCCCCTGTATTGCAAGTTTCCTGAGTAACCTCAGGCAAGTCAAACATTCTAGATAGTCCTTGACTTTTCAGCATATACAACTGGGAAAATACAAATATATACATACAAGCTTCTTGTCTAAAAACATCAACATACATACAAAATAATGGTCCACAAATTCACTCAATAATACAGCTCTCTGGTCTGGAGAAAACTGGTCACAGCTTTGGTCTAGTGACTCCCAAGGCCTATATTTGGATAGAAGAATTTCTTTCAAGAAAAGCCCACAGTATCTAAACATTTTTAAGTGTTTCCTGGTTTCTTAAACTCACTTCTAGATCACAGGTCCTTTCATCTTACACAGCTGAGTAGGACTCAATGTCCCCAAATCATTGTTGAACCCACAACATGCCCCTCTAGCACATGAACAACACTCATTTTCAAAGCCTTTTTTGAGGGGCTCAATTTTTGGCTATTAACAGCAAAACCAAATAACACGGAGATTGCGTAAAAAGAATATCTCAAATGGCATGCTCACACTTTCATATGAAAATGAGAGTAAGTATGCAAAATGTGTTTTTTTCTTCTGTGTAACACATTTTTTTATGCCCTACCTATGAAGTCTCCTTCTAATAGACAGATTACCTATGCAAAACAAACACATTACTTGAGTCCTAGAGACTTCTGCCTTGATCTGAGAGATATTTGGGGCCAGCAAGCTGATTATGCTGGAGTGACAAAAGCATTTCTCATCTGACAGACCGCAGGGTTTGGAGAAAAATGACATCAGCACCTTGTATATGATTAATGTATTTCCCTATAGAGTCATGGTTACAGTATTTTGGTCAAAGCCTGTCTGCTTACTGTGAAGGGAGAACTATCTGTCCTGATTTCTCACATTTAGCATTCATCCTGGTATCCAAAACATCCCAGCACTCCATCACATTTAATGTAATTATTTCACAATTGCATTGAGGTGGAGAATTAGAATCTTGAATGGAGAGGGTAAATTCAGTCTGAGGAGTGGGTTTGAATATTAAGTTCCAGGTAAGTGAACAGCATAGCAGCTGCTCTTTGCAAAGAGAGCTGCATTTTCCAAGCTTCTTTCACTGATCCTCACAGTCATTTTACATAATAGACAGCTGAGGGAAAAAGATCTTCCTTCAGAGAGGTCTTACCAGTTCAGATCTCCTTCTAACTTCTTTCAGAGAAGAAAGACTCTCTATTTCTGTGTCAAAATTTTTAGGATACAATAGCAATACAGAATAATTATGTTTCTAACAACAGCTACATTCTTCATTGGTTTGTGAATATTAGTTACCCTTAAGACCAAATTTTACTGCAGTGTTTATGCAGCATTTGGATGAGAAATCTGGATTTCTATTGTCAAAACCTATTCATCTGAAACTGTTTGTCCTGATCACTGCTAACTTAGGAAATGTAGAGAAGTACGAGTTTTATATTTGTTGTCTTTGCTGTCTTCTGTAAGGACCTAAATTAAAATCTTTTATTCTACACAGCAATCCCTGAACAGCAAGATATCAATTAATAACGTATGTAGAATTATGAGATATATATATTACAAAAGAGATTATGAAAATTTCGCTTGCATCATATTTCTGGAACGAATTACAGTTATGGGAGTGCACAGGGAATAATCATCCTGTTTTAACTTCTATTCTCCAGAATTTCATTTCAATATCCATTCTTCAGAATAGTTTTCTTCTTATAAATAAGTTGTGTTTAGGGGATCCCTCCCTCTTCATCAGGTTACATATTGTTATTCATTCAAATTTCATACAGAGCAGTTTTCCCCCACTAACCACTGCGGGAGGACTTATGCAGAAATGGACATGTATTTCTTATCCTGAAGACCTTAACTAGAGAAGAAATCACAGAACATAGTAATGATTTACTACATCATGGAGAGCTCCAGATTTGTCTACATCTTTTCCTAGTAAGAGAAAACCATAGTAACTTCTATAACTCGACTAAAATAGTAACAAGGAAAAAATGGCAAAACATAAACAAAACCAAAATAGAAAATAAAAATTCTAAAATATTTTATTATTTTACATTGTTACATTTTATTAGATGAAATAATCTTTCACTGTATTAGGAAAATAAAAGCTTGCATATATGTTTTCTCCAGATTTTCTTCGAGATTTTTCTTCGAGAAAGGACTCAAAGGAGAAAGAGCATTTTTAAAACTGCATGTTTATGTTGAATCTTGGAACAGTCAATGAGATAAAAGTAGACTTACCAAAATGGCGCAAACTCTTGCTTATATAAGAGAACATGAAATCTAGCTTCCTTGTAATGAAGTATAAAATATATTTTCTGCCTGGATCCAGATGCTTTTATCCTGTCAATATGATATGAATGACGATCAGTGACGATCAGTGCAACAATTGAGGCTTTTATTATGCAACATCACTTTAGCACAGAAGCAAAATGAATCTGGGTTTGAAGAAACTACAACCCTTCTTAACGTAAGAGATAATCCATCAAAACTAAGCAAGGAACGGTGGAGGAGCTGAGGATGGTAATAAATGTTTGAAATCTCTGATGCTTCATTGATCAAGTAGTTCATCCATAGGTTTGAAAGAGCTAGACAGCAGTTTGGGTTTTCACACCTGTAGACACACATCAGAGTCTGTTGTGTGATTGTGCTCTCTGTCATTACAGAATTGCTCCAGTAAGATTATGCATATTTGTAACAGGAGAGAAAAAAATATGATAAATGCCTTTTAATGTTCCTAAGAATAGCATTATTTGACTAAAAATAGTAATTTAGACTAGTACAACTTAGTGATAAATGCATAAAGGAAAGCACAAGCCCCAGGTGACTTAGTGCCCAAGGAATCTCAGAGGTAAATATGTGAGAGACAGACTTGAGTGGAGAGCATGTTGGTGCAGTGGAAGGAACAAAGGGAAAAAAGTGGAAAAATGCTATGGGCAGGCCTGAAGCACAGTTGCGTGAACTGTATCTGAAAAGCATTTCTATGAGAAAGACTTTTAAAGTGTGAAGTCCACTTTTTCAGCTATAATAATGTCTGTCTAGGCCATTTCACTTTGTTTTAAATATGCTTGAGATAACATATTGGGCTAGTGCAAAATAAAATATGCCCTTTAGGATCTGGGGAGCAAAGGAAAGTAAATGTCAGTGAAGGGACCATTGTAACCTCAAAGTTACATCAATCTCATCACTCCACCAGCACATGAACGTAATTTTTTCTCTCAGCAGCTGAGTGTAGCATTTGGACCAGCCTTCAGTGAACAAAGTCAACTCTTCAAAACTGTCCTTGGGAAAGTTAGTTTGCAACAAGTGAAAAAAAGGCAAAAAAAGTTGCAGGAACTGTATGCCATTTGAACCGTCTTTGAAATGCCAGGGAGTTTAATTTGGAAACTGTGACGGAGATAGCATAGGAAAGTTCATAGAATGATAGAATGGTTTGAGTTGGAAGGTACCATAAAGCCAGAATTATAGAATCATACAAAGTTAAGGATTGGAAGGGACCTTATCGATCATCCAACTCCAAATCTCCTGCCAAGGACAGAGACATATTCCACTACATCATGTTCCTCAGAGGTCCATCCAACCTAGCCTTGAACACCTCCAGGGATGGGACATCCACAACTCCTCTTATGCCAGGGCCTGACCACCCTCACAGTAAAGAAATTCTTCCTAATATCTAACTAAACCTACTCTGTTTCAGTTTGAAGTCATTCTCCTTTGTCAGGTCACTACCTCTCCTTTTAAAAAATTTCTCTGTCTTCTTTGTGGGCTCCCTTCAAGTACTGGAAGGCCTGAAATAAATCACCCTGAAGCCTTCAAGTACTGGAAGGCCTGAAATAAATCACCCTGAAGCCTTCTTTATTGCTGGCTGAACATGAGTGGATCCACCCAGCAGCTAGACTCAGATACTGTGTTTATCCTGTAGCAAATCCTTGATCTCAGTCTTGATAGACCTGGGGCCTGAATGATGGGACTGAAACTGGTTGAGGACCAGAGAGTTTTCTTTCCTCTGAGTCCCTAATTTGGGTTACTGGTAGCTGTTGTGCTCCACTGTAGGTCTGCAGAGAGCTTTTGTCACATAACCTAACAAGTGTGCCATATTCAAAACTATACATCATCCACATCTAAAATAAGTGACAATTGGGTTAAGGTTTGGTTTTTTTGTCTCCCCAACAAGAAGTACAGGCAGCAATTTCAGAGTGAGGCAATAGAAACTGCAGAGTTTATTTTCTGTAGTTGCTGAGTTGCTCAGTTCTGATTAAACCTTTGGGTTTGCTTGCAAAATTAGCCATGTGCTATCTGGTGATTGGGAATGCATTTTTAAAGTGAATGAGGTGGGATGGATTGCAAAAGATTAGTTGTCCAGAGAGCGATTATAATCTTTTGTGCATCGAGTGATGCTCCAAAGCTATTCCAGGATGATAACTGCTGATAGCAAGTCAATCAAAACTCTCTGTGATAAAAATTGGAAGTCTCACTCTGTTTCTTGGCAGAAATCTACCTCAGCAGTTGCCCAGCACTAGCAGATCTTGCTGGCACCTGTGTGGTTCACAGACGTGTGATCAGCCTTTTGTTTCTGCAGACGGAGGAGTCTCTGTGGGTGTTCACAAGCCTTGAAAAGAAGCAGCCTTGCAATAAATGACTGGAGCTCTCCAGGCTGTCATTACTGTGCCCAGCACATTCACAGTCCTAAAAGCTGAAAATGCAGCAGAGTAAAAGCAGCAGCACAAGTGTACCATTTGCTAAGCTCTGAAAGCATACTTACGGCTTGGTAGATGAAACAGCAAAAGGAGCTGACAGTTCATGTGTTTGTGGAAAAGAATAAGGATAAAATTCTAAGAAAATGAAGTTCTGGGAATGAAAGGGGAGTAATGTCACTGTACTGAGGGACTTACTAATGGAAATAATGAATTCTTTGATTGTTCAAATATCTGAATTGTCAGAAAATACTTCCTGAATCACAAGATTAGACAACAAAAGCCTCCTTTCATCATGGCACCACATGTAAAAGGGTTATTGTGCTTTTTCAGGCTTATCTTCCCTAATTCAAAACAAAGTGTGGTAGTCTTGAACATTCAAACTTTTGCATACCTCTCTTAACCAATAGTGCCTTAATTGTACTCAGTTATCAAAACAACTGAAAAAAGCCTGCCCTATGCAAAATTGCGTGAAAGATCCTTTGGGCATATCTTCAGTTTGTCATGATTTAGAGTAACTGTAAAACAGATGTCATTTAGTAATAACTAATTCAAATAGCTGGTAGCTACCAGGGGAATCAGTCTTTGAATTAGACATTATAATGGATTCAGCACAAAGAAAGATAAATTGGAATTTTCTTCATCAGCCACCTGTTCAGATGAGCTTTCAGAAAAAATATTTGTATTATCATTTTTCTGGTTTGTGCTGGGGTAGAGTTAATTTTCCTCATAGCAGCTAGTATAGGGCTATGTTTGCATTTGTACCTGAGAAGGGTGTTGAAAATATTGAGATGTTTATGTTACAGATGAGCTGCACATACCCAGCATCAAGACCTTTGCTTCTTGTTGTGCTGCCCTGCCAGAGAGGAGGCTGGAGCTGCACCAGGATTTGGAAGGGGACCAAGCTGGAACGGACCCAGGGGATATCCCATGCCATACAGCATCATACTCGACACATAAAGCTGGAAGGATAAGAAGGAGGCTGGACATTTGGAGTGATGGCGTTTGTCTGCCCAAGTCACCATTAGGTGTGATGGAACCCTCCTCTTCTGGGGATGGTGGAACACCTGTCTGCCCGTTGGCAGCAGTGAAGGAATTCTTTGTTTTGCTTTGCTGGTGTGTGAGGTGTTTACCTATTAAACTGTCTTTATCTCAGCTCGTGAGATTTTTCACTTTTACTTTTCAAGTCCCTCCCCAGTCCTGCTGGTGGAGTGGCTGTGTGGTGCTTCATTGCCAGCTGGGATTAAACCACATCATAGGTAACAGCAGCTTTGAACTGCTTGCCACAACTCTTTGTGCAACTAAAGCCACATTGGTAAAAAAATTTATGTCACTCCCAAATAAACAAGGGAATGACATACAATTTCTATGTAGTTATGCAATTTCAAAAGGGAGAAATTATCAAGATAGTGCTTTGGGGTGTTAGAAGCTTGGCCACCTGCTCCAGCTGCTCCAAACTGGGGATCCCCTGGCCAGATGCTGGAGTGCAGCTTGGTGCCCCTGGAACTTGGGCTGCTACTTTCCTAGTTGTAGGCTCAAAGGGTAACAAAGATATGCAGAAAATTGCCAGGTTGCTTTCCTATCGAGTACACATGCCCACTGTCTGTGTCTCTACATATTTTTTCTCCATCTTCCTCCCTCTTGTTATCCCTTGATGCATTTAAAAGGGACTTTTAAGGAGCAGGAATGCACATCCAGCTTCCTCCTCAAATGGGGAAAAAGTACTGATGTACTCTGTTCTTTTAAGAATTTCATTCACTGTGTGAAAAATTAATTCATTTTGCTTCTCTAACTCTTCAAAGTACATCTGTAGCACTGATAATCCCCCTTTGCTCTGTCAGCTCTAGCCTACACCCATCAAAAAACTCCAAACCCATGTGATAGAACTGCTGTTAAGCTAAATAACTATGAAAAATATCAGTTATTACAGTATACAGTGTGAATGCAGAACAGTCATAAGAATCTACATTTTATTTGGAGGGCTGGGGATAAGGGGCAGGCACAGCAGTGTTCCAATATAGTCTTTGCAATGATATAAATGACCACTTTGTAGTTTGTAAGTGCAAATGAGTATTTGGTTTTAACTACTTTTCTTTCTGCCCAAGCAAGCACATGTCCTTTTTTTTTTTTTCTCCTTTTTAGCCAGAGTTTTGTTTTGGTTTGTTTCCATCACTCGAAGGTATGATGGCAGATAACAGAAAATCAATAAAGGAAAAGGAGGAGCTTTATATCAGCCAAGTCTGATACTTTTTTTTTTTGGTAGAGTTGTCATCATGCTACTACACAAGCATAGTTTTCTTCCAGACCCAGGTTCCAGGGGGAGGAGGATTTCTGTCTTCTCTCTTAAATTATCCAACATGGTGCATCTGCAGAATTATACATAAAAGTTCTGACATGCAGTTGAAAAATAAAGTTGTGAAAATAATTAATATAAAGGTTCTTCCTGTCAGACAAAATAAATATTTTTATTACATAGTGAGTTCAGTATTTTGTATGTTTTGCAAGCCTGCCCACAGAAGCTGGAGAGAAAGATTAAGGGAGGTTGCTTATTTTTAGATTAAAGAAATGAGGGAAATAACAAAAACAAATAATTAACATACTGATGTAATTTCCATAAATTACACCTTCATCTCTCTCCAGTTAGCAAACGGAAAATACAGGAAGCTGACATCTGCTTCCACCAAAAAAAAGAAAAAGTCTATGTCCCAGCTAAAGCATCTTAGAAGCTTATTGACAATTGTAAAGGTCACAATTTCCATGGAACTGGAAGTATACAGTCAGTGTGCTCTGTGATACTTTCTTGAATCCAGGGGTCAGTACAAAACAGGTAGATATATTCAAAAAATCTAATCTGAATGAGCTTCAGATTCAAGTTAGTAAGTTCTTTATCACATCTGGCAGAAATAAGTTTTCAATCCTTATTTTTTTAACACAATACATAAATGAAGAAGCACACAAGCTGTCTCAGAAGTCAAAACCAACTTGATATAATCGTGTCACAGCATGGTTGTTGCACCTGAAATATTCTAGGCAATAATGGAAGAAAGTTTGTCAGGAGAGATAACAAATCAATTTCAATAGCTGGGGAAAAAAAATTAAATAAATAAATAACCTGTAAAAACAGGAACTTTTGAGGAGTAATTGGCTATGTAGCTGCACAAAGCAGAAAGAACTGGTTCTGCTGGTAGATGAACCTTAACTACAGCAAGACACTTATATCCCAAAGTATGCCCTCCATGGGAACCAGCTGCAATACTTAAAAATTCATATCCTAGCTTATGTCTCACAAACATACCCATGTAGATAAGCCCTGAGGTTACTTTAATGAAGCCAGAGTAAATTCTCTGTTTAGAAAAAGGCCTAAAGCCTACAAATGAAAGACCAGATTTTCAAGCATCCAGCTGCTCCTGCTGTAAAAAACAAATGCTGTTTTTTCCAAATCCAGTCAATGAGAATTTCAAAGGCTCACAATAACTTTGTGTTCTCTAAGCAGCACCTGGTCTCATCTGATCTGCATTAATCTTAACAAATACGTCCCTTTCACTTGCCTATGCAGCATGAAGTTACTACATTTTTTATAGGTCATGTACAGGCCATATATATATGAAAACAGAACAGTAGTGGTCATATTAAGGAAAAATAATATTCTTCTTTTTTCAAATAAAAATGATAGGAAATACAAATATTCTTGAACATTAAACAGCATTTTTAGTCCACTGTATTTAACCCAGCAGATTACAACTATGATTGTTATATTTAACATTGTTGAATAAAATTGCTTAGAGCAGATAGAAATAATGGAAATGAAAATGAGAGATTAGAAAAACATCCTGCAGCAAGTTTTTTTCTCAAAGTTTGTTCAAATTTTTGCTATCAGCAGAACTGCAGAAGAAATAATCAGAAGCCTTAAAGAAAAGTTATTACAACTATTTGTGCTCGAATACTAAATAGAAGTGCAGTTTAAAAACTTGGATACAGAAAGCTTTGTAGAAAACGTTTATAAAAAGTCTCGCTAATGAGTGGAGTAAATGCTTAGCTTCCAAGAATAAAGAGCAACCTTACAGAGTGAAAAATGGCTCTGATTTTCTCTAGAAAGGAAAACGACAAAGTCAGAGCAGATGTCAACAGCCTTTGTTGTTTGAAATTGTCTAGCAAGTGCCTTACACTTTTTAGTTAGCTAGTTTTATTGCTCCCAATGAGAAATTTTGATATAACATTTTTGCTTCAGGTATCAAGCTGCAGCCCATGTATCATGGAGAACATTTGTCCAAGGCAATGTCCATGTGCTTGAGGTCAACAATGCCCTGAGTAGCCACAGCTTTACCCATTTTTAAGCACTTCTCTCAGTCAGACCATCTCTGGCCTTTGACTGATAAAAGGATTTCTATCTCCCACATTCTTACTGCTTTAGTAGAAGTCAACCCACAGATCTAAACTTCAGAACCGTTAAACTTATTTCATAACTTGGCTCATGATTCAAGCCCATTCTATTTGATGGTTTTGTTATATATATGATTGGACATTAATTATAACAATCTAGCATCTCAAGTCTAAAAAAGTCAGACTGCTAGAGAGAGTTAAAGCTCTAATAGTAAGGTTACTAAGCGCATAAAAAGCAGGCACAGCACATAAATTAAAAGAGTTATTTAAATTGTAATTCTGGGCGCCTAATTGTCCACTGTGAAACTGAAGTGCAGGACAAGAGAATTCAATTATGTCAAAACAAATGTGGTTTCTAGTACAACACTAATGATCATTGCTTCTTGACAGCATATTCTGACAGCATACATTTTTACTCACCACTTCATGTTAATGAAGCAGTGTTTATAGACAATGTCCTATGGAAGCACTCTTCTTAAGTGCTATGTCTAATACAAAATTAAGTTTTCACTGAATAAAAGAAAATTTAACAAGACCAGCTATTTGTCCTGAAGTAAGAACCAGAGCAAACTAGTCTGGTCTAGTCTGGTTTATTCTACTCTAGGGTAAATGATAAACTTATCATATTTTAAACACTGTGGATTCTACCTTATCTCCTTTTATCTTTTTTTTTTTTTAATTGAGTTTGTTTAAGAAATTAAAAAGAAGTCCACAATTTCGATTAAGGATGAGCAGTGTGCTCTTCAGTACTTTACTTCTGAAATGCAAACTACTGAGCACTGATGGGCTAGTTCCAAAAGAATTTTTTTCTTTCATGATAAAAGTCAGAAAAGGAATCCCAGAAGAAAGAATTTCAGAACATCATATCACCAGTACTTCGAATCTTTCTAGTGCTTGTAGCAGATAAGTAATACTGCAGTATACTAAGACTGCTTACATCATTTGAAACAATAACATATTTTACATGGTTTTTTCATTTGCTGGTCTATGACTACAAATTACCACGACAAAGATGTAAAAAGCAGGATTTAAAATTTAATCCCAAATCAAATAACTCTGTCTTTCTAAATTACAGCACTCTACTCTACACCACTCTTACCAAAAACTAATTAATTGTGTTGGGAAAACACATTTTTATCTGTAATCACCTAAACTGACACTGCACAGGGAATATACTATTCCTTATTAAAAACATGATCCTCCTTTATGATATTTACTGCCACAGAATGACAATATTGAAGGCAAAATTTAAAGATATCTAGCCTATATATCTCTTTGCATAAGGCAAACTCAGCAATATTGATTTGATGATTTTCCAAGTTACAGTTAGAGAAGCTCCATGTCATCCTCAGACAATGTATTTGAGTTCTTTATTATCAACCACTAGGAAAGCTGTCCTAATCTGTAATTTAAAGTCTCTTTTTTCTGTGACCGATAAATTTTACTTTGTCTTAGAAGATAGAGCATCTTTTTCTACTTGAGGCAATTCTTCTGTAGGCCAAATATCTATATTTCCCCTGTTCTTTAGACGCAAAGCAAAATGCTCAGGTTTTCCTTCTAGGTCAAATTTACTGTACTTCTGAATCTAATTCTTATTCTCTGGAGTGTCTCATTTGGTTTGTTACTTTCTTGGAGAACAACACCTAAAATTGAGGGCTTTTTATCATACAGGTGTTTACTAATTCAGTTGTTTCTGGAGTAAGTATTGGACCCTAAGGAATGAAGACTCCAGAAAAGGAAAAATTTAGTAACAGTCAAAAAATCTCATTGTGAATGAAAATAAGCAACTGTATTCATAAGAATAATGTCACACAACAGTACTGCACACTAGTTTCATGGAAAAATAGAGAAAATTTCATATGATTTCAATGCCTTATAGCTATCTGCCTGTAATTTTACTTAGAGTATCCAAGACTGGGATGCAGGGAGTGGGAATATGTAGAGGATTCCATTATTACATTTAAAATAACAGTTCCAGTCAAAGTACCAAATGTTTCCAATAATCTAGTACCCTTCTCAACATCAAGCAGTAGATAATATGAATTTGCCTACAGAAAAACTGCTAATTTTTAATCAGTGTATTGAAATCAGGACTATATTTTTTTGACACATGAAATATGTTATACTAAAATTTTTAAAAATAATTCATCTTAAGGAATAGGTATTCATTTTACTTTGTTCTTTAATGGTTTAAAGGAATATTAAAAATTGGTAAAATAAATTAATACAAACCAGATACAATTAAAATTCCTATTCAGATTTTCTGCCCATATCAGGAAGGTCAACTGAGGTTTGAATAATAAAAAAAGAATGCAGTGAGAGATCCTACATATTATTTTCTTGTCATTAGTAGAGAGCTCGGGTGAAATATACTGACTTTGTCAGCTATTTAAAAAACTGGGAGGCTTACCCATAGAAATCAAGAGTGATGGCTAAAGGAAATAAAAGTATTTATTTAAATTCTTTCAGTGTTGCGGTGTTCATACAGAGGTAATGGGAATAGTAGATCCTCAGAGTTGGCATTAATAGAGATCATGCTCAACAGGGTTTTTTGGGTTATTTTTTAACCCAAATCTGAATTGAGAATAAATTAAAAAATTATGAATCCAGGGAGAAAGTAGCTTCTAGACTTACCTATTTATTTTGTTTTATTTCTTAATCAATGAAGACATTCAAGATCCTAGTTCAGGGACTTCTCACTATTTATTCTGTGCTCCTTTAGCATATATAGAAAATGATATCAGACTTAAGAATGCTTCAGAAACTGAATTCTGCACTTTGTCTGACAAGCAGCATCCATTAATTATTTTTTCACTTGTCTGGAAACAAACACACACACAAAGTCATCTTTCAATAAGGCATAGTAATAGAAACTTTTGAGTCAGCTGTCGTGTAGCAGGTTATGTTGATGTAGAGAAGTCTGTGATAGATGCCTTCCTAGCAGCAGAAGAGTCTAGGGATGAGTGGACAATTCTGTTTTGTCAGTATTAAAAGGACATCCTCAAAATAGTCTCTAATCCTTCTGTTCATGACCACCCAATAATTTAACGCTTAACAACTTAAAACTGCTTGATGTATGGCTACAGCATGTACAGTATCCGTCACTGTATTTGTGCTTCTGCACAAATGTGTAAGGGATGTGTAAGGCCTGGGGGAAGAAATTAAGCCAATTCAGCAGCAGTCAAGAAGTGATCCTCATCTGCTGTCCGCACTTAACAGCAGAAATCACTCTTGTATGTGATGGGAAAATTCCTGTCAAGGAGATAATTTCTCACAGATACATATTATCTAATGTTAACTTATATAACTCATGTTATAAATCAGATGCTTGTCAAAACTTAGACATGAAAACCAACCCAAAGATGTATAAGGTTCTTCCATGCTTTGGTAGGACATGGAAGAGTTTAGCTCCATAAAGTGTTTTAAGCACTTGCCTGTATGAGATGTCAATATTGTATTTAAGACTGTCTAGTTTTTGCTGTTATTAGCTGCACAACCAGTCACCAAAATGGGAATAGCTTTATGCTTTCTCAATGGAAAGCACCATATATGTTAACTTAATTAACTTTACTCTCTGATCTACTTGCGAGGGAAAGGGAGAAAGACAGAAAGAACACTCTAGCTGATGGCTACACTTTCCCATCCAAGTAGAAAAAGAAGAAGCCATTGGATTTATTTATCTTTAGGTTCACCTGTGCAGTGCTTGATTAAATTGCCTAAGCAAAAGAAAGAAATGACAGTCCTTGGCATCACTGCAAAGGATTGTGACTACAGAATTTTTCTGAACTCTCCTCCAGTATCAGTTTTAGATGTTTTATTTAAAAAAAAAAAAAGAGAGAGAGAGAGAGAGAGCAAAATATGCAATGTCTCAGACAAAACTCAAAGGAATAATTTCATTGCCAGGCATAATTTTGGTCAACATGACCTTTGAGAGTTAAAATATTAGGCATGTTTGGAACAAGAACACAGAAAAACTTTTTATAACTTATGGCTTTCTGCTTTCCACTCCCACTCTTTTCTGCTAAACACAGGAGCTGCTCTGCTAGACAACAGTACAGTAAGGCATTACCTTTAGATGTCAAATGAATCTCTGAGAAATTATTCAAGCCCACTCTTCATGTATTCTTCAGGAAATAGTTCAGGGAAAGTTCAGCAAAACAGTGATTTCATAAACAAACTCTGCTACTGTGACATGGTGTAAATCAATTTGTTCAAATTCTGTCATGCTCTCTCCCTGTTGTAAAACAGCTTTTTAGCTTTATTAGTAAAATTAAATTTATTTTTAAATCACAGTAATAATTTTATTAATTTTGGACTGAATATTATTTAAATAATATTTATTAATTTATTCCCTCTAATTTAAGATTTTAAAAAATCTGAAGTATAAATACTACAAAACTAAGCTGGCTTTTTTATCAGCTATAGCATCACCAATGTCACTGAATGCCCAATGGCATCAAGACACTTTTACCAATTTAATTTGAACATCAGAATTAGAATGCATTAGGCGTCTGAATTAGAGGGAAAACTGCAACAAAAGTTAGCAAAAGAGCAGAGCAATAACAGGATAATGAACTGAAAGAAGAAGAATGTAGGCACAGAAACCTGAAAACACTCTTGATGTTTTGAGAAATGGTTGAGCTTTTGCAAGCTGTATTCTTCTGATAGCTAGCCTAGAATGTGCCTGAAGAGGTAGTCTACAAGGTAAATGGAATTACAGCTAAGGTCTCAAAAGCTTACTGTTTTGTGTTTTTACATGGGTATTTCTTAATCTTAATAGAATACAGCCAATTAAACTTTATTGTCTCATAAACCTCCAAGCCTATCTCCTTTTTATGAGTTCCTTATAGTGCTTTCACAGCTATTGCAAGTAATTTATAGTGATCCATGACAAGGAAATTCAAACGGTGTGTTGCCTTATGTAACTAAGCAATTACTCAATTATTGATTAATTACCTAATTATACTATGAAAAATCCTTCTTTTGTTTATAAGAGATTTACCCCAACAGTGTCTGGATTCACTGCTCTGAGGAAATATGCAGGTTATATCTACATGCTTTAATTATATCCTTTCAATTCTGATGCCACCTGAGAGTAAATATTTAATTCCAGGAACATTTACCTATGTAAATCTGTTTATTTCCATTAGTTTGTAAGAAAAACAGTTCTTTTTTATTTGCCTTCTTCCAGATTAGTTTTGGGTTTTTATTTTCAGTGGAGCTTTATCCTGAAAAGCCCACTCAACTGATTTCTATTCAGTATTGCTCTTCATTTTAATTTTGCATTATGACTTAGTGCCAAACTGAGCAGTGTTATCTAAAAGCAAAATCTGGCCCATCATTATTTATTTCCTGAGATCTCCAAAAGGTTTCTGATATGTAGATATTTTAGGTTATCTGCATTTATTCAAGCTACTTCAAGTAGTTTTCCAAGAAAGGCTCTCAGGGAGCCCTACTCTAGAGTTAGTCTATTAGCTTTAGTGCAACTACCTGGTCTCCCCACGGGCAGGTGAGCCACCACTCCCTTTCCTGCACTGTCTTACCATCACACACGCATATTCCCACAACCTGTGCTATGGTTAAATTAGTTATTCCAGCCAACACCAATCTCAGTTGAAGATGTGGTGTTTCACCTGTTCTGTACACAGCTCTCGATGCCATCATGCAAAGTCTGCGACTGTTAGACACTTGGCTACAATGCTAAGGCAATTAACCATCTAAATAGATGGAAGTGTAGCAAACCTTTTAATGAGTCTGAAATAAAGGTCAAACGTGTAGCATGCTTGAGCTAACATTTCCATTCTTTTTCAGAAAAATAACTTAGGAGATGTAATTGCATCTCTTCAAAAATCTCATTTTATGTTACATAAAATGTTGGGGGTTGAAAATTGTTTACTTGGTAGAGATTAGCAGAATAGTAATTTTCATGTGCTGTTTATTATTCATGAGATTAACTATCAAATGGCTATGTAAATAAAGCACAGTGCAGTGCTTATAATTCTGAGAAAGTAAGCACTGCAAGTCACAATTCCTAGACAGTGCTACTGTTTTTCATGAATGACATAATCCAGATTCAGACCCAGAATGACATGTTCCTAATTCCTTCTGTTGTCAAGAAACCAGTGAACTCAAAAACTTCAATTGCTACAAAATTCTGGAGCTTTGTGTACTGCATGACCATGCTTTTGTCCTTCAAAACTAACAAAGTTCCAGATGCTACCTATAGAGAAAGAGTTATTGTAGCTAGAAAGCTTTGGAAAATCTTAATATATATTAGTGAGACTATTTCCCCTCAAGCATACTGAAAGATTTATAAAGTAATGCCCAGATACGTGGCATATATGGATTTTATGAGACAGTCCTGAAAGGTTGTTGTTTTGACAACAAAGAATATGAAGTGTACAAATATGTATAGATCTCAGAACTCAGAAAAATTCCAGTGATTGAAATACATTTTAAGAAATTATATGTCTTGGTTCACGTGCCACTGTTAAAAGCATTCCATTCTGAAATTGCCAATACCATTAATATCCTGCCTTTTCATACTGCTTCAAAAAGGATGCATTATAATATCACAAGAATTTAGGCCTTTTTACATAAATAAGCAGAAGTCTATCAAAGCAGATTGCATCTGAAGTACACCAGCTGAACAACACTTACTTAGATGAAACAAGACAAATAGTCCCAAAGCTGGGCCAAATCCAACAATGTAAGGATGAACAAAACCTAGTGCCAGGTCCTGCACTTTGACCACAACACCTCCCTGCAGCTTTACAGGCTGGGGTCAGAGTGGCTGGACAGCGGTGGGGCAGAAAGGGAGCTGGGGGTGCTCATTAACAGCAGCTGGACAGGAGCCAGCAGTGTGCTCACGTGGCCAAGGAGGTCAGTGGGATCCTGGCCTGTGTAAGAAACGTGAGCAGGACCAGGAAAGTGTTTTCTGCTTGTATTTGGCACTGGTGAAGACACATTTTGTCCAGTTCTGGGACCCTAGAAGGGCATCCACATGCCCAAACACGTCCAGAGAAGGGCAATGAGGCTGATGAATGGTCTGGGACACAGGTCCTCTGAGGAGCAGCTGAGGGAGCTGGGGTTGTTTCGACTGGAGAAGAGAAGGCTCAGGTGTGGCCTTATCAACTTCTCTAACTCCCTGAAAGGAGGTTGTAGCCCAGTGGGAGTTGGTTTCTTCTCCCCTGACAGGGGGACACAGTCTTAAACTGAGCCTGGGGAGGTTTAGGCTGGACACTAAGAAAAAATTCTTCACAGAAAAAGGGATTGAGCATTGGACTGGGCTGCCCAGGGAGGTGGTGAGTCACCATTCCTGGAAGTGTTTAAGTAAAGACTGGATGCAGCACTCAGTGCCGTGGGCTGGTTGACAAGGTGGTGCTCAGTCACAGGTTGGACTCGATGATCTCAAAGATTTTTTTCAACCTAGTGAATTCTTTGATTCTGTGGAACAACTTTCATTCTCCCATGACTCAAACCTATTTTGTAGGCTAAAGATGAATAGCACAAATCCCATCAAAGTGTGACTTGGCAAAAATTAGAGCTCATGTAATTTTTCATTTTAAGAATGAGTGTAGGTTTTGCCTTTGTCCCACTGGTGAACAAAACAAAGAGTATGAATACTTACGCACAATGAGAAATTCCAGATGATATCAAGACAACACTCCAGTGCTATTTCAGTCTCAGGACAAGAAACTACATTCATTTCAGTTGAAAGGCAGAGTCAATAAGAAATTATTTCAAAACAGTATCATTAGAATATCAAATTTGCAGTGCTAGTAAGCTATTGAGGCTAAAAAAAAAATTCACAAAAATGTAACAAATTTATCTGTTTGCAATGCTTTCCTACAGGTATCACTTTCAAGTGATTGACCTGAGGTTATATCCAATTCAGCAGTTCCAAAATCATTGATGCCTGATTTCCAGTTCAGATTCCTACTTGTTAAAACTGGTTGAATCTGCTGTAACATCCTGTTATCTGCTTCTGTATTCATGAGCAAGGTCCCAATCTATGTTTTTTTCAGAAGGTGCTGTTACCTCAGTAGCACCAGGGACAGTTACAGGTATATTCTCTCACTGATATATATTCTCTGCAGCTGATATTCTCTCACTTTTTGGCCCTCTCTTCACAGGACCGAATTTGTTTTATTCTATTGTTGGAAGAAATGCATTTCACAGCACAAGAAATAACATGGAAAAAAAAATTGGTTTTCCCAGATCTTTCTCTTTCATGAACAATCAACCTGTTTATTTTAATCAACCATTGCCCACAAAGTCTCACCTCTGAGCAAGCTTGAATTCAGATTTTATGGAAAGTGTGGGTGTACATAACATCACAGATCACTTTGGTTGTGTCTTTAGGGCTGATCTCTAGCACAGCAATTCTACTGTACCTTTGTAGTAAGTTTGGTTGGCAGGTCAGACTATGTTCATGTGACAAGCTGACAGATATGAAAACTTTCACTAGTTGTCAGTTCATATGTGAATTGTCTCAATTATCTCAAAAGTCAGGCCTCTATTTAAGTTTGCATCTTGGTTTTCACAGATTTCTAAAAACACGAGACTGATGCAAACAAGGAGCAGAAAACCAACAGTCCCAGGGTCTGTACAAACAAACACGTCTAGATCACACAAGAAGTACAGTCCTACCATCTGTACCAACACAGTGTTTGTCAATTGCCAAAGGGTAAAAGAGATTATGAAGACACTTATTCATGCTGGTGTAGTAGACATAAGGTCCTCACAGTGCCTTACAAATTCACATAATGCTGCTTTTTCATTTGGACTTCCAATTGAGTTGAGCAATATGAAAAGTCCATCAGCATTTAACCAAAGAAATCCTAAGCAAATACAGAGCTGCAAATGCTGAAGAACACTAATTATTCCAGCTGAGACTGACATTAAGTTATATTCAATCTTTTACCCCTCATTGACCCTTTTCCTAAAGGCAAAATATGCCAGAACTTTGTATATTTATTAGGTTACTTATGTCAGGTATGAAAACAGCCACGAATCCTTGAATATTAATGTTTACCTAGAAAACCAGAAACTTGGCCCAAATATAGATGAGTGTATGGGGATCTTTGCCTTAGTTTCAATCATTTATGAATCACACAAAATAAATTCTCTGAACAGCAGGACAGAATAGAAACAAAGAACCAAAAATACTAAAAAAACCCTTAAAAATTAAAAAATTAATTCAAAAAAACCTAAACAACTATGTATGCACATATAATCTACAGCAAGTGAAAGTCCTGAGCTACTGTTTTGGTTTTTATTTTTCTTTTTAAATCAAAGGGGTTTACTTTGAGGTTTTAGTTCTTTTCTAAATTGCTGGCATAAAATTAAGGGTCTTATTTAATTATCTGTTCACAGACCCTTGATAACCCATTTCTCAGTGGTTGCTCTTAGAGTTTTGAGATAGGTGTTAGTCTTTCTTCCAAAATCAACAGCTAGTCTAACATAAATTATGCTCTAGCTATGAAAAGACAAATTGTTGTAAGACAAATCCATCATCCATTAAAATGTCTCTCATCCTCAGTGTCCTGCAGTGTCAGTGTAGTGATCACTGGTCTTACCATTCTCTTTTAAGAACTGCAGCTCTAGGTTTTTATAATTCGAGCTTCTTGACACCTTTATTTTTATTCAAGTACTCAAAGAAATATGCCTTTCTATGAATGCCCTGACCAGCATAATCACTGAGGCAAATTTGAATCTGTTCAGTGAATTTGTTTAGATTTGGAGCACATCCTAAGAATTCTTTAAAAGTTTTCACAAGATCTCTAACTTAGTGTATAATGAGCACAGCAATTGCATTTTGAGTGACAAAAGATTACATTAAAAAAAAAGAAAAAATAATTATATAATTCTTTAATACAGCTCTGATAATTCTGCAGTCACAGATCCCTACTAAAGTCAACAAGAAAGCACCCAAGTATGAGTGTGGTAGAAATCAGTTTTAAGACCATATATTACCTGCCTGTTTGTGTGTTGATAAATTATTCTATATTAATTTCACTGAAAATAAAGATTAATAAGTATCCGACACCCAGAATACCAAGAAAATAATTAAAATCATTAAGAAGGGGCTTTCATTGTATTTTAACAATGGACCAGAGCCTGATATCAATTAGGTTATGGCTAAGTAAAAGGAGTGCCTCAAAAATACCTGCACTCTCGCTGCACAAGTCACTAACATTGACCTACAGCACTGATGAGGCAAGAGGAAGACAGACCACAAGCAACAACAGCACTTCCACACTAAGAAAAGAGGTCAATAGACTCTGCCAGGAGAACGCATGGGTGAGAGCTGTACCAGATATCTGTCACAATCAGAAGCAAAACACATCCCGAGGCGTCTACTTCTACATCAACATGCCTTCTATGCTGTGAGAGTAATCATAAAAAAAATTATTTTGGAAATTAGGAATATTGCTTTTTTCATTTGGCCTAAATAGCGACACTTTATTTTGCTTAGCAGCATGGAATATACTACTGAAAAAGCTCAATGATTCTTTCACACCCACTATTAATTTTGTTAAGAAAGTTCCAACAATCTTGTAGCTCTTTGTGAATAAGAAAAATGTTTGGATGATTGTTTAGAAGTTCTGGAAATTAAGTCCCATTTCTATCATCATGGGAACTTCCCTGCAGTGAAAAGGATTCTCCAGGCCAAAAAAAAGTTAACATTTACAGGTATGAAAGACAGGTTTCACAAGTCAAGAAAAAGAAAAATCCAAGTGTTTCTTCATATAGGGAAAAAAACAAAACAAACCCAACAACAAAGCTTTTAAGCAAAAGAAATGCTAATATTTCACGAATTATAAATGCCACATTTTCACAGAGATAGCAAATTAGCAGATGAATTTCTATTCAAAGATTTATTTTCACTTGCCAGAACCTGAAATGTGAAAAGACATTCTGAAATAGGCTCAACTTGTTGAAATTTTTTCAGTGTGTTCCTCTTTACATACTTCTAGTAAAATTGAAGGAGAAGGAGTATTTTAGTCACTTCTCAGAGAGAAGCTGCAGCAATTTTTGAAAGGAATATTTATTAAAACCTGAACAGAGGTGGGAGCTGGTAGGCACTGGACCTCTCAGAAGGTTCTCTGGATATGAAGTTATCATTATATTCAGCACAAAGCAACAGAACACTGAAATGAGAGATAACAGGTGTGAAGGTCTGAATGTGGAGAGGACAGCTTTTAGGGCATGCAGCCTGGTCCTGGGGAGATGTCTGTGGGTTCCAGGAGCCTTGGACTGAGGAAATGAACCTTTTCATTGCTTGTCCTTGGGGAATTCTGACAACCTTCATGCTTCATTTTTCCAACCTTAAAAATAAGAACATACAGATTATATTTTTATTATTTCCAAGATAGTTAATACTTTTTCTTTTTCTAGTCAAATATATTCAGAAGAGGATTTAAAAATCTTTTTAAATGTTTCAGAGCTGTTGATTCCTTTGATAAATAAAAAAAATCATTTCATAGGAACAGGAGGAGTTAGATAAGACAAATCCTTGTGTATTGTCTTAGAGCTGCTGCCTAGAAATGTTTGAGCACATATTTGATGTGACTAATTCTGTTTATATCAATAGAATTCTATGCTGTAGAAAGGTTGAGCGCTGAATGAATAAATATGAGACTAAACCCAAAAGTTGTAAGAGAAAGTATTCTTTTGCAGTGGGAAACTTGGACAGCCTTCCATAAAGCTTGAGGTAGGAAAAGAGTAAGGAGAATTCAATTCATTCCTAAATATTTGAAAACTTGGTTTTTATAGGGTTTTCCTCACAAGTGTTCTTACTCACTCCAGGGAAACATCTGCTTTGAAAAATCTTCAATTATTCTGATGCTTAGTTTGAAGACTTGAATTGTGGAAAGGGGATGAATGGAGTTGGTGCGTGAATTCAAGCATTTGTCCCTAAAAGCTGAATCCACACAGGCACCTAATTATCTTATCTGCCTCATAAATATATAATTTTGAATCAATTGTGAATGCCAAAGCTCCTCTAGCTGCAGCAGATGTATTCACTCAGCATATAAGGTATCTATAATTAAATTACATGCAGGCTGGTTACATAGATACTTTAAACAGCATGCATTTTCTTCCTCTACCACTAGAAACAAGTAGTAAAGTAGAAGGGTGTACCCTGATATCTGTGGTATCAGTGCAGAAGGACAGAAAATAATGTATCTGAAAAAGACAATGATCTCATGTTGAAGTGAACTCATACCAGATGGGGGTGACTAGATCACAGATCTACCAACTCATTACATTTCAGGGTATTGAGGTAGCAGACACAAATATATGCTTTTCTGGATGTACACAAGTAGGATCATGAACAGGTCGAATGGAATCGAAGAAAACAGATGCAACAAAGAGATAAAGACCATTTTAATATGGTATTACATACCCATGCACCACAGTGTGGCAAAATTGTATGGGATTATTGAAAACAATCAGTCTTCAGCAATGGCTTCATATCTGCACTGGTACCTTAAGAAACACCCTTGCCAGATCACGCTTATAAGGAGAAGGACATGCCTTGTTTTTTGTTGAAACACGGTGCAGATTGGCAGATTTAAAACAGAAGCAAAATACGTGTGAGGGAGTTGAAATATGGCTCTGCAGCTGAAAGACACAGGGACTGAAGCATTCCTCTTTAAACTCTCCATTCATTCAGCACTAGTCTTCTCCATTTTAAATGGAAAAATTACTCAAATTCCCAGAGCTTTGTGATCTCTGATATTTCACCATTTCCAACGAAAGACAGTTGCTATACTCAAACAAAAGCAAAATACATCCTTCAGACAAATGAAGAAAAATAAGTACCTGGATTGCAGTGTAAAGATTATCTGTACCTCTATAGCTCCAAACACTGTCAAGAGATTTTAGGGAGGAGCAATAGTAGCATTGAATGTACAGCAGTTGAATTTATTTATTTAAGACACCTTTTACAGTCCAGATAAGGCAAAAATCATACAGAGGCAAAACATTATGAACAATATTGTGACACAGCTTAAAGAAGACTTAATTTATGGGGTTTGGCTTGACTGTTCATACAGTGAAATCATTTAGTCTAAAGAAAAAAGATATTCATACTCCACCAAGTATACCCCAATGCGCCGTCTAGCATTACACTCCGTATATTCTGAGTCTGTCATGGACTGAAGACAAAAGGAAAACTCCAATGCCAAGTCTGGGAAGGAGAAAATTACCTGGACAAGGATGTATTTGTCCATAAAGAGTTAATATGTTCAGGTTGTACTCTGTAAACCTCTGGGGATGGCATCAAGATCAGTGCAAGTTCCTGCTGCCATATATCCTCTCAGCCTGTGCCACACACAGCTGTTACACAATGGGCAATAGTGATTGCTGAGATTATTGTCCTCAATGCACTGATTTTTCTATTAATTTTCGAATATTTAGCTTGGTCTAGCCCAGGATGACACCAAAGTTCAGGGCTTTGTGGCAACACCAGCTCTGATTTGGCTAGTGGATCCCATCCAAATCCAAGAAAATTCCAGGTAAGAACTGAGTAATGAAGAAGATGAATGACATTTCTGCCAAGAAATAGATGAACTAAGGTCAGAATCAAGATGTCTTGTTTCTTGAAGATGAAGTTTCTTGAGGCTCTAAACAGTTGACAGATGAAATAATCTGCATTTTTTGGCAAAAAATGTATTCACTGTAGGAGAAAATAATACAAATTAAGAACTCTACGACAACTTTGTTTTCTGTGTCTTTTTAAGCCACTTTTGCTGCTGGCTGCATAGCAAGACTCACAGCTCCAGACAACCTACGGTTCCTCGCACTGGAATCATCCTCCCATTCCTCCCATGTATTTCTGTGTGCTTGGAACGGCACACAGGGTTCATCAGTCCAAGAGATCATGTCCCAACATCACATAAGAACCTTTAGTCTTGCATCTGGAATGGCTCATCTTCAGGGTAAACTCTTTCCTATGGAGATCCTTCACCCTACTTTGCAGCTAGCTAAACAGACTTCAAAAGTAGACACATGAATAAAGAACAAACCTGCATCTTCCTTTCTAAATCACTTTAGGCTGACCTCAGCACACATGAACTCAGAAAAGCCAATCATTCAATTACACTTTCTCTAAAATCTGACTTCTTCTATCCTCAGTGGCCAGGGTCCTGACAATTCCTCCTGTAGACTTCCACCAGGCATTTGTTACAGAGCAAAGAAAGGTGAAGGGTGTGGAGCTTCTGACTGAGAGCCTGCTGTTGTTTAGGTGGTACAGAAAGATAGCAAGGTCCCCACAAAGGAAGTAACATTTCTGTTTAACTTGACTGAGGTACACAAGGCCTTGGGTTTCAGTCAGGTTATCCACTGTGAGATTCAAGTAGCAAAACCACTTCCTTTTACCTCAATCCATAGGTTTATTATCACTGACAGTCATCCAATGATTGGTTTTTAGCAGTGGCCAGTTGCCGTTTACGAAACCTTGGAAACATGCTTTGTTCCCCTTCTCACTGCCAAAGAACTGATCTAGTGTTGAATGTTGAAGAGTCTCTCTGAACAAGTTATGCAGACCAGCCTCTCTAAGGAGGAGCTAAAAATTGCAATCTGCTGGAAAGTGGAGTAGATTACTTAGGGCAAACATTTGCAAGCTATTTGCAGAACAGTGGGGCAGTTATAACCATAAAAAGGCAGGCTCATGCACAGAGACAGATGGCAATGAGGGTGGCTTGGAGAGGAGGCAGTCATAATTTAGGAGTAAGAAATGAGGAAATCATTGATATAAAAGCTTAAAAGTTGGGAAGGGATTCATGGTTACTTTTTTAAACTGTATAAAGAAATCTTGAATAGCAGAATGCAGAAAGTAATATGAGAAATAAATGCATATTGAAAGAGTCAGAAAAGGAAAAATGTTAGCAAATAGAAAGCCTTCTAGCATTACAGAAAAAGTTTCTGCATTATACAGAAGAAAATATATTTAAATATTTCAGCAAGTTACAGAGAACCCCTGTTTAATCCCCCTCTATGTATTTCTTATCCCTCTCTATACTCTTCAAATGTGTTCCACAGGTGATGTGTTTCTGTAATAAAATAGGTTCTTGGGTAGTTTGTTTTGAAGCAACTAAAAGAAGTATTTGAAAGTAAATTTTAAAAATAGAGAGGGGAAAGATATTCATCAATTGGTTTCATAATATCATCTTTATTTTAGAGATGGAAACACAAAGGCATAGAGAAATAAAAATGAGAAGCTGCAATCCCATTGTGTCCATGGTATAAACTCAAAAAAATACTATCTCTTAAATTTTTGAAGACACATGGGGTGGCTGAAAAAATGACTACCAGAAGCAGATATTTTTTGAGATTTATTATTTCTTAAGACACAGTGTTAAATAGTTTCTCCATTAATTCATTTTCATAACCATTTGGAGTTACTTTCTGGAGAAAAGGAACCTTAGCAACCAGAAGAGTCTCTCTGCTTTGTAAAAGCCTTTTTTAAGTTAAAATCCTAAGGCTTTGCATCTATGTACTTGTTTTAAAAGCTGACATTGAAAAGATAATATAAGCCTGCCCAGTTCTCCTCTTTACTAAGTTGTATTATTTGACATACGTCTAGCAGCGTGCACGCTCGAGGTTATACTGTCCTTAACCATGGCTTCCTGCAGTTTACACTCGACCATTATTCTGTACACAATGAGACGTAACATTAAAAATGCATAGCACACCTTGCCCAAATTATCTCATTGTCCTGCCATGACAGAAAACACAAAGCGTGCGTTTGAAAAGTAACTGTCTTCCTTCTTCTAGTATAGGTATCATTAATTCCTTTGTAAGTTTGTTTGTTTAAAATAAGAGTATTTCTCCAGAAAAACAAGCAGTATTCTGGATGCACATAAAGATTCTTTGGAGAGACCTGAATGTCGGCGTTACATTGTAAATGGGACAGGGCCCAGGCAGACATTCCAGTAGCTTTTTATTATTTTATCAGCCTCATGTACACAAGAGATGTACATGACTCACGACTGCACTGACAACCCGAAATCTCTTAGTCACAGAACATTCTTAAAAGTTTTTCAGCCAATAGCATGCTTCTAAAGTTTACAGACAAGAGTTTTAACCAGTTACTAAAAAGCACACATACACCTGTTACAGACAATACTCACTTGTATGTCTTGTAATAATGCACAATATTCCATTATTAAACTTAAAACGTCAGTATATTTGCTAAGTACATTTTCTGCAGCTTCAATACTTCTCTGAGCCAAACCTAGAAACACTAACCCTTGTTCTAATGTCCTTGCAGTCTACATAATTGTATCTTCTTCTATATTCTGGTTTTTGCAGATGCAATTGAACCTAAAATCTTTGCTTTATTTCTGAAACCGGGTTTTCTCACTCAATCTGAAAGCCTTCTCACCTTTTGTGCTTCCCACACCTGAACTCATTTTTTCTGCTCCTAAAAGAAAATTCTGTTTTATATCTCCAAATTCTACTAGATATTTTAAAGAAACAAACAAAATAAACCTGAATATACTACCATAAATTACTGCCAGATAATGAATTGATTTTTGAATGTACAGAGCAGAGATAGGGTCCCAACCCTATTGAAAGTCAATGAGCACTGAGAGTCAAATTACAATCTGAGTATGTCCTCTGAATTGCACACAATTACCATTTCCTAGGTTTTTCTTTCTGTGCTGGAGAAGAGTTTCAGCATTACTTTTTTTCCCCCAAGAAATATTTGTTTGTATTTTTCAGCCTAGAATCTCATTTACTCTTCAATTCAGATATCTTATGTCCATTAGGTTGTCTTCTTATTATTTCTTTATCTTTATTGATGTTCATATGTTTTCCCCATTTATTACGTCCTGTGGGTTTCATTATCATGTAGTTTGCCCCAAGTGAGAAAATAAGCTTGTGTAAATGAATGGTGTTTCTCTCCTCTCTTCAGTGCAGCTATGCTGATCCACACCAGTGGAAGCTCTATCTGACTGTCCCTAGAAGATTGCTAATTGAAACCAGAAGTAAGCAATTGACTGCATTTTCTGGTGCACAGGATCCCTAAAATTATACCCATCTTTCAAATCCAGCTCTCAATCCCCATAAAACACTCATGCACTGACTCCTGAGAATTACAGTGAATTAGTATTTTCTGAAAGAAGTCTTTTTGGGATAAATTGATACAATTGTAGTACGTTTCAGTGAAGCTGTACCAGAAGACAGTTCAGCTTGATCAATTATATGCTATTCTAAACTGCATCTATCAGTGAATCACATCAAAGAATCAATAGTTTCAGGACTGTAAATCTTTTGATGTACAGAAAAATAGAATTTTAGGATAAAAATGGCATTTATTTTACAAATTAAATAAATGCACAGCTGAATCTAGATTGAAAATAATATCTGGTTCTTATAACATTTTCCATCTAGGTCTCAAGTTAGTGAGATTACGTGAATAGTGAGAATAGTGATTAAGACCAATATTCTGTTCTCTAGATCACAAATAGTTAACAAGCTGTCATATGAACATAGCTTGGAATTCACAAGATTAAACCCATTTACTCTACCAGTTAGCCACAGTGAACAGAAAAGCTACAGCAAAACAGAAGCTAGCTTTCAGATAGAGTAAAAAGAAAAAACAACCAACCAAACTCAAAAATTCTACGTGTTAAACCTACTTAAAAGTGACTAACATGCCATAAGTCGAGCCAGCATATTTTCTCTTTCGGGGACTGCCATAAGGACTGCCAAAAATGTCCTCAAAATCACACCTTGTGAAGTATTCCATATGATTCTCCAAAGCTTATTTGATTTAATTTCTTCACAATCAATATGATTCCCCCTGGGAGCAAAAAACCTGATGCTGAGTCATTTTGTCCAGAAGGATACTCTCAGAGATGTAAGCAAGTTTCTTCTGTCTTGCTTGCTAGACAGCTTTCAAGCCCTGAAAGCGCTGTGCAAGTTCAAAAGCATCTTCTTGGGTTCTTAACGTTCTTGAATACTTTTCCTATGCAATCAAGATTTTCTTCTGCACAATCTTACAATTGTGATAGTATTCCTTCAAAACAAACCAACTATTTTCAAATCTGATATTCAAAATATGAGGCAGAGAAGAATATCCTGCCTCACTGAGTCAACTCAAGTCCGTATAACTACTGCTAACTTGATATTGGATCTCAGCTAAGCCTGTGTGTTAGTTTAACTGAGACTTTGCACCATATAATCCCAAATACTCAAACACGTAAGAACTGTGAGTGAGCATCTGCCTGCAAAGGGTAGAGTAGACACACCCTCTGTCAAAGAAATTGAAAAAATAAAATTAAACTGCACTTGATCCCTCTTGGAGGAAAAATCACTGCCTCCCATAAGATGAATAGGTCCCAGTGCAAAGCTTTATTCCTAAAAGGAAGAAAGANGAGGGAGGCCTGGGGAACAGATTTGCTTTCCTTGGTCTATTGTTTTTGCTGAGAAATGATTGCTGTGCCTATTAAATTGGCCAAGGAAAAAAAGCAGGGCCCATATTTGCCATTCTCAGTAGGAATTTTAGGCCTATCACTGTCAGTTGCCAAGGTCATGTTTACATCTTCCCCCTTCGGTCCTCTGGAGGGGTAACTGTCTTGCCTTTTGCTTCCCCTCAGCATTTTGGGGGCTTAGTTGGATACATGAGGCTGCAGCAAGATGCAGACAGTAAAAGAGAAAAGAATCATCCCCTGATGACACTAATATTTATTGTGGTTCCTAGAAACATGGGAAGAGGGATCTGGCATTTTTGTTTGTCAAGGTGTTGTTTCTTTAGTAATGTATTTTAAACCATAACTTCTGCTGTAGCCTAATCAGAGGCTGATAGTTCTTACTTCAGATATAAATTTTTACTTTTTCATCTGTGCTTATACCATAGTTGCTCTTCTGGCCAAAGGATGCATCTAGGGACAAATAAAAACCATCAAGAACCCCTGCAGTTTATGTAGGAATTATGGAGATGTGCAGAGACTGTGGGTCTTTCTCCACACAAAAGTCTTCAAATCCCTTTACTGTAAATACCAGAACACACAAATAAATAAAGAAAATCATCTTGATTACTAGTGCCTTGTTCACAGATGAAATCCTACATGTATAAGAATTGTGGGATTTTTTCTTCTCATATGATTCCCAAGAGAAGCATAGTAGTATATTTATATACACCTATATGATGAAGTACAACATTAATATGAGCTACAGAAAAAAAAATGAGGCCTTTAAAGACTTTCATTTATGTTAATAGACCAGACTACTATATAACCTGTGTATAAATATATATATATATATATAAAATAGTATGAGGCTGCTTAAGATTCAGAGATTGTGGAAGAGCAAGACTATTACAGAGACTTATTTTCATCGGCTGAGATTAGCTTTTAGATATATGTGGGTTTAGGGAAAAAAAATCCTTCCAAGAGAAACTTTTAGTAATAATCATATTTTGAATTTTGGATTTTTAAATTTTTTTTAATTAACACAGATTTCCATTGTAGCTGATCATGCATCTAAGATAGAGTAAAAGGAAAAAAGAGATTTATTGGTATTAGCTACATTTCCTTAAGGGTAAAATAGTTCATGTTAGAGATGTGATAGATTTGAATGTAGAAATATTAGTTTTTATGAGNTCAAAAATTCTACGTGTTAAACCTACTTAAAAGTGACTAACATGCCATAAGTCGAGCCAGCATATTTTCTCTTTCGGGGACTGCCATAAGGACTGCCAAAAATGTCCTCAAAATCACACCTTGTGAAGTATTCCATATGATTCTCCAAAGCTTATTTGATTTAATTTCTTCACAATCAATATGATTCCCCCTGGGAGCAAAAAACCTGATGCTGAGTCATTTTGTCCAGAAGGATACTCTCAGAGATGTAAGCAAGTTTCTTCTGTCTTGCTTGCTAGACAGCTTTCAAGCCCTGAAAGCGCTGTGCAAGTTCAAAAGCATCTTCTTGGGTTCTTAACGTTCTTGAATACTTTTCCTATGCAATCAAGATTTTCTTCTGCACAATCTTACAATTGTGATAGTATTCCTTCAAAACAAACCAACTATTTTCAAATCTGATATTCAAAATATGAGGCAGAGAAGAATATCCTGCCTCACTGAGTCAACTCAAGTCCGTATAACTACTGCTAACTTGATATTGGATCTCAGCTAAGCCTGTGTGTTAGTTTAACTGAGACTTTGCACCATATAATCCCAAATACTCAAACACGTAAGAACTGTGAGTGAGCATCTGCCTGCAAAGGGTAGAGTAGACACACCCTCTGTCAAAGAAATTGAAAAAATAAAATTAAACTGCACTTGATCCCTCTTGGAGGAAAAATCACTGCCTCCCATAAGATGAATAGGTCCCAGTGCAAAGCTTTATTCCTAAAAGGAAGAAAGAGTGTAAAAGAGGAAAGGTATTTTGTAGGAAGGACCTTTGATCAAAGGGAAGACAGAAGAATAAGATTAAGTTATGACACTGGAGACCCATGGTGTTCTGAGAGCCTGGGAACCACTGAATGGAGGGAAAATGAGGAGCAAAGAGGGAAACTTCAGAAAACAATTCTACTAGGGGAAGGCCAGAAGTGCTCTGAGGGAGGCCTGGGGAACAGATTTGCTTTCCTTGGTCTATTGTTTTTGCTGAGAAATGATTGCTGTGCCTATTAAATTGGCCAAGGAAAAAAAGCAGGGCCCATATTTGCCATTCTCAGTAGGAATTTTAGGCCTATCACTGTCAGTTGCCAAGGTCATGTTTACATCTTCCCCCTTCGGTCCTCTGGAGGGGTAACTGTCTTGCCTTTTGCTTCCCCTCAGCATTTTGGGGGCTTAGTTGGATACATGAGGCTGCAGCAAGATGCAGACAGTAAAAGAGAAAAGAATCATCCCCTGATGACACTAATATTTATTGTGGTTCCTAGAAACATGGGAAGAGGGATCTGGCATTTTTGTTTGTCAAGGTGTTGTTTCTTTAGTAATGTATTTTAAACCATAACTTCTGCTGTAGCCTAATCAGAGGCTGATAGTTCTTACTTCAGATATAAATTTTTACTTTTTCATCTGTGCTTATACCATAGTTGCTCTTCTGGCCAAAGGATGCATCTAGGGACAAATAAAAACCATCAAGAACCCCTGCAGTTTATGTAGGAATTATGGAGATGTGCAGAGACTGTGGGTCTTTCTCCACACAAAAGTCTTCAAATCCCTTTACTGTAAATACCAGAACACACAAATAAATAAAGAAAATCATCTTGATTACTAGTGCCTTGTTCACAGATGAAATCCTACATGTATAAGAATTGTGGGATTTTTTCTTCTCATATGATTCCCAAGAGAAGCATAGTAGTATATTTATATACACCTATATGATGAAGTACAACATTAATATGAGCTACAGAAAAAAAAATGAGGCCTTTAAAGACTTTCATTTATGTTAATAGACCAGACTACTATATAACCTGTGTATAAATATATATATATATATATAAAATAGTATGAGGCTGCTTAAGATTCAGAGATTGTGGAAGAGCAAGACTATTACAGAGACTTATTTTCATCGGCTGAGATTAGCTTTTAGATATATGTGGGTTTAGGGAAAAAAAATCCTTCCAAGAGAAACTTTTAGTAATAATCATATTTTGAATTTTGGATTTTTAAATTTTTTTTAATTAACACAGATTTCCATTGTAGCTGATCATGCATCTAAGATAGAGTAAAAGGAAAAAAGAGATTTATTGGTATTAGCTACATTTCCTTAAGGGTAAAATAGTTCATGTTAGAGATGTGATAGATTTGAATGTAGAAATATTAGTTTTTATGAGTACTTTTGCCCAGATACTATTATATTATTGGTGACTGAAATATGAAATATTTTGTGCTTATTCAGTACCAAACAACACAGGAAAAGGGACTGAAGCCATTTTCTAGTAGTCTTTACAAAAATAAATATGACAAAGGAAATATTTCTGTACAGCTCTGAACTATGGGCATGAACAAATTTGTTGTTCAAAAACAAGTCACTTTATCATAGCTGAATTTAAGTTTTATTTAGAAGGGATTTATTAGCTTTCAAATATAGAGGAGAAAATTTTTTTCATCAGGGATTTCCATAATGCACATAGGATGAGTATGCTTACAAATAGAATTTTGCAGGGCGATGTGGAAACAGTGGCAAAGGGTTACCCTGTGCAGGCCAAGGAGCTGCCCCTGCCTCTTCCTCCACCTGAAAGAACCTTCATTTCTTCTGACCAAAAAAATGTTCCCATTTTGCGTATAATCCTATAAAAGTTTATGTCAACATGGAGTGGGGAAACAGAAATTAAAACATCATTTTTTACAAGCAGGAGTGCATTTTTTGAGATACAAGCCCATCCACAAAAGTTCTGTCTAGAGTAGTTTACTATGCATTCACACCAAATTCAACTAAATTGGTCAGATAAACAGTAAGCACTGTTCCCACCAGGAAATATATTTTGGAGCCTGGACATTGTTACAGAGAATAAGTATTTCTAGATCTAAATACAGCAGGTATGGCAATTTGTGGTACAATAAGAATAAAAGTTAAAAGAGAAGCTGAGAAATTACAATCCAAATATCATCTGCAGTTAAACCCCACTTCTCCAAAAAATTAAAATGCCATTCATTTTAGGCAGAGTTGTTGTGGTTCGTGGTCCTTGTTGCCAAAATTGCAAAGCTGAAACTGTTGGATTTTCTAATTAAATTTAAGGATTAATCTTATTTAATGCCAGTTGTTGTTGTGACATGATCTGAAGTGTTCATGAAAGCATTCTCCAAGTTAGCTAAGAGATCAAGTGAGAGCTTCCTAACTGAAACAGCAGAACTAAACAAATGAACTTAAACCAAACCTCACCTAACGAAGTTAGTTCAGAAAAGATTTTCTGACTTGATAAATTATAGCAGTATGGTTGCCACTGTCAATAAGATATAATGGTAGTGCTTTGGTAGGAAATGTACAAAGCTGTATCAAAATTTCAGCACCATCTCTTTGTCAATATCCTGACCAAAAAGCTTTATAGTGGCTTGTCCATTGCATCTGTGTCATTACAAATTACAGCATGAGATTACGCTAGGTTACTGATCAGCCAGCAAGAACACAAGTGTTTTACTGTCTGTCAGCAGGTTAAAAGGATTCTGTTACTTATGCAGCTTTTTAAGCAATGCAGCTGTCAAATAACTCATCTGGTTTTATTCCCTAGCAGTATTGTGCTGAATTAATTTGTCTTCCAGTTTTTGTTCAACATGTTGTTTGCAGGATTACACCATGCACATCATACAGTACTTGGGCCATTGCCTGTGAGGCAATGCTTTTAGATGTAAAAGACAGAATTCAGAACAAAATGAAGCAGAGCTTTTGCAGTAAAACTGCCACCAATTAAGTTATTGCTCTCAGTAGCAATCATGTTGTCTAACCATCTCCCTCATAGTGTAAGACACAGAAATTTACTGTTAGCAGCTACACAACTACTGCTGGATCTAGGGGATTGCAGGGAGTTCACAATGAGATGGAAAAATTAGGATATGGATACATAAAGAGGGAGACAAAATTTCAGTAGAGATGGATTGAAAATACAGATCACTATGAAAGGCTGAGCTGTGCGGTGAAAGAGCTTTTCAAATTGTCAAGGTTTTGTCAGTGCTTTGCCTGCAAGGAAAAACCATCTGACTGAAATCACCAGCGGTTGCTGCTATGTTTTGGGCAACCAAGAGGGGGAGAATTTCAACAAAATGGGTTGAAATATTAAAGCTACTTAGTTCCAGACTGATTGTGGAAAGCCAGGAAAGATTTTTAGGCATTTTCTGCCTGAGAAAGATTCTTACAGCACCAATGTCAGTCAGAGTTGTTCTCAAGTAGAGAAGAATGCAGAAAAAGAAGAAATGAAGAAATGTAGAAACATGAGGGACATGAAAGAGAATTTTGAAAGAGAATTCTCCTTGGCCAATGAGAAATTCTACTTTGGATTTTGTTTTCATACTTTGTGTGGCACTGTTCTGTTCAGCAACACACAGACAGACAGACAGACATCTCTCAGGGAGCAGACAATGCTTGCTAGAGAGACAAAAAACCTTTTGTTTTTTGTTTCTGCATTTTTATATCTTTACCTGCTTGCATGGAATGGAATGAAATAATTAGAATGAAATGAAATAATTGAAATTAAATTAAATTAAATTAAATTAAATAATAAATACAGCCTTCTGAAAATTCTATGAACGTGGAGTCATTTTATGGACAGGCCCTAGCATTATGGCCTCGTCATTTTCACACTGATGACCAGTAAATGCTATATCGGAAATTCATTATTATAATAAAAACTTCCACCTCTGAAGACAGAAGACATGATCCTCCAGTTGGAAGAAGTAATAAGATGTCTTCAAATTACCCAGACATGATCATGGGACATATCAAGGAGTTTTATTCATGAGAAAGGATTATAGGCATCATGACATACAGGAAAAAGTCAAGGTTGATAGCAGAAATAATTTGGTGACAGTCATACACTTGGGATGGACACACAAACAGTGTGGCCTTACACTTCTGTAAGAAGTCAGGTTTTCCAGACCCAGCATAAAATTTTGGAGACCAGGTTGTACCATGCTGACCCCAAGGCTCAAGCCAAGTCCTCCCATCACACTAAGGCAGGAATTTAATGTGAGGACCTAGATGAAAGAAAGCCTTATACACATGCACACACAAGTACTTTGGGACTAGTAAATTGGCCCTTCAAAAGCAGAGAACATCATAAAAATAAAGCAAAGCAAAAACCACAAAGAAAACAAAAAATCTGAACAAAAAAAAAAGACCCAAAGAAACAAAACAAAAATAAAAACAAACAAAAACTCCTAAAACCAAAACAAAAAAACCTCAACCCAAATAAACAACTGAATCAACCAAGCAAACATCAGACTTCTATAACTTCTTTCCATCTTCACCAAATGCAAGTAAGTAACTAATGCTGAAAGAAGTTATAAGGCTGCTAAATATATAGGACAAGCATTCAAGTAGTGTAGAAATTAAGTCATGTTCAGATTAAGCATGTGATTCTTTTTAAAATGCTCTCTTACAAAATATCAAACAGTTCCTTAAAGTGTAGTTCACTAATTTTACTGAATCAGTATAGAATTCAAGGTTCTTGAGACTTTATGACTTTCTTTAAACATGATTGCATCACTCCTTTAGATCTAGATTTTGAATTAAACTGAAACCAATGAAATATTTTTTCTGGGGATTAGTGAAAATACTTTCTACATGAGAGTCATCAAGTAAATGTAATTTTTTTTTTTTGGAGAAAAGGATATAGGAAATCATGCCCACTGGATTATGTCACATTATGGTTACTAACCTAATTGCCATTTATACAAGGTAGTCAGTCCTTCATACAAGCATCTTAATCCCTTCTAAAGTAAAAGGTACTTTTAATTAGTAGACATAGCTGTTTATGTTCTTGAAACTATTTAGTGTCTTCTTGCTGAATCTCTCTCTGGTCATCACATCTGTTTCTTAGACTCCAAAAAATCAAGACTTGTTGCTTTCTTGAAAACTCAGTAATGTTACCTTAAGTCTATAAGACATCACTAAAGTAGCCCATAGTTATTATATCTTTACCTGGACTTCATTGTCCATCCTGCACATTGATTCTTCTTCTCTTGATCTGAAACACTGAAACATAAGAAGTTTAAGAAAATGGACATCAGGTCCAGTAGAGCACAGGTTTGGGAATAACAGATTCTTATTTCCTGCAGTCTCCATAATGTACATCACACTGACAGTCCTAAAGTGAAATTTGACCGTATATTGCTTTTTTTCCTGCCTCCTCCAAAAGCTGTCATGGAACATGACTCATAAGCTCATTGTTATAGTAAAATATGCAATTAAAAACAGGAAAAAGAAATAAATAGAGAGTGAACTACAACTCTTAAACCCCTATCTTCAACCTTGTGCATGCATAAGTAGTTGCCTGGAGAATATAACTACTTATGTTATTTAAATTATACTCTCATCAAAGAAATTTTCTGGATCAGATCCCTAACACATACCAATATGTGTTACCTTGGAACCAGAATAAAAAATCAAAGTAATATCTTTTTGTAAGGTCCCTTAAATATATTTTACCTAAACCATTCTTATTACTCTCTTAAGGTACTAAAAAATTCATGTTGCAAAATATGATGGTAATTCTATCTTGCACAATGTTACAGACATTTGGTAACATTGTCCTACTAATTTTTTTTTTTTTAGCAGTTTGAAATATTCAGAGAAAACTTTTGGTATTTCTATCCTAGTTGTCATCCTAAGTCTAGGACTTAATATTTTCTCAAGTTAATTGGCAATAATGATCATCAAATATAAACCACAGGAAAACTGCCTGAAGAATTTTTCAGGACTTAGACTCACCTGTTCCCTTATCCCTAAGTTATTCATTGTTTCCCTTCATCTGTCATGTGTCAGAGAAGACTTAGCTTTTTACAAATGGAACAGTTAAAATTCTTTCCAGGTACATGGAAAGTACTTGATGTTCTGTTTGACTTGCAACAATTAACCAATATATTTGCTTCAGCTTTTAATAACATTCATCAATTTCAATTTACAAAATCTTAATTGGGAGGTGTAGAAAAACAAATTAACTTTCGTGACAAGATTCAAACCACTATTGAGTCATGGATTCACGTCAAAGTGAGGCTCAAGTGGACATCAGTCTTTCCTTCCTGCATGTTACTCTCTGGTGGAGGAGAAGCTGCGGTTGTCAGAAAAGAAAAGAGCAGAGAAGTTAATCCTAGGACAGCACAAGGTCCACCTTTCTCAGATAGCTTAAAATGTCCTAAAACTGCTACAGTACTAGACAGTCATGATGCAGTCAGCCTATGACTGGATCCTGAAAATAGGAGACTCTTTAACCTTACATAAGATTTTTTTATTTAATGGGTTACAGGCAGTTCTTTGGATAGATAGGTAAACTGAAGTAAGATAAAGATGAGTAATGTCAAGATAAGATAAACAAATATCAATTTTGCCTTTCACTTGTGCCATAGCTGGCTCAGAGAAAAGAAAGTCAAGATTATGCCTGTATATCCCATCATTCTTTGCTATGACCAGCATAGGTCAAAATAATCTTCCTGTTAGAGAGAAATTACAAAGACAGTAAAACTGGAGGCAGTAAAGCCAGAGGCAAAATGCCTTCGGTCAGATTGCCTTTAGAGCAATTTGGATGCATCAAGCTACAGAAAAGTTGCAGCTCACAATTGTCATGCCACCCAATCTAGTAGGAAGAAAAGAGAAGCATTACTACTAGTATCCCAAGGCTATCTCCAGTATACAGGAGATACTTCAGGAAAATATGACACAGAAATGGTGACTCCTCCCCACCAGCAACAATCCCTTGCTGTCATTAATACTAACCAATTATCAAACTAGAAATGGGTTCAGTACAACACAAAAGGAAAAAATCAGGGCAGCATTTATTCTACTACAAGGCCTGTGTTTCATCAGACATTGTAAATGAACCTGAAAGAGGCACTGAAGTTCAAAAGAAATAGTTAATCTGAAACAATTTGTCTGTAATGAGCCTTCCCTTTCAAAAAGCTCTTAGATTTATGTAGCCAAATGGTGAAAAACCAGAAACTGGGCACCTTATTCCCTTGATTAATTTTTTATTTTCTTTACTTAGAATTTTTAAATGTTATGAACTACCGCCAGGTTTCAGCACAGTAATTTCTTTACCATAGTTTACATTATGTTGTTTAATTAATTTAAACACCATAACAGTTACATTTTCAGAAAGATGTTTTGGCTGTCAATTTTACAAAAGAATGAAGAAAAAAGAGGAAGAAGTCCTAAATAAGTATAAATTTAAGCAGATGTGAAGGGCACAAGTTCTGTTTATTAGCATAATAAAGTCATCATCAAAATGGTTTTTGTTAAAAAAAACACACCACATCAGAGTAATTAAACAAATAATGTTTTACATATCTTACATGCACATAGACAAGGTGAAATAAACAAATGAGTGAGCTTATAGAGAAAGTGGCAGCTCAATTTATTGCTTAAATAATGTTTTTTCATAAATAATAATCTTAGCCTGAGTAGTATATTAAATTATTTGTAATCTTTCTATTCGTAATTTCCAAGTTAGTAAAATGTAAGATTTTCAGTTCTTCTGTTTGATCCTGGATCTGAGCAGAAGAGAACACTGACAGGCAAGATTATGTATGACGATGAGAAAAAGTAGAAATAAATAATTATATGATATTTAAAAGGGTGGTCTAGTTGTCAATAAAGTCACGCCATGTGTTCTATCCTCTACACAATACAAAATGAGTATGAATAAATATTATGAGCTACCTAGATAATAAACACAAACTGACTTCTACTGCACGTCACTTTACTGTGATAAAGCTCAAGTGTTTGCACACAAACTTCCCCTGCACTTGAAAAATCTCAAAAANGATAAAGGTCATTTGCTAATGCAAGGCCAAGTCACCAAATGTTAAATATGGAGTAGCAATGATCATGCAAAAGTGTTCAGGTTTACTGTTTCAGGTGAACAGCCAAGACAAGAAGCTGTACTGTTCCTGTGTCTTGTAGGAGGCTATAAAAGTCAAACCTCCAGTTTGTCTTTCTTACTTTCATTTTAATTTAATAAGATGAGGAATAGAAGCTGTGATTTGTCTCAAAAAATTCCATCATTCACAATGTTGATTCAAATAGAAAGGTCAAATAATAGTAATAAATAAACATAAAATTGTAATATTGTAATATTGACAGTCAGGTCAATAAACCAATTATCTGGTTTACTGTTCACATAGAGTAATGTAAAATCACTTCCAATGGTGTTTGAAACTGAAGTAGTTTGGAGGTGTGAAGGATGGATATGTGCACACTGTGAACAGGTGCCTAGGCTGGGGAGGCAGGTTTTTTCACAAGGATTTGATAGCCTCAGCTGGAGAAAAGAGCTTTTGCAGAGTTTACCTTTGTACTTGGCTTCCTACTTCAAGCAGATTCATTTCTTAGGATAACAGTTCATATAAATTATTTCAGCTTGGACATCCATATCCCAGTGTACTTGAAAAAAATCAATAGTTTTCTAAATCCATTTTGAAAGCATCATCCCACTCACTTTTAAAATGAAACAATATATTTTAGCAAGGATAATACAATACACAGGTTTTCTTATGTCATGTAGATGTCTTCTTTCCATTTGTTGCATTCCCATTCTTAAGTCAAAAACCTTTATTTATTAAGTTTTATGCCACTGAGAATAATAATTTCTTGTAATTATTATGTATTTTTCTTTTGCTCTTCTGGAGAGAGTTGAAACACACATATATTGCTGTGTATATGTGTGTCGAGGAATTAGAAAGGGAAAGGCAGAATATTTTGCAGTCCCTGTGTAAAAACGATGAATGAATGGCTTATTTTATTTTGCTTAAAGCATTATTTTGACATCTGCACTAATTACATTGCAACGCCTTTTAAAAACAACCTTTTCTAAAAAAATAAGTAGGCTGTCTTTCTGGTATACATTGATTCCAAACCTATCACCATTGCATTGCTTGGTTTCAACAAGGAAAAAAATTATGACAGATAAAAATGGTTTCAGCTATTCATGGCTAGAAGGAATAATTTTCTGTGATTGTTCTGTTGTAATATCATTTCTATTTGAAAGAAAAATATTTGTTTTGAGGAGGCAAGTTTCTTTCATTGTTAGCTTCACACAACCATTATTTTCTTTGGGTCTACTTTCTTTCCAGCCTACATACAGAACATTATTCCATGTAGAAATTTTGTTGACATATACTCCTTGCTATTTATCCAGCTTACAGAATATGATTAAATTGGTATTCACTCTGAATGACATCATATGTGTTCTTTTTTTACGAGGATTTCAGTGACTCCAAGTACAGGCTTTGCTTCAGTTTTTCCAGAGACCTAGAGTAATTTGGAAAGTATAGCCATGTTCATAATCTCATTTTGTTTTTTGAGTGTCCCTCATTCCAGTTTATCAGACTTTAGAGAAAAATATTATCTTCGAAAACCCAAATTAGGAAAAGTTTTGCACTGTTTTTAATTTTATAGTTTGTAAGATATCAGTATTGTCCTTTCATCTAAGCTCATCCCAATGCCAGCATTGCTCAGTGGAATTAGCAGAGTGGTTCAGTAATCTAATACAAAGGAAACATTAGTTTGTTTCTGAACCAAAGTTTCAAGAGACTTTAAAGTTTTTTTTTTTTTTTTAATGTTTAAAATAAGGATTGAATTCAAAGTCTCCTTGCCAGACGCCTGAACCTTCAATGGAATCTAATGTCCAAGTAAATCCAGTGGTGTTACCAGGAATTAAAAGGATAACTCATTGAATGCCGTCACTGGGCTACTGTCTTTGTAATACAGCCCTTCCAGTACATTGTGTGGGTCTCTCTAGGTTTCTAAACAAAACTTACCAATTTCTGTTAAATTGTTTTAGCTAGGCAATGCCATGTCGTGTTTCTACGTTCTAGGAACAGAAATAACCCAATCAGATGGATCTTGAAGCAAATAGTTTCTCAAAGATACTCTTCAAACCTCAAAACTTAAATCTTATAGGTTGATTTTGCATAAAAATTTTGCATGTCGAAAGAGGAGTGTGAGCTAGACAAAAGAGTAGTGAGCAGGCGGATAAAACTTGTATCACCTCTATCCCCTTTTTGTTTTACTGCTTTAGGTAAGTTACATTACATAATTTGTTTTTGCAGAAGGTCTTGGAAATGTTAAAGCCATTTCTAGAGGTGGGATTATAGTGACTTCAAATTAATAGCTGATTTATTGACAATTAAGGATAAAATCAGGTTTTATTATCATGCCTGAGGGGAATAGCAGTTCTTCTCAGCAGTATAAACTGCCCAATCAAGCTTTTGCAACATAAAAAGTTTATGTGTCAACACATGCAGAAGTTTGTAATTATTGTCTCTATCAAAAACAAATTGTCATGTGCGTCACATGAAAAACAAGAAAAAAAATCTATTTTCTTTTCATTTTAGCTGTAATTCATAAGCTGTTGTGAAAATGACGGGTCTGCATTCCCTTGTTAAATCATCCACCAGGCAGACAAATACTAAATCCTGCACCTGGGGAGGAACAAACCCAGGCACGAGCATATGGAGTTGGGGGCCACCCAGCTGGAAAGCAGCTTTGTAAAGGAGGCAGGGTTTCTGAGGGACAGAAATTCAGATATGAGCCAGCAATGTGTCCCTGTTGCAAAGACAGTTAGCAGAATCCTGGGATGCATCAGAAGGCAAGCATCCTGATGTGCAGCCAGCAGCTTGCAGGAGGTGAACGTTCTCCTCTGCTCAGACCTGGTGAGGCCACACTTGGAGTGTGGCCCAGGTCCAGTTCTGCACTCCTCAGAACAGAGACAGGAACATGCTGGTCCAATGAAGCTCCACAAAGATGCTGAAGGGACTAGAGCATCTCTTGCACAAGGAGAGGCTGAGAGAGATGGGACTGTTTGCCCAGGGAATAGAAAGCTCAGGGGTATCTAGTTCAGTGGTATAAATACCTGATGATACAATGTACAGAACATGAAATCAGACTCTTCTCAATGGTACCCAGTGATAGGACACAAGACAATGGACATAAATGGAAAAATGGAAAATTCTTTTTAAAGGCAAGAAAACCAGAGATTTTGTACTTTGTGACATAACTCTGGAGCAGAAAGCCCTACAAGGCTGGAGAATCTACAGCCTTCAAAACCTGAGTGGACAAGGTCCCAAGTACCTGATTTGGGTGATAATATTATTGAAAAGCACATAAATTTACCTGGAAAGAGTAAAAGTTTCAGACTGATCTGCCAAGCACTGAGAAGCCTAAGAAGCCAGGCTGTAGCCAAGAATCCTGTCTTAAAATTATGTCCTTAAAATGATGCAAAAATATGTAGGAATAAATGCAAAAGCCTACAGAAAAAGAAAATGCATGAGAACAATGCATACATCAATATACAATTTTTCTGTGGTGACAATGTGCTTTGTAGATTATACAGTGAGAACAAATGTGTTTTCCAGGACACATAGATACATTATAACTAAAAGAGATAATATGCCCTTACGGTCTTCTTCCTGCCTAGGTTGCAGAGCTGTACAACTTCTATGAGCTTCTTCTTCTTTAGTAAAAGTAAATCTCCAGACTTCAGAGGAAACATGATGTGCTTCCTACTAATTTGACTTTACACACCTAGAAAACTTCATTTCGTATATATTTGCTACATGATCTGTATTGGACAACTAATCCCTCTGGTCCCTGGGTACAAGAAGAACCCTTTAAGCATTACTTTATATAAATAGATAAGAAGCTACTTTTTTTTTCTGCTTCCTTTTCTGTAAAAATATACAGTTTATTCTTTTTAAAGAAGATATTTTCTATGCTACATTGCATTAGACTAACACACAGTGACAGAAAATACATAAAGTCCATTGATGTGAAATACATGTTGAAGACATTTTTGTCACTCAGTAATAAAAACGCAGAAAAGTTGCAAAAAGTTACACTGTGCTAAAAAAGTCCTGTTTTATGAGTAGTTTGTTATTAGCTTCCAAAACAAGACATCAGTTCTCATGAAAGTGACTATAGCATCATTTGTTTCACTATGCCTCAGGTAAAAGTAGATGTAATCTGCCACAATGCCTCACAGGCTAGTGATACAGAAAAAGACATTTTGTTTTGTTGTCTTTGGGGGTAATTTTTCTAGTTTGGAATTGCTCTGCATTTTTTGCCAGAGAAAATTGAGGCAAAGCACAGCTAATGGAAATTTTCAGCTATAGATTTAGAAATTTATATAGCTTGAGTCTATAGACACCAAGTGAAAACTTGCATATCTTGGTCAGGTTTTCATAAAGCATAAAGGGACACACATAACTACAGACTATAGGTGAGGATTTTGTAACCCAGCTGCTCACAGTCAGCTCTTAGGCCAGTTTAGACTTCCAGAGGTGTCAAACAACAGCTCTTGTTTTTTTCTTCATGGCCAACACATTTTAAAAACAGGTTTTGGGTTTTATGACTTGCATGAATGTTTGACAAAGGAGAAATTAGGACAATTTTTAATTTTCCCCTCACAGAGGGGAAATTAAATTCCACATAGGTGAGGGAAAATTGCTCTGTTGGGACAGAATTACCCCCTATTGGTAATTTGGCCATGGTCTTGTCATGCAATTCTCCGAAGTTTCTGAACTGTAGCTGGAATATCTAGAAGTGTTTTGGTGTGCAAACTCACATTAACACCTTTGAGAATTTCTAGTCTGGTGACTCCTAACTTGTCAAACTTCAAACATTTTTAGAGGTGGACTCATACGATCCAGAATAGTCAAAAGTGACCTTAGAAGGTCATCTTGTCAAACACTATGCTCAGACAGGTTTGTGTGCAATTAGTTGCCTAGATTCCATTCCAGTCGGATTTTGAGGAGTCCCAAGGATGGAGACTCCACAACCCCTCTGGACAAGCGGACACATTGAAAGCATTTTATAAAGAACTTGTAGATCAGTGGTGTCTCAAAAGAGAAGAAATTCTGAATATCACACACAGAGTCTTTCCATCTGAAACAATGAATGTTGGACTAAATTGTGGTTCAGTTATGAAGTCTGCATTTAGAAATATAATCAGTCTGTCTCTTATCACTAAATATGGAAATTTAACTGTCAACTATTAAAAATGTTCTCCCTGTACCCTTTGTGATTCTTTGCCACCAGAAGCTGAAAGTTCGGCAAAGCCAGGTTTTGCAAGTATAGATACCCTGGAGAAAATGCCTAAAAACTGTTCCTCAAAGAATTTTATAAGCTGTTTTCTAGACACACTTGACCATAATATGTCAAATATATTTCACATAAATAAATTCCTTTAGATTCTTGAGATGGCCTCTAATTACTTTTTTCCCCTCATAAAGAGAAACAAAGATCCAAAATACCATTTTCTAGATTTATTAACAAAATTTTCCAGTCTTAAATTCATTTCCACTAATGGAATAAATTATTAACCATATAACCAAGACATCTCAAATAGAAAAAAATCTGTCATAGCTCCAGAGAGTAACCTTTGTGCACAATCTACAGATCAGTAAAGCTGTATGAAATCCTTTCAGTGAAGGATATGAGGACAAAACCATGCTTGGGTATTTTCGTGAGAAAAAAATCAATTAAGTAAAAAACATTTGGGTTTTTGATAATTGTCTTCACTTTCTTGGGAAAAAGAAAAAAAAAATTGCTTAGAGTTTTTGCATCATTTTTTTCTTCCAAATGTGAGGCCAAACTTTTGCTTAGAAATATTCTCCACTGTAGTTCTAGAGGTGAGAGGCATAAGTTTCACCAATGTAAAAAATGGCTTGTTTTAGAAGATGTAGGTTACACAATGTAGGTTACATTTTTATATCTTTCCTTATTACCCATGGTTTGTCTTTCCTGGGAGGCTGCATCATGTTAGAGAAACCCTTTAATGAGATTGGTTTCTGATTTTATCATAGACAAATCCTCATGGAAGAGAAGTGTTTGCAAATCCATCACTTCTTTCTTGTTTAACTAGCAAATGCTTAACTTGTAGTTTTCTTGAAGGTAGGCAAAAATTATGAAGCAGCAAACATAGAAACCCAGTTTGCCTGAAAATCTTTTTTTATAGTAGGGAAGTATATGTCAAGAACCATTTTCTGGTCAAAATCAGAGGATCATCTTAAATATTCCTAGATAGTAAATTAACACCTCCACAGAAACCTTGCATACCACAAACCACACAACCTCACATTTTGTGCAAAGTGTAGGGACTTGCTCCTTAACAGCGCTTTATAATTTTACTAGTTTGAAATCAGACCAGTGGGAGATCACAAGTCAATTATAATGTAATAGAAAAAAAAATTAAAATAAGTAAATAAATGCAGTAGTACAAGAACACTGACAAAAAAACAGAATACAACCTGACACCCTATGGTGGTTGCAGTCCAAGGAGAGTGGTTCTGTTGAAGTGGTGATCCTGTAGCAAAATGGGTCTGAAGATCCAGCAGTAGCTCTTGTCCTCTGGGAGTCCAGTAGGTAAGCACTGCTGTGGTGTTCAGAGTCTCAGCTTATATCCAGGATGGAATGCTTGGTTCATCCCTCTGGGCAGAGCATCTCAAATGGGATGGTGAGTCATGTGATAAGGCCTGATGGGCCATTAAGAGGAGATAGTCCAGAGGGAGGAGTCAAGGAACACTGCTCCACCTGGTTTCAACAGCTCACGAAGATGATGATAGAATATACTTCAACCCAGGACAATAATTTAGAGGAAGTAAAAGCCCAGCTGAGAACATATCTACCAATTTCATGTAGAAATGTATGCTCTCTAAAATAAATTTTTCTTCAGGTTGAAGGGCATATTATTCTTTGCCTATGAAAATGAAACTTCTACAATAACAAAAAATGTTGAAATATTTTGGATTCTACCTTTAGGTATCAACAGTAAAAGAAAAAAAATATAAAACCAGTAAAGAATAAGCAGATTTTCCCCTCATGGGACTTCACACTCACCAAAGTCTACCAGGCCAGCAAAGTAATGGCTGCAGTTTTCTACCACTCATTTAACAGCCATGAGGCCTCCAGCATTACCCTACTTATACTGCAGGGTGATGTATTTAGGTATTTAATGTCTGGTGGGACAGGTGTTTTTAAGCAAAAATTAAAAAATGAGTCTACAATCTCAGAAGAAACTGGAGCTCAAGAAGGGGTGTTTACACACTTTGGTACTGGCCAGTTTGGATGGCTGTACGCAGGTTATCAATTCCAGTTACCCAGCAAAACTAGAGGCCTCAAGGGAAAGATGTGCGTAGGGTAGAACGGGATCAGGTAATATGCCATGGCAGTAGATGACAGATTACTGCAACTATTGTAAGTGATTTAAGTGCTGAGAGCCCTAGGAAAGCTGATGCCATTTTTTTTTTCATGTTTTTCCTTTTTTTTTTCTTTTTGCTTTGTCCAACCCTCTCCGTACTTGTGCGAAATGCAAAGTGTAACCTGCGCCTTTCCGAAATGAGTTGTAGTTATCAGAAATGGATAATCACTCAAGATGGCAAAGTTCTAGTTAGTGTACAGTGTTTTGGATTTCAGTGGGTTCTTCACTGCCAGTCATAACAAGCCACTGTACACTTAAAAATACTGGTCCCTCTGCCCACTACACCCTAACTTCCCATATAAGTCTGAGTTTTGCACTCCAGTGCAAAACAGAAACTTCGTATATTTTAGAATGCACGACACTCTTGGCATGAATTTCAGTGGGAAGCAACTGAATCAGATTTGCTTTCCAGTGTTTCACTAGATCTCCAGTGTCATAGTAGATTAAACTATGTTATATAACATTTATATCTTAATACATTATAGCCATATTCCATTTATGATCATGTAGTGAAATTTTATTGCTGCTGATTTTATTATGGGAAGGTTGAACTGAGTTCAGATGAATGGTCCTATTTCTCTGCAAAAATGTGAGTGTCCTACAATTATTACTTCCAAATTACTTCCAATTACTTCCTACATTATTATTTCCAAAACAAAATTCAAATGTCACCCTCCTATGTAAGAAGTCTCTCTCCTTCATATGAAACATTAATAAAAATACTGTTCTTTTGCTTTTAAACCTGACACTTACAAAAGATAATCCATGATAAAACAGGAGATATTGAGATGTACTTCACCTTAAACGGTGTCATGATGCTTTGGCAGGTATGAAACTGGTCTTTTTTATTGTGTATAAAGTAAAGAAGGCAATATTGTACAATCTTTTCTTATGTTAAAATCTTAATGCATTCAGTATTCACAGGGAACAACTTCTGGGAAATTTATTTATTTTTACAGTAGATAAGATTTGTTTTGTCTGTTCCATTGCCCAGACATAGGTTAGCTTGGCTTAAAAAACTTGATCTTTTCCTTAATAGTGCTTTCTTTAAAAAAGAAAAAGAAACCAAACAAACAAACAAACAAAAAACAANACCTTAAAAAGCTTAAATTCCCAGTTTTATTTTTATATTTAATTTAACTTTATAGTCAGCTGTCTGATTTAAAATACCCGCTTGAAAAGCAAGAGGAAATTCACAATTGAATTAAATGTAAATCAGCTCTCCCTTTGCTCTTAAAAATGAAGGACTAATATAATTTTTTTACATGGAAAACCTCTTTAGATTAGGAGACTGATAAACGAATACTAGATGAAGTTGTTGAGTACATAGCACCCTCCAGACTCCTTTTTCCTTTCCAAAATGCAGGGGCTGTATATTTTAGCACATACACAACTCCATCAGCAGCTTCTGCAAATGGTAAAAAGTCATAACAGCAGGCAAAAAGCAAGCCTTGGAAAATTATTTTATAAACAGATCATTCACTGCCCATCCAAAGAGAATTAACATTAGTTAATTAGTTAATTCTGTTAGCCACTAAGGCTAAAACATCAGATGGAACTGAATTAGGTAAGAGCTCAGTGGGACCCCAAATTCAAATTCTCTTGTTACTCCTTTTCTAAAGGTCAAACATCCAGGATGATTTCAGATCAATTTGGTGCAGATGCATAATTTCCATTAGCTCAATTATAATTCCTTTGGTGGATGTAGATTTTTGCAAGCACTTTTCTCTCCCACCCACGTTTTCATATTGCTGACCTTAACAGCCCATTGTGAAATTTCACTTACTGGGTTAGCTTTATAAGGATCTTTCTTCCATTATATTGCAGTTTGAAGCATTCAGCTCAGAATCCTTTTTTGTATGCTGGATTGTTTCTGTATGAGAAAGGTATTGTTTTCTATGGAAAACAAAATGGATAGGTGGATACTCTTTTGCTGGGTCTCTCTTTTTTTTGAAGATCATCTGTCTTTTCTTAAGCAGGCCAATTCAGAAATGTGTACCCAAATTGTTGTTCTTTGTGTTTGCAGCTCAGTATCTGAAGATCAAATGGAATCTGTGAGTAGGAGCTCCTCTAGATGACAAAGCACTGATTCTGCAATATTGCTTCCTTTCTCTAAACAAACTGCCCACAAAAACTGGGAAAAAATGCTACCACTCAGTAAAAGAGGACAAGTGTCCTTTTCATGAAGGATTCTTACAAGCACAGACACAGTGAATCAGGGGACTTAGGGGTTAAGAAACTATTTTTAAGGGCTGTTTGCTGAACAATGTGTATTCCTGCTCAACACTTACTCTGCTTGCCAAGAGTGGGAGGACAGAAGGGAGGATGCAAGCCTATTGATAGGGGGAAGCATCCGTGACCAGAGATCCTGGTTTGGACCCTGAAACCAGTTCAAACCCACCTTAAGGTTTGGACCTAGACCAGGAGCTCAGGGAGTATGCGCAAAGAGGCAGGGTGAGGAGCTCAAGCTGACGAAGAGTACTTACTCCATCCCAGAGACCCCTGCCCACGACCACCAGGAGGCATTACACACACATAAATGTATGGAAATGCTTTTCGAGCTCATTTTAACTCAAGCATAGGCTATGAATATGTACAGGCGTGTTGGGAAATCCAATGCATATGTAACCTGTAACCTGACCTACACCATGCCAGACACTGTTGTCAGCTCTCCTGCCTCTGGCGGAGTTATCCCCCATGCACCCAGCACCGAAACAAACACACCTACTTTACAACCTTCAACGAGTTGTGGAGCCTTTCCACCCATCAACAGAGAGGAACAATCTTACCAATTTATTTTTCTATAGTCAGTGGTTGCTACTTGGAAAATTTCACATGGCAGAGTCAGTAATTTTTATTTCTTGAAAATGTATCCTAATAAGATGAAATATCCACATGAAATTAAAGGTAATTTGTTGGGGGGAGGGGGAAATTAAAACAATAAAAAAAGGAAGTATGTCACTTGACAAATCAATGAACAAATGTCTTTGACATTGCATTAACTTCTGAATTGATTTTCTTCTGAATCTGCCTTTCAGAGAAATGAACTCAAATTTGGACTCTGATTAAAGTGCAGTAGAACACGAGACCCCTAAACTTTCTCTAAGTAATTATCCAAAATTACTAATGATACTCTCAGATCCATGCAGCTTTGCACTCAGCATAACAGCAGGTGGTGAGGAATTTTGTTTCCAGCTAAACATGACAGATTTTCTCTCCTTTAAGCCCAGATCAAAGACAGTAACCAAACAAAGTACAAATGACACTAGTCATGCTGGATAGGAAACATATTATCTTTTCATGAGTCAGTCAGTGCAGCTAATGGCTATCTCGTACAACACTTAGAGTGCAAAGTATATCACACAATTTGCAAATTTGGGAACAGGATGGCAAGGAACTCTCAGAGGAAATTTAATTAGCTGGACATCTCCCACAGCCTAGTAAGCTACAGCTCCATTAATCATTGCCATATACCTCATGAAGCTGTTGACACTTCTACTGCCTCTTTTGTGTAAAACATTAGTGTAAAGCAGAAGAATGAAGGAAATAACCTTAAACCTCCTAGAAATGTGGAATGTGTCTTCATACTCAAGTTGTGACGGGCTTGTCCAGGATATGACACTGAAAACCAGCAGCTCCATGCGTTTTATCATTAGATACTCATCTTTTAAGCAGAACTAACGAGATTCTCCTTGTAAGACAGAATGAAGACAGCTATGAAAGATAAAACAGGAAAATAATTTTTAAGGTAAACTGTGCTGCCTGTGAATATCTATAAAGTAAAGGGCTGATCAGTTTTACAAATTATGTAATGAAGGACAACTGATTCCTCTTTACAACTGAAGATTTGTGTGCCTGTTCCTCAGGTGCGCCCCTTAACCTAAAAATATGCTCAGGTTTTCCCATTTTTCTCATTTCTCTCCATAGAGTAAGTGGTTATACAATCTTACAGAGCTAGAACAGGATTTCTCAGGGTGAAAAATATAGTGATTTACCACACCATTAATTATGCCAGTTATGAATCTCAGCTTTGCTTTCTTGCCATAGGATAAAACCAACATGCAGTTTTGAGAGGCAAACAATTAAAAATGTATTTATTAGAAATTCAGTAAAGGAGGTTGTAGGCTCTGCACCACTAAAAGGAATGTTGCAGGAAGACTTTCACAGAACATTTTACAAGTATTCGGGATTTGAAGAAAAAAGCCTAAGGTCTAGGAAACAGATTTATTAGATGGCTATAAAGATTTCACAACTCCTGCAAAGCCAAAATCCATTTTAAACCAGCAGTACATGTAAGAGCTCTTTGTGCCCTAATATGCCCTAATGCCGTGTCAGGCACAGGTCATACCCACACCTACCTTTTTAATTAGCTTTGGAAATCTCTGCTTTGTTTTCTCTTGCCGATACACAAGGCAGCAGGGTCAAAATCATAAACCTCTGGCTGGTTTTGAGCTTCTCTGATGCTCATTTAGTACAAAGACAGACTATCACATCTCCAGGCTGCCTCACCAGGGGTGGGAATACCGCCACAAACTGAGCTAGTTTTCTGCTTGGGTCAGAAGACACAAAGATGTGGCTGATGTTTGGAGCAAAGTCATTCCAAGCAACATGCAGGAGTGCACTAATTGCGGTCTTTGAATGCTTGGGGGCTTGGCTGTCCCCACTCCACGTTCAGCCCAGCAGCAGTGTGCCAAGAGCTGCAGCCCCCAAGGGAAGTGTTGGAGAGCACAAAAACTGTCAGCACCCAGCTGTGAGTGGCTTGGTTATGACTGTGCCCAGACACCCCAACCATGTTCGACCCCCCTTGGAGCCAGACAGTCTGCTTTTAATCCAAACACCAACACCGTTGGCCATATTCTCATGGAAAAAATCTCAACAGCTTTGAAACATCCCTGATGGAACAGGGTTTTTACCTGCTTTTTGTTGAAAAAGACTGCATCAATTTATTTTTGCAGTCTGCAAACTGTGATGTCTGAGTCTTCTGCTAGTGAGGTTGTAAGATATGAAGGACTTTTATTTCCTGGCAAATTCACTATAGTGCAGGCCTGTCACTCACAATATTTTAGGTCATAATGAGGTTGAGTTTATTATGCTCAGTGCTGAAGTGGTCCATAGATGCATATGTTACACAGACAAACCCATTCATTCTGGGGGGGAAAGAATATTAGATTAGATCTGCAATGAGGTTGACATTGCATTCCAGAAATATATAGGTGTTAAGAAATAAAAAAATGTATGTAAATTAATAAAACTAAAAAATTCCAGGTGTTGATAGTGTTTAATTCTCTAGAGCTGTTTAAGCTTCTAGAAAATTAACTGTGCTACTTTATAACAGTTTTGGTGCCTTATTTTTGAACTTAGCAACAATAAGGAAAATGCTATTGTGCGTGTAAATTTTATGGTGTTCTTCACATTCCATTTCTACATCTCTGAGGAAAACATGAAAGACAAAACAAAATTGGAGTTTTAATCTTCATATAATGCAGTCATAACTATTATGAAGAATATACTTACATACATTAGGATGAAATGGATACAGTAATTTTGGGTTCATAGGGCTTCATTTGAATGAGTTTTGGTGTTTGCTGTTTGCTTTTTGCTTGCCTGTCTACTTGGAGAAGCATTACATGTTCCAGATAAACACTGGCTTCAGTAGTGATTGGGCTAACACGCATGCAAACCTGATGCACCCACTTGAATTTGACTATACTGCAATGAAAGAAAGAGAAATCCATGAAGAGCAATAGATTTGCAGTTATCTTTAAGGTCCAGAGATTTCAGCAGGTATTAAGAACTTTTTAGGAACTGACCACCATCTTTATTTATTACTTGAATGTGAATATACATGGTTTGGTGCAAACTACATTTGTTAATTCAAAAATCTGCTGAATCACAAACTGGTTGGATTATGTATAAAAATAGATACCTTGTTTCTAGACTAGAAAATCTGCTTAAAGAATACTTCTGCTCTCTGCATCTATGTGTGCATATACAGCAGTGACATTTTTAGAAATAAAATGTACTTTGAAATTCCATGTATTTGTCATACTGCATTGATTAAATTGCTTTAGCATTAACTATTAGTTTGACAGAAAAGGCCTTGTCCTGTGAGAGGAATATGTTATAAAGTCATTTATTAGTTGGTGAATTCTGAGGTAATAAATACATAATAAAAAACCTAGTTTTTTTCTCTTCTCTGTGGGAATCAGGAGAGACTAATTTTAAAAAACAGTGGGAGTGTCAATAAGGAACTATCCCTGCCCTAAAAAAGAGGTGTTTTCTCCCGGAATTCTATCAAATCACTCTATCTCTCCAAGAAGTGATCGATTCTGTTAATTAAATACTCTGCAGGGTATCAGCAGGCTTGTTCTACATCATCTTTTCTGCTTCTGTTTCAAAAGCAGTTTTTCCTCCTCCAAATTCTACATGATTGTGCTGTACAGCAATGATGCAATTGTGTGGGAAAACTCAGGCGTGGGCAGTAATGTCACAGCAACAAACACAAAGAGCCTTGCAGCAATGGAAAATTATCAATAATAGAAATAGCTGGTGGTGTTCTGTTTTATAAAGCAACATTAAAAAAAATAAAAGTGAGCATCCAGCACAAACAGCAGGATATATAAGCTTCAGAACAGGAAGTTTAGTAATGAGAGTAATTTATTTAGCTATTCCTAAAATCTTAATCAGAGTTGTATATCAGCACTGATAATGTATTTACTTTCTCAGCATCTCTCCTCATAATGGGACTGCTTCCCGGAGGAGAAGCCAAGGTTTCTTGGACGCTGAGGACTCTAGAAGAAAGCAATCTTTGCTTCAAATCCTCTATGCTTCCAGATTTATTGTTGAAAATAATGAAAGGAAAATCCTCTTTTCTTTCCCCCTCACTTATTCACTGGACTCCGTCCTTTACAAGCACTTTGACAAATATCCCAAGTCATGGTGTTGTAGGTTAGGAAGTCATAACTGGTGAATTTTCTCGGCGAGTCTCCCTGGAGCAGGGGAGGTGCTCTTCCCCCTCCGGTTCTGGTTAACAACTGCATGGAAGGAGCCCATGGTTTCTGTTCCACCCAGCATCTGCCATTTGTATGAATCCCGACAGTAGATGTGACCCCTGAAGAAGAGTGTTAACTGAGTTTATATGCCAGGAAGATGTTTGCTTCCCCCTGCCTGAATCCCCTACTGTAACAATAACAAATAACAACATTTATCTTCTCCTTTCTTCTGTCATTCTGTAAAGCTGAAGTCAATAAACTTCTCAGGACCAGGTTGTTTCTTCATAGGCGTGTGTTTAGTTCCTAATACCACAAACATGGTCCCCTGGAGACTTCCAAAAAAGAAAACACACATTATCTGGCTATTTACAAGCAGGCTGGACAACCTAAAAATATTCATTGAATTCTGTGGTTTTAACAGCCCGTAATCCCTGGAGTCTGACAAGGGATAAGTTATTGCTCTCCTTAAATGTTTCCTAAGTAAATAGAACTTTACAGCTATTTTCTCTTTCAAGTGGGTCATCTGTAATATCTATCCAGACACAGCTGAAGGTTATGAAAAATCTTTTAGAGAGGGTTTATCAGATACCTTAAAAAATATTTCCTGAATGTTATTTTCCATATAAAAATTAATCAAAAAAGTAAATTAATAGACACAAAAATTTATCATAAAAGATCTGTCTTAGGTACCAGAATTTCTCCAGGGTATTTGACAGCAGTTTCTCTCTTCTAAGTGACACAAAGTAACAAAGGTATGATATGGGTTTTGAGGCTGGCCCTGAAAGAAAAGCAGTTAGAAGATGAAAGCAGACCAGTATTCGCAGCTATAATAAAAAAAATAGAGTAAATAAAGGCTCTTTCTCCTGACACTTGCCACTGATAAGGCACAGTGGCAAGGCAGGCACAGCCCTAACAATAACAGGGAAGGGAAGGCAAGGGAAGGGAAGGGAAGGGAAGGGAAGGGAAAAAAGAATAGAAAGTATTTTTCAGTCTCTGAACAATACATTGGCTCCTATGGTTTCTCAGCTGAAGTTGGAAACTATCTTTTTTGATAAGACACCACTTTCACTCTACAACAAGGCAGAGTGCGGTAGAGGAGAGCTGCGTTTCCCTTGTGGGCCGGTTGGCACTGACATACACTTTTCAGTGTTCGTAGCAGGAAACACCTCAGTACCATTCAGAGATTGGAAGCAGACCTCAGAGACTAGCTTGAAAAGTGATGTCTTCTTGCAGAATTTTCACTATCTGTTAAGCATGTTTTAATTAAACAAATTCTCAGTAAAATGCTGATGGTAAACATTCTGAATGAAATTCTCCAAGCATCAGCATCAGCATTAGCAGCTATGAAGGAATATTTTTAGCCCAACTGCATCTACAATGGATGGAAATGGATTTTAAAATCAAACAAAGCCCATGAACAATTTAAAAGCAGGCTTTACAGTGACCCCTGCCTGGTGTGCTTTCAATAGGTGCACCTCATTAAAGGCCCAAATGACAGGCTTAGGTAGTAAAGTCAATACCATCAGAGCTGCCCTCAGAATCTTCCTAAGACTTTAAGCTACCACCATTAGCAAAGTGTCTGAGATTCTTCCCTAAGAAATCAATAGCAAAATGACAAACAGAGTCTTATGACTTACCATATTTTCTGGTATCTTTGTCTGAAAATGTGTTTAATCTGTCTGTTATGGGTGTGCAATTTTATCACAGGTAGAAGAGCAGATTTCTTAGTTACTGCTAGTGATGTCACTGTTGTCAGTAACAGGTTCCTCAAACGAAATATGTATATACGGACCTAGGTAATATGCTTAAATCTCAGTAGTACCAATACATCAAATAAGTTACTCAGAGATGCCTCCTTTCATTAAAGATGGGAAAATATCCTCAAAGTATCAAAGCAAACCATGAAACAAAAATCAAAATCATCACCCACTCTGACAACCAGCCCACCTCACAAAAAGCCTACTCACTTCCTGAAACATAAATCAGGAACAAAGTAAATAAGACAAATAAAGAATTTTTTTAAAAATAAATACATAAATAAAAGGAAATCCCAGGCCATATCCATGAGGTTGACAGTACACAGTGAACATGGAAAAGATTTCAGAACCTTTCCATAGAACAGGTTCTCTGGAAGCATTATTCTAGCCAAAAAAATATTTAAAAAAAAAAAAAAAAACCTTTCTTTCAAGCTTTCACATGCAATTTTCAATTCTGACTTTTTTATCCATCAAGCATAAATTCCAGCTAATATCTTCTCTTCCCTTTTCTTCAGGGAAGTCCTTGCTTATTGTAGTGTGTTATCTCTGTCCTACCAAGCTTTAGGCAACTCCCAACTATTCTCTTCAATAACATATTTATGCCTAGAGAGCTTGATCACATTTTATCTTGAACCTCAGGGTCTAGGCTTGGCACAAGCCAGTCTCAATAAGAACTGCTGCAGTCTTTGTGTTTTAAATCCTCACACCGGGGCACTGACACCTTTACCTCAAAACAGTGCAAAACACTGTTCTGAGTGACACTGTCAATACTGCTGCTGCTATGCTTCTGAAATGCCCAGGGTTAACAGGATGGAATGAAAACATAGGTCAAGCTGCAAAAACTGTGGTATCTTTTCCTCAACCAGCCTGCATTTTTTTTCCCATACTAAACAATGGTACTCTGTTTGGCATTAATGAAGAATTTTATTTTCTTGGTACAGAGGGCAATAAAAGCATCACGGAAGGGATGGCAGTGTCTTCAGAAGTGGATGATGCTTTTCTAAGGTGAGTTTAGAAACACCAAATGTGTAGGACCAGAACATCCTATCCCTTGATTCTCTTTTGGAACAAACATACTCACCACTGACCTGAGTAATTTCAGTCTCAGCCGGTGTCCTTCAAGACAGCTGTCAACTATCTCCAACATCCACTGAAGTCCTGATCCCTGCAGCTGTGCAACTGACAGCTTAGACTTCCCAGTGCTAAGGTTACAGCTGCCTAAATACTGATAAGACACAAGCATGAAGAGTAGCTGCTTCCAGTAATCCTGGGGGAAATTCAAACACACAAAGAGCCTTCAAAACAGAGAAACACACAGTAAGAACAGTTAGGGATACGGTCCCCATGTGGAAAAGCCTAGCCAATGGCCTCTACTGCTGGAATTTCAGTGTGGGTTTCAATTGCACAACTAAATAATTTTTGTTTTTCATGTAATATATTGGTGTTGAAGCTTTTTCCTTTCATCAGTTCAAGCCTTATTCAAGAACATTCAGTTAGAGATGTGAAAAATTTTAATGTTCATAAAACGCAAAGTATCCTCTACTTGACTTCTAAATGAGATTCTGCAGCAAACATACAAATGTCTCTGTTCTATTTATAAAATCTGATTTTATTACCTGATGTACAGATAGCTTCACTGATTCCCAGAGTCAGAATATATACATATTCACCCTGCTTACACACCTCCTTGCAATTATCATGCTCTCCAGCACTGTGTAGAAGACAGACTTTTAAATTAATAATTAACAATACCCTGTTTGTTCTTTTGCCCAGTCCATGAGAGACCTGTAACCTCTTTAAGTGGGCCAAAACTCCTTGGTGTGTCCTTGTATTCTCTCAGTAAAGGTAAAAGCTTCATCTGGGTAAAGATCTTCAGTAATATGTGACTGGAATATCTTCTCAAGGTATTCATCATAAGGATGCTGGTAAAACTATCGATACATTTCTTATGCTTTTGAAAAATGCTGACAGTAATAAAGATTTCAGTGAGAAGACAGAATCTTTGAGATGTCCTCAAATGTAATTATTTGTAAAGACATTGCTCCAGTCAAAGAAAATATAGTTTGCAATCAAAGCAAATGAAAGTATCTACTAGAAAAAAAAGTACTTGAAAAAAGTAATTTCTGAGTCAGTGAGGGAAATTAAGATTGCACATTACAAGTCTATATAAAATGTATGAAAAATAGGAAGTTGCTGCTGTAGGAAATGGAAGCTGGGCTTGAGCCCACTGAGGTCAAAAATGAGGAGAGCACAAAGTTTCACCATGCTTATCCCCATCTCTCAGATATTCCCCAAGTCTGCAGGGGACATGCTGTAGTGCAGTGATGAATCTAAGGCAAAGGGGGAAGTGGGCTAAACTGGATCAGCAAACTTATGAACATGCAGGCTTTCCTTATGGGAAATCTCCAGACACTTCATAAATCATCATATGGAACTGCAAACTGGCAATGGGATATATATTGTCCAGGGACCAGCAGAAGATCAGACATGAGTGTGGTATGGAAGAGACCCAAAAGATAAGGGGCTAATGTATGTTTAAAGCACCCATAGCCAGATAGCTGTCAAGCCAGCTAAGGGCTGTGGGCAATAACAGCCAAAGATTGATGGTAATAACAAGCTGTGAGCAAGAACAGGATGTAGAAAAGGCGCCATACAGAGGTAAGGCAACACTTTTCCTGGGTCAAACACCCTTGTGCAGACCAGGCAGCTCGTCAGTTGGATCTGTGCTGGAGCCAGGACTGTTGTTCTCTTTGTCTCTCTTTCTTACTTTTGTCTCTCCCCTTCTCTCATTCCTCTCTCTCTCTGCCTCTCCTACCTTTCACCCTAGTCCTTGATTCAAAACCCACTGCTGTGTGATTGTATTAGGATCAGGGACTAACATGCCAATTTCCATGCCGAGAGTGTTATTTACTAATAAAACTTTGCGAGCTTTTGCAGACCCTCTGATTTTTGTCATTAATTTCCACGCTGAGCAAATGTGAATCTTGGGTGCTCGCTTCCCCCTACAGGTGGGACACCACAGGTGTGGATGCAGCTTGTCATCTCATCTACATAAAAATGCCCAGTCAGGATTATTTCTTCATCTCTTTTCATTTCAGTTGTTTAGCATCTAATCCTTATTACAGGATTATTTTTCTAATCCTCAGTAAATCACATATGGAAAAATAACAGTGTGCTCTCCAACTGACAGCACCTTCACAAACTTTGAAATCCCCTTGACATGCTTGTTTACTAACTTCCTTCTTCATATTACATTTCTCTTTCCCACTTATTTTGTGCCTGTATCTGTGTGTTTATATACATATGCATGTACATCTACATGCTTAAGCACACACCCATATATTTATACAACCTCTCCAGGGGCCTATATTATCCACTCCTAGTGTAAAGTGAGGCTATTCTGACTGTTAAAAAAGTCACCACTTCAGTTTAATGAGAAAGAAAATAAATAAGACTTTAACACACAATTGTCTGCTAATTTCTTTCTGCTGACGAGAAGCATGTGGTACTTCATAGAGGATGAATTATTTCATGGACATGACCATGAGAAAATTATATTTAACTCCTTAAGAAAGAAAAACCACTGCACTGTACTCCTAAGTTCTGAAAGCACAAAGCAGCTCTTATGCTTATTTGCTTGCATTATGGTCCCAGACAAGTGCAACTGAAACAGGCTTTCTGGATGATGCAAAAAATTCAGGTATCTGGAAATGAGGCTGATCTAACCAAAATACACCCTGAAGTATTTAGCAACAGAGACATAGCAGTGCTCTGATATGCCACTCTTACCTCTTCTCTCCTCCAAGGAAATACTAGAGTTAACCTAGCTTTCAGGTCTTGAGATTTTTCCACATTTTTTTGGCAAGGGAGAAGGGGCATAGCCAATGTATTAATGGATCCAAAAAAATTCTAATTTAAAGAAACACATCATATTTCACTCTCCAACTGAATACCACACTTCTTATCACCACTAAAATGACCTTGAAAAAATGTTCTTTTTTGTTAAGAACACATAAAATGCATAGCATTTTCATGTGAATATTTGTACTTCGGAGTCCTTCCAAAAGGATTGTAGATTTCATCTAAGTGGTTTTGCTGTCATTTGAATGACAGTAGCTACTCTGTGGTGACATGAGTAGGCTTGTTGCCTCTCACATTTCATCACAAGCCCCTTTTTTACAATTAAAGAATATAAATGAAGTGAAAGCTTCATCTGTGTACTTACACAAAACAAGAAGCAGTACATCAGCAGAACAAAGTGTCACTGTCACTTATGTCAGAGTAATGGAGTTGTTGAAAACCATCAAACCCAGATGAGCAAAAACTGCAGCCTGGATTTCCAAAGTAATGTGTGGAGAAAACAAGTAAGTTGTGCTTGATGAAGTGCCTCAGCTTCCGACATCTGCTCCTATGAACTTGTTGCGTGTGGGGACTGTGGCATCCCTGAACTACCAGCTGCACAAGTTGTCTACTTACTGTTGGCAGCATAATGTCTGCCTTTGCAATTCAACGCAAAGCTATTATTAACAGGTTTAATTTTAGCTCCTTGCAAATGTGCGCCTTGTTTTCACACCTTACTCTGCCAGAAACCGTGTTCTCAGAACAGAAGTTTAGACACACTCAAGAGTAAACATAATGAAACAAAATGAAACAAAAGAAAAGAAAACAAACAAAAAAATCCCACCACTTCTTTCTTCTTTTTGAAAACTTGAATCTTTCAAGAAACTTGCTTTCTCTCCTGCTATATTCAAAGTGGTTTATTTGTGCAACAAAAAAGGAATGAGCAAATTAACAGGGTTGATCTCCCCATTGTAGTGGAAACAATTGTCTTTACATGTTTCTCTCTTGCTAGGACACTTAATGATTAAAAATATCAAAGAAGAATAAATAAAAAAAAAAACATTAAAAATAAAATTTCATCCTTTAATTTCCTCACAATTTATGGGACTAGACTAAGAGAATCCATAAGATCACCCAGCACCTCATTCAGCACATCTCTCTTACTGAAAGATACTGGGAAGGGAGGCATATGGAGGAGAGCCTGCACTTGAGGTTTGGAAAGTCTTCAGCCCTCGTGACAAATCCACAGAATTCTCAGCTGGGCACAGCACTAGAGCAGCAGTCTGGTAACACAAGCCAGACTTGCACATCAGCTCTGTGGTAGCGTGGTTTTGCCCGCCCATATATCCTCCTTATCTTGTCACTTCCCAGTGGTCTGCAGATGAATGTGCAAAATATTTAAACACATGAAAAAGCAAGCAAGCAAGCAAGAAAGCAAGAAAATAAATTAAACTTTCCTCAATATAAATGGGCTCCACAGTCTTTTAACTCTTTTATGCTTTCTTGTATTTAGCCTAATTTTAACAACTAAAACAATCTTACACATTGTCTCCAGTTCAACAAAACATGACACCCCCTTGTAGCAACTTGGGAAAAATCTGCAAAACTTAAAAGGTAGCAAAGTTGAAAAATATAGGATGCCTCAATTTAATATTTTATATTTCATTTTATTTTGTATAGAACCTTCATGTTCTTGTTGCTAGGAGAAGGGAGGACTAAAAGCTTAGCACATCAAAAGATGCAGAGTCTGAATATAGAATCGACATTGGTCCTTCCCAATGCACTGATAGGTACACCCAGACTAGCTGGAAAATGAGGCCAAATACTTATTGTGAGTCTACTCACCAAAACTTGCATGCAAAGAGTACAATAATTTTTTTTTTTTTTAATTCAATGGTTTTGTCATCTGTAATAGCCAGTCTGTTTCTAGGTAGCTGAAAGATTCCCTATGACAGATACATATCTTGCAAGCCACATAACATTGGTCCACCAAGCATTTCTTATTTTAGCTGGATTTGCTAAATCCTACTAATGAGCATATGTTTTTTTCCTTAAGCAGCAGTAAGTGAATAATCTATATTTAATGAAGTTTCTGAACACAGCATTTTGAAATTCCATGCAGACTTCCACTGATACATTTGTAAAAGATATAGGCAGAGCAAAATATCAAGATGTGAAAGTGTGGGATGTAAATGTGAAAATTTTTCATGAATTCTTAATAAATCAGTGAAGCAAACCATCTGGGAAGTGTTAAGATCCCAGAAATTCCAAGAATCAGTTTCTGAATATGTTCATCAATATCTTCTTGCATTTTTTACACATACCTTCATTCGCTCACAAAAATGCATACCTCCAGAATCAGTATTTCTGTTGAGTAATTTCAAAGAGAAAGAAACAGAAACATGGAACTTAACTTCAAAAAAGGATTTAGAAAACATAACTTTTTGTCTAAACAAATAGTCGTCAGAGCAGCCACTGAAATTATGCCAATATTCTGAGTAGGCAGCAGACAGAAAATGTACTTATGGACATTAAAACTATATGATTGGTTAAATTTTGGTTGAAAATTGGTTAAACTCATAAGCTACATATGAAAAAGTGAGACAGAGTAATTTTGTTCTGCTTTATGAGCCTTTCTCCTCTGTAAGGTTAGGGCTCTGTAAGGGAGGGGATTGTCCTGCTCTGCTCTGCACTGGAGCAGAGTCGCCTCCTGTGCTGGGGGCAGCTTTGGGTGCTTCAGTATAAGAAAAACATTAAGCTCTTAGAGAGTATCCAAAGGAAGGCAACATAGATGGTGAAAGGCCTTGAGGTGAAGTTATGTGAGGAGTGGCTGAGGGTACTTGGTCTCTTCAGCCTGGAGGAGACTGAGGGGAGACCTCACTGCAGTTACAACTTCATGTGAGGGGAAGAGGAGGGGCAGGTACTGAGCTCTGCTCTGTGGTGACAGTGACAGGACTTGAGGGAATAGTCTGAGATTGCATCAGGAGACATTTAGGTAGGATATCAGGAGAAGGTTCTTCACCCAGAGGGTGGCTGGGCGCTGTAAGAGGCTCCCCAGGGAAGTGGTCACAGCAACAAGCCTGACAGAGTCCAACACTGCTTCCTGGTCCAACAAAGTCCTTCTCCACAGAACCTTCTTTCAGGTAGAAACTCCTGTAAAACAGGAGAAATAGGAAAGTAAGTTCCAGAAAGGCTGTAAAAGTGGTTATGACCAGTGCAGACAAGAGGACAGGAAAGTTGCTAATGAGCATAGTATCTGCTAACTACAATAAATCATTAAGGCAGCCTGACTTTCAGAGCTCATTCTTGCCTCTATGTCTGCTGTCTAACACAATGAACCATGTAGTTAATAGATCTAAGTTATCAAAGAGAGCAAAAAGAGAGACTTGGCTTACAATGGCAGAAAGGACAAACATAAATCAGATTTTAGAGACCAAAATTTACTGTCAAAGGGAAAAACTTTTAACAAAATCTACTGTGTATTTAAAAATATGACCAAAATGTAAACTTTACTATGAAGAATTTCTATTTATGTGTAAGTGTGGATAATGAAACACCTGAATGAAAAGTTTCCACTGAACTCAGTAGAAATTATATGAAATTATATATTAAAAAATAAAGCACCAACCACATAAATAAAAAAACAAATAAACCCACACCTGAATAGCAAATAGAGTCCTTTTCCTTTCTCTCAAATATTGTAAATTCCTCCTCTGTGTTTGTGTTGCTGAATTATGAATCTCTTTTGAAATTCTACTATATCATTGAGAAAACATAAAATTTAAATTTTGTGGACTATTCCACAATGCAAAAGAAAGAAAGGAAAAAGTGTCGGTTGAAAGTATATTAGTGCAAGAAAAGAAAACACATACAGAAACAGTGTAAAAAGAGAAGCATAGAAGGTTCTAGTAAAAATAAACCTGATATATCAAAACTTCAACTTTCCCAGCTTAGCTGTTGGCATATAGGTTAGCATAGTTTTCAAGTGTCACTTTTTTTTTAATGAATGCATTTAGATTTCATATACCTTAAGAGGGAATGAAGAATTAAAAAATTTAAATTTGTGACTTTAAATGAGAGGGGCAGTAGGAATTTGGGCTTTGGCATTGAATGGCAAGAAATTTCAAGAGAATATCAAGGGCCATTTTTATTATTACTGTTATTTAGTAGCTAGAAAAAGAGCTGAGAAGAAAGGGAAGCACATTTGCAAAATATTAAAAGCTATGCTTGAAGGCTTGGATTTTATTCTGTACAGGGCAGGAAATGAAAGTGGACTTTATTAGGAGGAATTCTCTTTTATGATGAAAAATATTGCAAACCATATTTAGTATAGTCCTGGGGAAAGAATTCAAACCTGTACCATAATTGCTGGTCAGAAGTGGCTCGTGGGTGGATCTGTGAGTGCTCAGCACTGCTTCAGATGAGTCTCTTCCTATAACAGTGTACCTCTAGGCCTAGGAAAACAACAACCTTGTCAAAAGGAACAAGTACACATAATGACACTCTAAACATACATAATTATAAGACAGAACCATGAACACTTCTGTGTACCCTTACATGCTGCTCTAAGCAAAAGCTGCAGGTTGGTTGCGTTTGATTTTCTACCATTTGCCTGGACCAACTATCATTAGAAGAAAAGCTACAGAATAATATTTTCATGCAAATTGGGGACTTAAATTATCACAAGTCTGCCATAGAGAGGAAAAAAATTAAAATGTCCCTTAGATCTTGAGGAAGGCTATTATAAATCAGTCATTTGCCTGCTACTGAATCAGACTTTGTCCAAATAAGATATTTGACATTCTGAAAATAAGGTACTTTAGGATCAGAGTGTCTTTAATTTTAGATATTTTAGTCTTCATACCATGTAGACATATTCATAGTATTAAGGAAGTTTATGAGTTTTCAGAACTTTTTTGCTTTTACAAGCTTACAACACACAGTCCTTTGACAGTTATTTAGCTGTTAAGAAAAATATTATAAGATTGGGTTTCTACATACCAGAGTTTTTTCACAGTGCTTCTTCTCTTTTCATCTCAGGCATGTTCATTACTTAGAATATTTTGTTATCTTAACTCCTTTGGTTAAAAGAGTAGTATGAAATTATGTGCTTTCCCTTATTTACTTGCAGTTCAACACAGCAGTAACATCAAAAAGATTTGCATTCTGGTTTTTTATTTATTTCTGACAAATATAACTTATTTTCTTTGAAAAGCTATAGCAGCATAAAAGGATTTTCAAGCATGCAGAGAGAATGGAATTTGACACCTCTCAGATGTTACAGTCAAGAAGGTTGTAATAGGATGACTCTGCATTACTCTCACTTCGCCTTATTAATATGCTGAAGTCATTTTTGCTCTGCAGTGTAGCAGTTTGACACACAGGGAAATTAACTCAAGCTATATTTATTATGGTTTCAGGGATAGTCTAGTGAAGCCATTACCAGACAGCATAAGTGATGTCTCTGAAGCACTAAGAGTGAAATTCACCACTCAGAAAAGACTAACACGGGACCTGCCCTTCATCCAGTGTTCAACATAGCACTTGCAGACACTTTAAGCTTGGGTCAGTGACGTGAACAAGATTAAATTTTATCCCTTTGTGTGGAAAACTGAGGATTGGAAACCTAAACATCTCAGTGATGAGAAAGGATACTTGCTATGGTTGTGAGAGCAAAACAGTAGAGCAGTTTCAGGAGTATGTGAGAGGGGGAGAAAACCTCACATTAGGCCACATTTTGGGTGAAGAGCTTTTTTATAAATATAGTAAGAGTGCCCTCAACCTTTCAGCATGTAAGCATGTAAGCATAGCAAATAACAAGCTACCCGCATCACAACTTGTGCAAGTCTGCAAGATATGCTGAATATACGTCTTCACTATTTCTAGTGGTATCTAGAGGAAACAAAGAAGACTACTATATTTAAGTGTCTAGGACTATTGTTCTTGTTCTTACTATTATTGATTAAACATGATGTTTTGCAGTACCTGTTATGAGTTAGATTGAACAGAATTTTCTTCATTTGAGTACTCATTTCATATCTCCAGCATTTATTTTGGTGCATATTTGGTGTCTAGACACTAGTCAGTACAGGGATAACTTACTGTGCAATCTGGTATAAATTCAGAGAGTCTTATGAGAGTTGAAATTTAATCGACTCTCTGAGAAAAAGATGAACATGAATGAGCAGTATTCATGAAAATCAAAGCAGAATCATTCTCAGATGCCTCATTTGCTTCCTCTGAGTCCAAACAAATGAAGACAACTTTGGTAGAACAAGGTCTATAAATTAGATATGAATTGAGTGGGTGTATTCACGTCACAAAATTTCATTTTCCTTGAAAACAGTGAGGTTCCCTGGAAACAGAAGGGCCAAGTTCCCCATCACAAGCTCAGAGGAAAAGTACCCAGGTGGACATCACTGGCTTAGTCATCAGACCCCATGACTAAGCTGGCTCTGAAACACCCATGGTGGTACACAAGGAAAATGTCAAGTATCTTGAAAGACTATACCTCATTTCCTCACTTTTCCTTTTGTTGCCTTTTTTTTCCTTTTTCTCAGTTCTGCAGTCAAGATCTTGAAAATACAGAATTTTACTGGAGTGTGTATTATTTACTCCAGCATTTCTGCTTGCAACAAGGATGAATCAATGGGAATGAATTGTTTTTCCAGAAGCAATGATGCAAAAGAGGTACAGTGGGCAAATGGGTGAGATGTTTGTGCAAGAATACATCGTGACATTTAGAGCTAAGCCTCTATTTAAAAGCTTAAAATGATGGTTTTTCTATGCAAGGGCAGTGCAGCAGGCAGATCCAGCTGACTAAGCTTGCTCCAGAATTTCAGAGCATTACAAAGACTTAAAACAGAAGAATACTTGTCCAATAAATTCTTCTTTTTCTNGGAATTTAAAAAAACAGAGACAAAATAATGACATATTAGGTGTGTGGATCATGGCAGGGTGCCAGAATCTTGTGCATGAAGCAAGGGCTCCATTGCTTTACAGATTTGGAAGACAGTAGTTACAGAATCACAGAATCACAGATTAAGCTGAATTGGAAGAGACCCAGAAAGATCATCAAGCCAAACTCCTGTCCTGCACAGGACAGGCTCAAGAGTCATACCATGTGCCTCAGAATGTTGTCCAAGAGCTTCTTGAGCTTTGTCAGGGCTGGGCTGTGACCACTTCCCTGGGGAGCCTCTTACAGCGCCCAAATATCTTCTAGGGGAAGAATCTTCTCCTGATATCCAACCTAAACCTCCTCTGACACA